>BSUD01000008.1:122904243-122983113 GCA_033239045.1 Fagopyrum esculentum | reverse complement strand
TATATATATATATATATATATATATATATATATATATATATATATATATATATGTGTGTGTGTGTCTATACGTATGTATGTATGCATATATATGTATGTCTATAAGTATGTATGTATATATATAGATGTATATATGTATATATATATGTATGTCTATATATATGTATGTAACATACATACATATATACATATATATATATATATATATATATATATATATATATATATACCGAGACTGCATAAACAAAAAGATGAGTACATACGGTATAATGCTTTTTCGAAACCGCATAAGTCGCAAAATGAAAAGAGAAAACTGAGAGGAACGCTCACACATCTCTTATGACAGATTAGTAAGACGAACCCAAGCACTCGAAGTACATACAATCAACATGACGGAAAACAAGAGAAAGAACTAACCTCCGACGATGCACCGAGTCCAAGCACTCGAAAACGCTAAAAAACGATGATTTGGCCGTTAGGGTTCTTCAGTGTTGTAGTTTGGCGTGAAAATCTTATGTGTTGGGATAAGACTTCAGTAGGGTTTAGGTATTTGTATAAGTAATAAAAAAATCTTACAAAATTGATGAAATAATAGATTATTTTAAAATCAAATAACTTTTAAATACCGTAGAAATTTCATGAAAAATTTAAAATCCTAATTGAATACCAAAAGATTTATATGGACTTTTAAAAATCTATATTGAATACCCATAGACTTTTAAACACCAAATAATTATTGTAAAATCTTAATTGAATACACCCCCTTAAGTATGATCTTTAATCTTGGGGCGTGTTATATACACAATTTTAAAATTACTTGGTACCAAATATGAACGCTTTGCGGTGGCGCTCAAATAAATCTGAGCGATTTGCGACGGCTCTCAAATCTTAAAATAAAAATAAAGTAGGCAAAAATTCGGGAAAATTAGGGTTTTGAGCGCCGACGCATGGAGTTGGCGCCCAAAACACTGTATTTTCTTATTTTTGTCCTTTTTTATTAAAGATTTGAGCGCCTTCGGAAGGCGCTGACGCTCAAATTCTTTTTTTTTTTTTACTTCTTGAGCGTCATTGGAATGCGTTTGTTTTTTATGCTAGTAAAACAAACCTCGTGCATTTAGCTTTTTCGTTAATTTTTAATCTATAGATTAAGTATGTACAATGAAAATATATAAATGTAGTTTTAAATTTGAAATAAGTTTATGTTGGAATAGATGATTGACACCTTTAATTTATGGAATAAACTCCTTCTCTATAGTTGGAATAAGTCATTCCATGAAATCATTCTCATTCTGATTTTAAGTCTTACCAATCACGAGATATTGGTACGACTCATTTCGATTCCGATTCTTATTTCCATGCGAATTATACCAAACGAGCCTTAAGGAATTTCGTTTCACTTGCTCACTCTTCTTCTCTCATGAACTTGACTTTCCGGATTCAACTTTACCAAGATAGTTTATGATTATTTTTTTTCTTGAGAGCTAAGATTGAGCTTACGTCGGTTTTATCTAGGTGCGCAAAAATTTGTAAATTCCGATACCTTCACTTTTCCGACGAGTTTTCATTGAAAAATAACAATCTCGTCCGCATCCGTCCCGTCAAAAATATTCGGGACGGAATACGAGTCTTAATTTCTTCTTCCCACTAGACTCGCCCAATATAATTAACCGGGACTTAGATTACCGTGTTTTAGAATCCAGATCAAACAGATAATTAGCCGAATATATCGTACCTGGATCAGGATTTCCTATAAATTTGAATTCGGATATACGGGCCAAAGTAATTGCTTTGCATAAATTTAAATGAAAAATGCATATCTAAGAGCTACCCGACCCATCCAAATAACCCGGATTCAACTCAATAAATTGCTAGACCCAAAACCGAGCCGAATCAAGATTTTGTACAATCATACCGGTTTTGACCCGAACATAAATTGACCCGACTTCAAAACGAATTGACACTTCCATCCGAATGCATTAAAAACCGAACTAAACCGGTCCAAAATAAGCCGAGAACCGAACTAAACTAGTCCGTTATGACTAAAGAACCGAGACTACCCAATAACCCGTTCCAACTCGAACAATTGTACCCTATCCAAACCGGCCCGAAACAAACAACAAAAAAACCAAGCTTGTTTTTACCCGATTCAACCACAACCTGAGCTTGTGACCCACCGAACCCGGTCCACTAACCCTCATTTGGTTAAACCGCCGGTTTAGGTTTGTCCTAGGGCCAAACCTAAGCCCAAACATTGAGTCTTCAAACGGTTAACCGAAGGTTTTCCAGTTTAGCATAGGTTTGTTAAAAAAATAATAAAAATTAGCGATCGGGCCGATCGATCCTTACAAAACCTTATGGGGGAGTGCGCAATGATCAACCGGTTTGGTCCCTTTTACATTAAAAAAAAAACTAACCAAACCGCCGATTTAATTTCCGGTTTAATTTTTTTCCATTAACTTAAACCTATAAGCCGTCCGAAACCTAAACCGCCGGTTTATCCAATTTGACGGTTTGAATCGGTTTGAAAACCGTTGGTTTAACGGTTTAACACTATTTGAGTCATTTGACACCTTCAAAAATAAACCGACCGGTTTGGGTTATCTTGTTAGGGTTTGCCAGTTTGTCCTGCATACCTCTTTTCCCGTTTGCAATTCGTACGGTCGTGACTTCCTCCTTCCTTCCACGGGAATCCCTTCCCCTTCATCCCGAGTTCCATACTCCATAGTTCTTCCCATCCAGATTCAGTCCGGCAGTTCCTTCGCCCTTCCTTGGTCGTCCTTTTCTCTTTCCTCCTAACTTTATAGCTTCCTCTTCTAGTCTTCCTCGCGGCGCCTCCTGAGTCCTGGCTTCAGTGACCGGTCATTCGTCGCGAAGCCTCCTGCTCGTCATCTCCAGGACAGTCCACGCTCCAGCGACTCCATTGCTCATCCTCTTTCGGCTCGGAAGTCGAGTCACTCGGCTCAAGCTCCAATACTCAGTTCAGTTACGCCTCCTGCTCGCTGACCATCGACCACAACGGTGAGGTCTTGAAATTGAAATTGTTGTTGTGAATTACTCAAATGTGATTGTTGTCACACTTGTTGTCCACTCGAAATCGTAAACTTATTGAAGTACTGAATTGTATCGAATCCTTAGTTGTTGAGTGAACCTCAGATGTATTTTTCTGCTGTAATTTCTCATTTCTATGTGCTGTTGAGTGAAGCTTACTAAGTTACAATCTAACCCGTTTTCGGTTTGGCCCCGTTCGGATCGATTTAGAACCTATGCTCGCCCCTACTTGAAAAAGTGGGGGTCTTCCTTCTGGAGTAGCTGTTAACAGGTCAAATATATTGTTTGGCTGATTATTGGTCGATTAGCTACGGCTTTTTTTTTTCGTTCTTATCGATTTGCTTCCTGTAGTTACTTATTTTTACCGTCTGAATTTGCAATTTTTTTCTCTTTCACTTGAAATTTGCTTCTAGTATCAACATTTTGTGCGAGTTTGAGCAAAGCTTGTAACTAGGGGCTAGTTTTCTTCTTTCTAAAGAGGAGCCATTTTTTTTTGATGAGTTTGTGCTAATTTGCTAACAAACTGAGTTTCTTAATCAGGGAGATCTTAAGAGTACAGATAAGTCGGGATCATGAAACTGCGATATGCTATGGTATGTTCGTCGAATCAGAATAGGAGCATGGAAGCTCATTGTCTTCTGAAAAGACAAGGCTTTGATGTCTCGTCATATGGAACTGGACAGCATGTGAAGCTTCCAGGACCATCAATCAGGGAACCAAATGTTTATGAGTTTGGCACTCCTTACAAACAAATGTTTGAGGAATTGCGGCGCAAGGACCCGGAATTGTATCCTCTTCTTGTTAGTTGTTGCCCTCACTTTGATACATTTAGTAAAATAAGGATTTCAGTTTGCTGATTTTTATATATGATTGTCATCCTGTTATATATTGTAGTAGATACAAGTTCATTATATATTGATTGGCATCGCTGGATCGCTTTATTCCTGGGAATTCTGTTGGTTTATAGAAAGCTCTGATGCTTTGTGCGTAGTGTCTAATAAAATTGATCACTTCATGTGCAATTTGAAAATTCACATCTTCCCTACTGTTACAAATTGAAAAGCAATGTCTCTTTTGGTGTAAATTTCAAAGCAGTGTTTGCCCTTAACAACAGTACATATACAAGCGAAATGGTATATTACCTATGCTTAAACGGAATTTATCTGTCAAATTAGCTCCTCAACGCTGGCAAGACAATGCTGCGGATGGTATTTTTGACGTGGTAATGACTTTTGAGGAAAAGGTTTTTGATTTGGTTAATGAAGGTAAAGCAATATTTCCATTCTATTTTTCATCCAGTATAGCTATATTTTTGTATATGCTTGGTTTTCGATTTCAGTTGTTTTTTTTCTTCATAGAAATATTTGTATCTTGTTTCATGCAAGGCTGAGATGTTGATTCTGGCAACATCATTGGTAGTGCAGTAACCTGATTTTGCAGATGCCTCCTTTTCTCCCTACCTCAAAAATTTCTGTTAGTACCACTGAATCCTTATGATGGTTTAGTGTACTCATATTTATATCTTGTGAAACTTCAACCAAACACAAAACTTGCACAAAATGTTGTGGCATATTCTTCGGAGGAGGAGAAGTTGCTTGTACTCCTTTCTCTTGAGATACCCTTGTGACAACATTAGTCATCTGTTGTGAAAACCGTTACGGTATCACAACAATGGTGGCTAATAATTTGCTTTGACTATGAAAATTAATCCTTGAGATAACGCTGGCCTGAAATTATGGTCCGGTCCAGATCAGTCTGTTAGCAGTCTTGCCTGTTAATGGTCCATGGACCGAACCATATGGACCTGATTTCTTTTTTCAAATTTTGCAAATACATTATACTGTTTAAAATAGGGTCCGGGCCGTAACCAGGCTACAATTGAAAAAATACGATGTGGTACAAACAGCAGATATTGATGTTTTGGTGGCGTTTTAAACTGATATCCCTGTCAATGATAGCACGAGCTTGTTTTGATGAGGTAAAGAAGTGGCCTATCATATTTTGGTTCAAAAGCAACATCTGGTCCATTTGGATGAAATCTTGAATTTCAAACCCTTGTTTTTTTGTGGGAAAACCAAACGTACTCTGGGTCGAGTTTCGGTTTCCATCTACATTTTGTACAACTGGTCTGCCCTTAAATATGACAGAGACAACACCTTTGTTTGCTGGTAAACCAGCATGTAACCGTTGCTGATTTTTCAAGTTTTAATCTTTGAGTAATGAACAATTACTCTTTCGTGGTCCTTGGAATTCATGATATGATCTCATTGAGTTGTATGTATTTCACAGATCTCACTACCCGGGACCAGACACTTATGAAGCCTGTTTTGATCATTAATTTAGAGGTAAAAGATAACCACGAGGAGGCTGCTGCAGGCGCTCGTGTTGCCCTTGAGATGTGCCAAGAGGTATTGTTGATCACACCTTGACATTGCTCAGTTACCATTCACAGTTTCAGTGTGTATACTTATACTGTAGACTGTTCATCATTCTCCACAGCTAGAAACAACTGAATCATGGTTAGACAGTATAGACGACATTGTTGCTGCTTTTGAGAGACAGCAACATCGGAAGATCTTGTACAACATTTCCTTCTATTGACACAGACCGAGTCACACTTCTGTCCATGGTCTTGGCTGGGATACATATTAAATTATGTTATGAATGCTTTTGGAGGCATTTAGCTGCTTCACAAAAGGCTAATGTGATGAATTATTTTGTTGGTTTTGCTTTTAAGTCTTCTCAAAGAGAAACTGATGATTGTACAAATATGAGCTGTTTGGTTACCTGGTCATCATGGAACAGCAGTAGCCCCTAGGTCTTTTTTGGGCAGTCTAGTAGAATGTGAAACTTAAATGAAATGTTCATTGACAAGAGTATTGCAGTATATAGAGCTGCAGTAGATGTTATCTCTACTTCCGAAGATAGAATTACATACTAGGATCAGAAATAACCTATCTAGGTAAAATGTTTTTTTTTACCTATTACCCCCACAGATGATGGTCGAGATGAGACCAAAAGCTTGGACACATTTATATGAAGGGAAAATTGTCTATAATCCATTTTTTAGGCTGACTAAACTTTTGTATCAAGTTGTTTAAATTATAAGAACGGTACCTCATCTATTCAACCCGACTAAAGATTAGTATCTGGAGTATTGTTCAAACGTTAAGTTAAAAGATCGGTGTTAAATATTAGGGGCAAAATTGTCCACCTACTACAGATTTTCAACACTAATATGTTAATTTAACGTGTGAACACTAATATATGTACTAATCTTTTCTCTTATATGAAATATTAAATCACCATGCAGAATCCTGCCTGGCTTGAGTGGTATGCTTAAGAATTCTCTAATCTGCTGATGACTTACTTGTATTGGATAAACCCGATGTGTAATGAATTGTACTTCGTAATAACTTATAACTCAATAACATACATTTACTTGGATCAATAGAAACAAAAGCTCTGGATATATTCTATTGAGACTCCGCTACTTAAACAGTGCTGACATATTTTCTTATTTTTTTCTATGCTGGATAAACCAAAGCAGTAATAACTCATTTCTAGAAGAAAATCCATTCAAAAAATAGATTTCACTTATGACTTGACACTTGCGCCTAAGTTTTTCAACCTTATTGTGAATATGTTTTATGCAAACGTTTGAGGTTTACATCCTTGTACTGAACATGAAGTTAAAACCCTAGTAAAATATTCATCTTTATCAAAAAAGACAAAAGAAGTATGATGTCTAGTTCGATTTTGGAAGATTACAAATTGAAATCTATAACTTGCTTACTTGAGATGACTTTCCTTTTAAAGTCGTTTCTCGAGTGTGGTCTAAATGAATTTCCGAAAGACACCGTAGTCACATGCCCCTTGTTGATTGTATTGATCGTGGTTGTATTCGGGGTCTCTAAATATCCTCCATCTAGGAGGGAGAACATCGTAGGATCACATTTTCGCAGAAGGTATGACATTTTCCTGAATCGGGTTTCTACTATCATGCTTCCCGGCGGTGAGACACCACACTAGTTCATCTACCCCGTGTCCTCTCCATATTTTGTTAGCCTTGAGTATTCCACACATTCTTATGTGGTTTGTTTGTTTTGACTTTTTTTTTTTGGATCTTTTTGACCTTTTCGGTCATTTGCTTGTGACGTTTGTTGTGTTTTTCTCTTGGTTTGTTGATATTTTCATGTAGGTTTGCCCGTTTGTCGGTTTTCAACCTCTCAGTACACCAAGTATGTTTGTGTAGTCGAGCATCTTACCTTCTTCTTAAAAAAAACATATTTCAAATACATAATATTTTTTAAAACTACACGTATAACTTTCAAAATGAAAGTCAATAGAAGCCGAAACGAGCTACACATAGCATAACATGGAATAGAAACTCTTCACCAAAATAGAAATTAATTTTGGACGTGGCTCACAAAATCGAAATTAAGTTTTTCATTTGGCCCCATAATAGAAATAAGTTTGAGTAAAAGCGGAGCAAATGAAATTATGTTTTAATAAATATTTAATACTTAGAAATTTATATGTATATTTTTGTAAAATAAAAATTCAAAAAATGAAATTATAATCAATATTATGATTTTTAATTCTGATTTAAGTATTTATCTCTTCTAATTAGTTATATTTTAAATTGATTTGTGAAGATATGCTTGTTGGTAAAAAAAATTCGTAAAAGTTTAAAAACTATTTTTATAAAAATATTTATTCAAATATTTTTTAAAGAATTTAAAAATAAAATTTCAATTTATATTAACATTTAAAAATCACTTTTTAAAATCATTTTTTAGGCTTCGAGAAATCTGGCGTTAACACGTAGCAATAGAGGCTCCTACTTTAATAGATATAAGATAAGATATCTTCTAAAATTAAAATTTAATTGTTTTACTGACATTTACTATAACAAAATTCAAAGATATTTTAAATATATTTTAAATTTAATTAACGAATTTATTAAAATATTTTTTTATAGATTTTAAATTTTAAAAACCACTTTTTAAAAAAAATTTGAGGGGCTGGGAGAACCGTGGCTTGACACGTGACAATAGAGGCTCCTGCTTTAATATAGACTAGTGTATTACCAGCACTTTGTGCGGGTTCAGTTTTAATAAATATTTAATACTTAAAAATTTATATATATATTTTTGTAAAATTAAAATCCAAAAAATGAAATTATAACCAATATTATGACTTTTAATTCTCTTTTAAGTATTTATCTCTTCTAATTAATCATATATTTTAATTTATTTGTTAAGATATGCTTGTTGGTAAAAAAAAAATCGTAAAAGTTTAAAACTATTTTTATAAAAATATGTATTTAAATATTTTTTAAAAATGATTTTTTAGGCTTCGAGAAACCTGGCGTTGACACGTGGCAATAGAGGCTTCTGCTTTAATATATATAAGATAAGATAAGATTAGTTTTAACATTAAAAAGATTCTATCCCTTAATTAATATAACTGTTTTTTAATTAAATAAAGAAAATGAGAGTGGTCCCCCACAAATTCTGTACATAATTTCACACGCAAATTATGTACAAAATTTGTGCTGTTTGTGGAAATTATCTACATAATTTGCGTGCGAAATTATGTACATAATTTGCGTGCGAAATTATGTACAGAATTTGCGTGCGAAATTATGTACATAATTTGCGTGCGAAATTATGTACATAATTTGCGTGCGAAATTATGTACATAATTTGCGTGCGAAATTATGTACAAAATTTGTGGGAGACCACTCTCCTTTTCCTTATTTAATTAAAAAACAGCCATATTAATTAAGGAACTTGTGAAATTATTTAATTAAGGATAAAATCTTTTTAATGAGAGTGATCCTTCACAATTAATATTTACTTATCTTTTAATTTAGTTTATCTTCTTAATGAGAGTGGTCCCCCACAATTTTTAATTTACTTTTATTTTTTGGCTAGAAAATGAAGGGGCGTACATTGTATCTATGATACCAAAATAGACTTCCCTACACCAATTTTCTCTATAAGTTTCAAATTGTGCTCACAAAATAGGAATCATGAGCCTCTCCTTATACTACCCTCCTAGTATTTACCTAATGAATTAGTCTTAACCCTTAGATTAGATAAATGCTCGTGATTCATTTTACTTATATTAATTATCGAAAAATAAAATCTAAAAGTTACCCCTTTTCTTCTTCAATGAATATGTTTGATGTCGTAGAAATATTTTCTTACGTCATTAACCAACACGTTTGTAGAGAGGAGGCAAATACGATGAGTTTGGTCCAAGCCATCTTTAGACTTTTGGGTTTGGACCAAACCCATCAATTCTGACGATGCATCATAATATTCATGATAGCATGTATTATACTCTATATTTTGGGACTTGTTTAGACGTTTTATCTTCAATAATCTGCATGTTTGGATGTATATTATGTGATTATATTGTTGTTTCATCTACCTTTGCGGAAATCGAGGTCTACACCAAGTTTCGTTGTAATCGTAGGTAAAATGACACATTTTGGACTAAAATGGAGCTAAGGAGCTAAAGAGTCATAGGAGCTACATTCTGGAGCTTAAAGAAAAACTCAGGAAGCATGAAATTAATGAAGAAGATTTACTTTGGACCAGATTTAAGAGATTTCACATTCAACTGAGATTCACCTCGGTCAGCTACAGTATCACCTCGACCGAGGTGATTTTGAGGTGCGCCCCGACCGAGGCGAATACCCTGACGCGGCGAGATATATTTTATTTGGCCGAGATTTTTTATTTTTGGAAGGAGATATCTTATATTTTTGGGCTGGATTTTTGGAAGGCAGATCATATATTTGGGAGATCTATTTTAGAGATAAGATATATTTTTATTAGGATATTATCTTTTTAAGATATTTTATCTTTGGAAGATAATTTTCCTATATAAAGGGTTGAATTTTCCACAAATTCAATCCATGCTTGGAGGCTGAGAATAACCAGCAATTAAGGGATTTTCTGAAAGTTTGAAGGAAGCTTGGAAGATTGAAGGAAGCTTGGAAGATTGAAGGAAAGAAGTTCATAGCTTTGAGATAGCTTTTGAAGTAGTTTGTAAGATTTTCTTAGATTCCTTTTGGTTTTATTGTCTTGTTGGATTTGTGATCCAAGGAACGCTAATTTGTTTGATATTTGATTCAGTTATTGAAGCCTTGTTCTTAAGGTTTTTGTGTTCAAATATTCATTCCCTTCTCATATATTTGATTATTGCTTTCATGATGATGAGTGACTAATTTTCTTGTGCGATTATAGGGTGATTGGCTGAAGGTTGTGGGAAAGACGATGATAGAATGATCTTAATCCCAGTAGGACCCTGAAAGCCCGATTCTTTAACCTTAACCCTAGAGTACCTCGCTCAGTCGACGAACACCCCGGCCGAGGTGGATTCTGTCTGACCGAGGTGACCTTTTCTGATCCGAAATTGAGAGTTAAGTGTTAGAGTTTGCCAAATTCTATTCTTATTACACCTTTCCTGGTTCAATGCAAGCCTAGGATGAGACTTACCCGGTGATTCCTTTGCTTGTTTACCAAAGATCATAAGTGTAGGTAATAAAGGTTTATCCTTTATTGGGGTTTGAGTGTGTCTTCATCCCATCTTTGTGAGTTAGCCTGAGACTTACCCGGTAAAGGTTGATTCTATTCCCTTAGTTGGTGTATTGGTTTGAGGTTATAGTTTCCTTAGTACCTTGAGACTTACCCTGTAATAGGAGCTTTGGTTTGGGATAGTGAGTAGTGAGACTTACCCGGTAATCTATTCCACTTTAGAAACACCTTCCCTTTGCAAAATCTCAGCTTTGTCCGCTTATCTTTAGATCTTGAGTTGGAACCACAACTAGATGTTTTAATCCCTAGAATTTGCATATTTCCTTTATTTGACCTTATTATCATCTTTTGATTGCTTTAATTGCTTTTGTGGTTATTTGTTGCATTGACTACCTATACTTGCTTTGTTTCACCTAAGTCTCTGAGATCGACACCCCAGAATTCTTGCTTTTACTATAATTGATCCGTACACTGCGGGTTCACATCCTTGTTTAAGCATATTTCCTCGGTTATAAATTTAAAGCTTGCACACACCATTTGGAGCGAACAATTCACTTGCGTGACTATAGCTAGTCGTCTTCTTCAATTTTTTTTGAAGGGTTTAGTTTCGGGTTCGATCGGAAAAACCGCTCTACGTCCGGATGTAGGTATAATCGTGGCCCATTTTGGATTACCCTCCCAATACCAATTTTTCTATATATGTTTTCAGGAGGATTCAAACTCGAATCTCGAGGCTAACACTTAAGGAGTCTAGCACCACTACCACTAGTAGAGCCATACACATGTGCAAAGTTAGGTTTGTAGGAGTTGGTTGAAATTGTCGGTAATTAATACTCAGTTTGTTAAGGTTTCCTTCTTGCTTAACATTAATTGCTTAAGCCCCCGGTTAGCTAGCTATGTGACGGGTTAGAAAATATTTGATTGGAGCCGAGAACAAACTTAGTTTAAACATGTTCATACTTCATGCATGCCAGTTTGATGAAATGACATATATCCGCAAGTTGAGCTGAATACTTTCTGGGTCCATGATCATCATCATCCAATTTGTGATCATAAATATGTGGGAAATTACGTTTACATGTTGGTTTAAATAGTTTGTAGTTTGTGAGTTTTGAATCATGGTTGAAAGTCCTCTAATTTATTACGAACTGGGTTAATTGAAATTCATGATATTTGTTTTTTAGTTAAATTATAATTATATTTTTATTATAATATTCAAATTTTTACGCTCGACTTTTAATATTTGAAATTCAGTATCCGAGGTAATACCTTATTTATTATATTTGTAATTTAATATCGAAAACCAAACTAAAGTATATGTCAGTATTCTAACATATAAATAAGAGAAGAAGATTAACCTAATAAGAAATTTTTTGTATTGCTGATATAAATTAGGCTCTTATTAATTTATGATTAATTCTTAATTCTAAAAAAACTTAATTGAAAGGGTAAAAAAGGAAGAGTTATTAGGGTAAGTAGGTAGTTTATGTATATTGATGTATAAAGTAGGCACCTTTTGTTTTCTATTAAATGATATTGCCATAAAAGTAATTATTCTCTCTCCTTTAATATGTAACCGATGTGCCTAATAAGATAATATCTTATTAAAATTTTGCGTCAAATAAGAAAATATTTTATAACAACTCCTAAAATAACTCATCAATTAATTATAGTCATTTAGAAAATATTCTCTCTCCTATATAATTTAATTATTTTCTTCATTAATGATTTAAACATATATTTTGAAATGTTAAAATAGAAAAGAATAACTAAATATTCTTAGAATCGAACTCTGGATGAGTTGGCCCTCCCTCCCGCCCTTATACCAGATTACCAGTTGGGCTAATTAAACATTGTGTATTCTTTTGATGATACACAATATTAATACACAGTTTCAACTACACAATATTAATACATAATTTCAAATGCATAATGTTAATAAATAAAAAACTTGTGTAACCAAAAAGCTTGTGTACGAAATACCTTTCACTGAATTTTTTGATGATACATATGTATGTGCAGTAATCAATACTTGTAGAGGATGAAATATGCATATGTATGTACATATTAATGTGTCGAGTTTTGTTTGTAATTGCGTGATAAATATATATTAATTGGAAATGTGTACATAACGGTTAAATTTTAGAAATAAAGTGTATTCTTTGTCCATATCACACGTTAGTATGTACATTATGTATGCTCGAGTCATTTACACAAGGTTTGATTACACAAGTCTTTTATTTATTAACATTTTGTATTTGAAATTATGTATTGAAATTGTGTAATTGAAATTGTGTATTAATATTGTGTATCATCAAAAGAATATACAAAGTTTAATTAGTCCAATTGGTATAAGGGCGGAAGGGAGGAGCAACTCGTCCAGAGTTCGGCAATATCCATTCAATTTTATCTTTATTTTTTAATTACAAAAATAGGGTGCTGAGTTAGTCTACAAGTTACAAAAAATGCCTTATTTCACCAATGTTCTCAAAAAGGAATTTGAGAGAGGTTAAAATAAAACCCAATAAATTGCGCATTCACGATTCATTTCTGGTTATACAAATCCTAGCCGAGTCCGCCACCGTCATTCGTTCATCTTCTTCATCTCGACCCTCCTTGAACGGATCCGAGAAGTGCAATCCATGGGAAGGACCGAAGCCCTAGCTTGCGCCGTCATATCCACTGTGAGGATAGTCTTTTTCGTCGCCAGCCGCCGAGTCCGTTGTGAAACCCGCACCAATAGCCGCCTTTGTCTACATCGAGAGCTGCCACGGGAAACCTAGCCACTGGGAAAGCCGCACCAGTAACCGTTATACCCTATCCGTCAAGAGAAGAACCCTACCCACACGAGAGCCGCCCCCATCTTCTTTGTCTCGCACCAGTAGCCGCATCTGTTTGCATCGAGAGCCGTCACCGGGAAATCTGCACGAGCTCCACCGGGAGAGTTGCGCCAAAGCCAGCCACTGCTCCCGCTCGTCCCTCCTTGCCGCCAGAGCCATTGAAGTGGGTTAGGGTTTTGACCTCCGTCATCAGATGGCACAAGAAGCAACAATTTAGGGTTTTGGGTATTTACGATCCCGACCCAATGTTTTATGATATTTGCAAAATTTACCTTAGAGGTTTATTTGTAGAAAACGGTCCATTTTTCTGAGAGGATTCTAGTTATGAGATTTGCTATGTTTCAACTATAAAAAAATGAGTGTGTATTGACATTGTGTAACTGAAAGTGCGTATTAAAATTGTGCAATTGAAATTGATTTACATTGTGTAATTGAATTTGGTAGGCTTCCAACTAGATTGTGTAATTAAAATTGGGTAACTGAAAGTGGGTATTAACATTGTGTATTAATATTAGATTTTAAATATAACTTTACAAAAATAACAACAAAATACCAAAGTTCAAATAATTCAGTTAGTAAGGGTGAAAGGGTAGACTTGTCATCTAGAGTTCGAAACCCACTAGCTACAAGATTTGTGTAACTCGATTGGACTTGAGCCGTGTGAATCGAAATTATCATATAAATTTTAAATTAATCTTTTTAAATAATTAAGTGTGGCCTAGTTTGTCACCTAATCAACAAATGGGCCTTGATGGTGCTCATATAAGTAATAAAAGCCCAACAACCCATTTAACCCAATATAAAATCATTTCACAAGATAAATTTTAAAGTATTATGAAGAAGTTAAATTTGTATACCTTTACTAAAGTAGACAATGTTGATGCTGACATGGTGACCTCACGATTTTTCTCGGAACACTAACTAAACCAATAAATTATTTTTTTACTGAAACTAGATTCCAAAAAAAATAGTTGTATGGGCTATCCTTGCAACGTAACGTAAAAATTTGATCAATAACAATCTTGTTGAAGAAGCTCTATTTTAACCTAAAATTTTAATTGAAAAAATAGTAAAACTTGTAGGATAATCAAAAAAATAAAACTTCTTAGATATGCTATTTTCTAACAAAAAACTTGTAGGAGAAGCTCGACCTATTGTAACTCCACTTCACTTTTCACTATATATATGGATCCCCTAATTTTGGTGGATTCATCAATTTCTCATGTTCCTATAAGTATAAATCATTTTTGTTATTTCAGGCAAACATTAAATCATGTTCCTATAAGCATAAATCATTTTTGTTATTTTAGGCAAACATTAAATCCTTCTTTTGAAGACGCCAATATTGGAGCCATTTCTTTAGCATCAAAAACTTCAGCAAAACCTAGCAACATATTATTCAAACACGCAACAACGTCAATTGGATTACATCAACAAAAAATTATACGTTAATTTCAAATCTTTTCAATAAATATTCGTGCAAGTGAAGGGTTATAAATTAGTTAAACCTAAATAGTGTGAAAGATGGAGAGAGCATACTACCGACAAAAATATAAAATACAAGGATCATAAAGAAGAGAGAGAGAGAGAGCGCCCCACAAAAAAAAATTGGAAGAGGGAACGCAGGACTATTAGGTAAAGTGATGGGTACACTGCAGACTGCACTAGAAAAAGTTTATGAACGTAACCATTCTGTCTACAGTTTTTCTCCCCCATTCTGAAGCTCAAATCAACTCATTTTTCCCATTTGCAAAGAAATATCATCAATGGAGTTGGAAAGCATTATTGAGTTTCTTGAGAACAAGACCATTTTGGTGACTGGTGCCACTGGCTTCTTATCAAAGAGTAAGTAATATTTTCATTTGTTTCGATTCTAAACTTTTTCTTGTTCGTCAAGTTTCTTGAGAAGAACATCCTAAATTTATATTCTTTGTACGTGTATAGTTTTGGTGGAAAAGGTCCTGAGGACTCAACCAAATGTGAAGAAACTTTACCTTCTTGTAAGAGCAGTAGATTCTGAATCAGCCGAGCAACGCCTGCAAAACGAGGTGCTCATTTGTGTTCCCGTCTTTACATATCGATATTATAATATCACTAACGAAGATTCTTCTTCTTCAATGGTCGATCAGATTATAGGGAAAGAGCTGTTTAAAGTTATGAAGCAAAAGATGGGAGGAGATTTTGAGCGCTTCATATCAGAGAAGGTGAAAATGGTGGCAGGTGATATCACTCACCGTGACTTGAACATACAAGAAGCATCGATGAAGGATGAAATGTTGAATAATTTGGACGTTATCGTAAACTCAGCTGCCAAGACCAACTTTGATGAAAGGTATAATTTGCATTAATATTCTTGTCAGAGAACCATAACTATTAATGAACATATATGTAATTTTACAGGTATGACGTTTCCTTGTTGATCAACACTTATGGAGCGAAGAATGTTTTGGACTTCGCCAAGAAATGCGCCAACTTGAAGGTTCTTGTCCACATATCTACAGGTCAGTGCTTCAGATTCTTTACAAGCTAAGGAGTATCATACATCTTTTTATATGAATGATTGTTTGGGAAACCATGCATTCCCGAGTTACATCGAGTATGTATAAACGGATATTTTGTTGCGACTCACACTCACACTCGTACAACAAACTCACTTATAAGCTCTCTTTGGAAGCCTTTATTACTCTCTTCTTGGAGTTACACAAATAAGGGGTGGCCTCCCTTATTTATAGTCATTGCCACCTCCTATACGAAAAGGTTCCGGAACTCGATTATCCTAGATTATTCCGGAGCCTTCTCACTCAAGTCTATTACTCTCCCTAGAACTCTAATCTAGTATACATCGTTCCGACGAGTTCTAAATGTCTCCATCATTTTCCGGGTAGCTCTGCCTCCTTCCGGAAAATTCCGCCACCATCCGGAGTATTCCACTTCATTTCAGAAATTTCCACCACCTTCCGAAATATCCGTCTTCTTCCAGAATGTTCCTCTACTTTATGAAGTGACCCATTATCACAATATTCATATTTGTAAATATGAATTAGCCTTTAGGTTTGCATTTTGTTGAATTTCAGCATACGTATGGGGTGAAAGAGGTGGGTTGATACTTGAAGACTCCTACAAGATGGGAGAAACATTGAACGGGACACACGGCCTCGACATTGAAGAGGAAAAGAGGGTTTTGGAGCGTAAGGTTGTTGAACTGCAAGCAGAAAGAGCTGATCCTGATGCATTCGAGTTAGCCATCAAGGATTTCGGCATTGAGAGGTGACCTCTAACATGTTCCTGAAGGTACAATTGCTTTTGTTATATATGACCTAATTTGATTGAAGTATCTGATAATTCTTTCTAGGGCAAAAAAGTATGGATGGCCAAACGTATATGTATTCACAAAGGCACTTGGGGAGATGATGATAATGGAGCACAAAGAATGTCTTCCTATTGTCATCATCCGTCCCACCATCGTCACCAGTACTTACAAGGAGCCCTTTCCGGGCTGGGTCGAAGGTATCCGAACCATTGACAGCATAGCTGTCGCATATGGTAAAGGGAGATTGTCATTTTTTGCCGGTGATCCAAATTCTATCCTTGACGTGGTAAATGATTTTGAGTTACTTACTATCACACAATAAGTACATTACAAAGATAACTTCAATTCATATATATATATATATATATATATATAACATATATATATAAGTATATATTGTGTAGATTCCTGGAGATATGGTGGTGAATGCAACTCTGGTTGCAATGGTTGCACACGCGAGTCAACTCGGAGAGTGTGCTATTTACCAAGTAGGTTCCTCCCTGAGGAATCCTCTGAAAATTTCCACCTTGCGCAAGGTAGTTTGTAGTTACTTCATGAACAATCCATGGATTGACAAGAAAGGCAAGGCGGTTATAGTAGCGGATTTGACGGTTCTTGATTCAATGGATAACTTCTACAAATATCTGTCTACCCATTACCTGCTACCATTAAAGGTTTAGAAACAAAACATCATATGTTCTTTTGTTCATTGAATTGAGCTTCAAATATGTAGTAGTGTAGTAACTTATACTATCTATACTTAATATTTTCGCTCTCTTTGCAGGGACTTGAACTAGTGAACACAGTCTTTTGCCGGTACTTTGCAGTGACATACTTTGACCTAAAGAGAAAGATAAGCTTCGTGTCGAGATATGTCAACATCTACAAACCCTACTTGTTTTTCCAGGGCATGTAAGTTTTTTGATAAGAGCTAACTTTAACTAAAGGAAAGAGCCAAGAATGTTTATGAACAATATTTTGTATTGTTTTGTAGTTTTGGCGACCTAAACACTGAGAAGCTGAGGACGAAAGCAAGAGAGGGCAATGTCGAAACTGACATCTTTTACTTTGATCCAAAGGAAATTGATTGGGAAGATTACTTCATGCACACACATTTCCCCGGAGTTGTCCAATATGTGCGCAAATGAGAATGACTTCGTTGTTAAAACATATTGGATTTTCTGCAGAAAATATGTCGATCCTATCTTCGGCCAATTACTATTGATAAACAATTTTAAATATGGAAATATTATTAAATTATCTTTTATAATATGGCGTGTCTAATACGTGGAGGAAATGACCTAGCTCTTATATGTTTGCAAACTCTCGTCTCCCTCTGTCGATGGAATCCGGGTGACAATTTCATATAAACGTCTTCCAAAAGATCACCGTTGAGGAAGGCGTTATTGACATCAAGTTGGTGTAAATGCCACGAGCGGCTGCCATACTTATGAGGACTCGGACCGTTTTGAGCTTGACAACGGGGGCAAACGTCTCTCGACAATCCACTCCTTCAATTTGACTATACCCTTTTGCGACGAGTCGTGCTTTGTATCGCTCGATCGTCCCGTCAGGTTTGCATTTGATTTTGTATACCCATCTACATCCGATGGGATGTTTCTGGGCGGTAGCGGTACTAGACTCCATGTATTGTTGTCTTCAAGAGCCTTAATTTCTTTGGCCATTGCCTCCCTCCAATTGAGCGATGTATTTGCCTATAAAAAAGTCCTTGGTTCTTTCTCGAGCATAATGTTAGAAATAAAATGCTTATAAGTTCGGAAAAGTTTGTTATAAGATAAGACATTGGTTAAAGGAAAAGCCTTACCAAAAATTATATTATTTGAGGACGATGATTGGGTTCCCAAATTGGTTTCAGTTGGAGTGCCGTCAACATACACTCCCTACTTGAGGGGGAGTGTTAACATACAAATCCCTTTTATTTAGCTTTTCATATCTTCTAAGATAATATCACAATTATGTTTTAATAATAGGAGAGTTTATCTTTAGAATGCCAATCATATCCATGATTTACTCATAGCAGTTGATTTATTCAGTATATATATTCCCTTTGTAAACAAACAGTAAATAACAAAACAATACAATTGATTTTCTGCATTCAAATATATCTATTACGTTTTCTATACCTATGTATGAGTCGGTTGGTTTGTTTGCTTGATGTGAAGGTCTTTCAAGCGGGTTTTAGTCCAAAGGCTGTAGAAGTTGAAGCTATTCTATGGGTTGTTGAGTTGATGATGATGCCTGAGAGATCAACGCAGGGAATTGAAGGGGTAGATGCCAAAAAAAAGTTTGACTAAAAACAAACTAATAAATGTGTTAAAAAGTGAACAAAAAACGCTCCTACCCCCAGTGAGGCCGCCCAGCCTCACCCCCACCACCCCTTTCCCTCCGCCGGTATGGGAGGACAAAAGCACTCAAAGCATTTCTCGATCAAGATTTCCGACCTTACACGCAACCCTAATCTTCCTCTAAAACCTGGATCCCCCTCCCAGCCTCCTAGCCCCTTTGAGCCGGTCCCTGAGGAGCTAATACGATCCAACAAACTCCGGCTATCAAATAAGTCAGATCAATCGAGAGATATAAGGCTCGCTTGGTTGCCAAAGGTTATAATCAAGTCAAGAACAAGGACTACAAGCATACTTTCTCACATGTCGCCAAATTCACCACTATTCGAGTTATTTTGGCTTTGGCTGCTGCTCGTCATTGGCCTCTTCACCAGTTGGACATTAACAATGCCTTCTTACATGGCTTCCTTGATGAAGAAGTTTACATGTTGTCTCCACAAGGGTATCCTCAGGTTCTTGAAGGTCATGTTTGCCGTCTTAAAAAGTCCTTGTATGGGCTCAAGCAAGCTAGCAGGCAATGAAATATTGAACTCACAAAATTCCTTATTCAGTCTGGGTATACTCAATCTCGCCAAGATTATTCTCTCTTCATTAAACATATTGCTCTATCTATTACCATGGTCCTAGTGTATGTCGACGATGTTCTTATCACTGGGGATAATTCGGCAGAGATTATTTTGCTCAAAGAACGTCTTCACAAAGCTTTCACTATTAAGGACTTGGGCTTGGCTCGGTTTTTTCTTGGCATGGAAATATCTCAAGACAATTCTGGTATGCTCATCAACCAAATAAAATATATTCATGATATACTGGTTGACTGCAAATTCTTTGATTGCAAACCAGCCTCTTTTCCGATGCAACGTAATCTTAATCTATCCCCTGATGATGGCGAGTTATTACCTGATCCAGAGATCTATCGTCGCCTTATTGATCGTCTTATATATCTCTCTCTAACACGTCTAGACACAGAATTCACTGTTCAACAGCTCAGTCAGTTTTTGGCCTCTCCTCGTGCTCCTCACTAGCAAGTTGCTAGCCACCTTCTTCGCTATCATAGAATTATGGATTCTGCTCTTTTTTATCCAATCCAACATGATCTCCGGCTTACTGCATACAGTGATGCGAATTGGGGTACCTGTGCTTTCTCTGGACGATCAATTGCTGGCTATTGCTTGCTCCTTGGTGATGTATTGGTGTCTTGGAAAACTCAGAAGCAACCTACAATATCTAAGTCTTCTGCTGAGAGTGTATACCAAGCTATGTCCATGAAAACCAGTGAAATATATGGCTTGATGGTCTTTTGCAAGAACTCCATCTTCTCATTCATCGTCCATATTCTCTTTATTGTGACAATAAGGCTGCTCAACACCTTGCCGCCAATCCTGTGTTTCATGAACGCACCAAGCACCTTCGTCTTGATTGCCATTTTGTTCGTGACGAGGTTCAAAGAGGGTTCATCACCACCATTCATGTTCCTTCTCATCTCCAGCTTGCAGAGTTGTTCACCAAATCTTTGGGTGAACAACATCATCACTTCCTTTCATCCAAGCTTGGCCTTGTTCAATCTCGTCCAGTTTGAAGGTGGGTGTAGGAATATATGATGTAAATATATAGAATAAAGAGGAGCCTTATGTAAATAAGCATATATTCTAACAACATTCAGTTAGAATCATGCATGTATAAATAGCTCATGTGTAAGACCTATCAGATATATGAGAGTATTACATTCATGAGATTTGACAGTATGCTTAAGAGTTCTCTAATCTGCTGATGACTTACTTGTATTGGATAAACCCGATGTGTAATGAATTGTACTTCGTAATAACTTATAACTCAATCATATACATTTACTTGGATCAATAGAAACAAAAGCTCTGCATGTTTTCTATTGAGACTCCTCTACTTAAATAGTGCTGACATATTTTCTTAATTTTTCCTATGTTGTTAGGAATAAACTAAAAACATTCATGCAGTTTGAACATTGTTGAAATTGTAGTAATCTACACCATTAGGATAAACCATATAGCTGTCATATAATCTGACTATGCCTGGTTTGGTTACTTGATCTTCTCTTTGCCAACAAATAACGAAAAACAGATTCTTCCAATATCAAAGCAACCAAAAGGCCAAAAAACCACCTAATTCATATACGCTCTAACATACAACACTATTCTACGTCTATTGTGATATGTAGTTAGTTATTTATTTTTTTGAAAATGGAAAGCAGTTCGAAACCATTAGATGGCGCGCTGTCTAATGGGTTGAAAGGCCGAAAAAATCGGCGGACGGTCTAACCGTCACGAAGGACCACAAATAAAGGAGAAAAGAACTACACAAAAATACATCAAAATGAAACCGAAAGAAAAAATGTATTCGAGGGAAAGCAGGAAGATCCAACCAACAGAAGACAATGAGCATAAACGTTCATCTTCGAAGGAAGTACACAGGGAGAAAGCCCGGGGAACAACTGTGGATACCTCAGATTTGGACTGTTGTAGAGCCGCCACGATTCGATCACAAATCCACGCCCCTTTCTCGACAAACGCACGAAAGCACCAACAAATGATTGTGTCAAACCTCAGAAGACGAGCTTGCAGAACATGAAAAACTTGATGAATAAAGGTGTAAAACTTGATGGATAAAAGAAAGATGATTTGTAGGGAGAAGATTGTTTAATGAGGGTTGATTTATGTTGTTGGGATTGATTCTTTTGGACGTTGCATGCATTAGTGTTTAAAATAAAAAGGAATATATTATTTTGTTTTGTTAATGTTTTAAGCCCTGAAGATTATTATTATTTTTAAATGTAAATGTATTTGCCGGATCATCTGTTACGGTGGATTAATAGGTGTCAAGACTCGTTTTATACGAAAGAATTGACAAAGCTTAGGAAGCCGGATTAACATACACAAAAGAGAATGACCAATGGTTGAGTCCCTAGACAGTGCCTAAAGAAAGATTACACGAGTAAGGATGAGTAAGGATGATCTTTAAAAATCTTTGTATGTTTTTTTTGGTAGAAAGGGATCATTGTTTGTGGATTTATGATTTATCTTGTTCCAAACTTGGTCATATGAAGTTGTATGTGTAGGTTGTGAGCCGATTAGAAGGTTGTTAATACCTTCGGAGATGCATTGGTATTGAAGAGAATAAAGCAAGAATAAACCAAATCAAAAGAAAATCACAACAGAAGGAACATAACAGAACATGAAGAAGAAGATAAGAGAAAGGAGTATCCATTAAAGGACGTATTGTTAAAGTAGGGTGATATGGGTAGTAGCCCAAACAGATTCCTGTAGAATTTGAGTGAGTAGCAGCAACCATAAAATTGGATCGATCTGGATTACTGAGAAAAACTTTGATTTTCTTTTTATGCGTTTGTAAATACGCAACTTTAGACAAGAATAAAGAACAAAATGATAAAGGCTTTGAACAAGAATAAAGAACAAAATTCTAAGTGGACTTCAGTACAAACCAAAAATTAAAAGGTTAGGTTAACTTCTGTCTTTCTTTTTTTCCCTTTCTTCAACGTTGAAGAGACGCAAATGGGATCCTTCATCCACCAACACAAGAGCGAAAGAAAGGATTTTTTTTGAAGTGAAATTTATATGTATTAATGAAGGCAATATACAAGATGCTACCTACTGAGCAACAGAATCAGAAACAAAAGAAACAAATGGAAAATGAGCAAGAGGGAGGTACAATGAAACTAGGTTAGATAGATTCCACGTATCCTGGTCCAAGAGAGAGAGAGAGTGAGCTGATCTATCATTCCAGTGATTAGAGGTGTAGCTTTTTATAGCCTGGATGATGTTGTGAGCACATGTAGTTGCTTGAGTGAATTTCTGGTTGAAGATGAGATCATTTCGAGCTCTCCAGATGAAGTAGATGTAGGTAGTAATGGTGGAGATGGTGACATGAACAGCAATATCATTCTTTTTAGGTTTCATCTTGCTGAGCCAATCCCATATGTTTTGACTATAAGGGTAGGGAGGAGGAACTCTGAGCCACTTTGAGATGAGATCGAGGACCAGAGAGGAGTAGCTACAATGGTGGATAAGATAGTTCACCTCCTCAACATGTAAGTTGCACATTTTGCAGGAAATATCCTGAGAGATGTTCCAGCTGTGAAGATTTGAAAGGGTGGGGAGCCGATTGTGACTTTCCAGCCAGGTTATGAAGTTGGCCTTAGGGATGTTGAGACCTTTCCAAATGATGTAGAGGTCGTAGTGGGGATGTGGAGTAGGAGGTTTCCAGATGAGATTGTAGGCAGCAGTGGTTGAGAATTTACCATTTGAGTTACTGGTACTTGTGGTGAATCTAGAGCCGTTTGCATTTGTGAGTATCTCATCCCGAACTTTGAGAATTTGACACCAAATGTAGCTGCGATTGTAGTTGTATTCATACGTCCAAATAGTGTGCTCTTTCAAGATGTTTGCATTAGTCCATTCAATCCAAAGATTTTGAGAGTGATTTGCAGGATCAAGATCAAATATCAATTTGGATAAACAAGCTTTGTTCCACGATAATAGTTCCTTGAATTCGAGACCTCCCTCGTTCTTGGGTAGACAGACAGTGTTCCAAGCAACAAGCGCCCTTTGGCTGGAGGATTTTCCTGACTAGAGAAACGATCTGAGAAGCCCACGGATCTTAAACATAATAGAGTTGGGGATTATAAGAACAACACACCAGTAGTATTAAATCGCTGAAAGGATAGAAGAGATTATCCGAGTTCTGCCAGAATATGAGAGATTCCTATGAATTAATCCTCTGAGTAATCTAGTTGATGAGAGGAATATACTCCACATGTCTGAGACGCTTGCTTCCGATCGGGATACCAAGGTATATGAACGGAAGAGAGCCTAAAGGAAGGCCGGTAGAGGTAGACAGTGAGTTTGCTTTGGTTTGAGAAAGGCCTCCAGTGAAGAGCGGGGACTTGGTAAGGTTGATGAAAAGCCCAAAATAATTTCCAAAGTAGTCGAGAGTTCTTTTCAAAATATTGATTGAGATGGCATCTCCTCTGCAAAAAAGCATTAAGTCATCTGCAAAACAAAGATGGGTTAGTCGTGGTGTGGCACATTTTGGGTGAGGGTTGAAGTCAGGAGAGGAGGTGTTGGTCTTAAGCATCGTAGACAAGACTTTCATGGCTATGACAAATAAGGGAGGGGAGAGTGGGCATCCCTATCTTAGACCCCTATAACCTTTAAAGAACCCTTGAAGAGCCCCATTCAAGTTGATGGAGAAAGATGTTGTGGTAATACACGCTTTAATGAGCTGAGTGAAGTGGGGCGGATAACCCATTCTAGTAAGGCAATTTAGCATGAAATTATGATCGATCATGTCAAAAGATGTAGAGATGTCAAGCTTAAGAGCACATCTAGGTGAAAGGTGTCTTTGGTTGTATCTCTTGAAGATTCCTTGGAATAGGAGTATGTTGTGTTTGATCGATCTTCCCTTAACGAAGGCACCCTGATAATTTCAAATAACAGAAGGGAGGGGAGCATTGAGTCTTTCCGCAAGGATCTTTGCAATGATTTTGTAGGGGGTGTTGCAGCAAGATATTGGTCTGAAATCAGTGGGGTTTACCTTCTTAGCAATTAATGATAATGAGGTGTGATTCATACCATGGGAAGCCTCCCCGTTCTGAAGAAGTTTAGAATGGCTTTGGAGAGGGAACTCCTAGTAGTATTCCATGTGGCTTTATAGAATAGGGCATTATACCCATCCGGGCCCGGGCTTTGTAGTCACCAATGCAATGTAGGGCTCTCTTTATATCAGCTTCAGAAACATCTTGGCAAAGCATCATCGCCTCCTGGTGGGAGATAGTGGGGAGATCACAATCCGGAAATAAGTTTTAAGGGTTTAGTGGGATCGCCGGTTCGAGGATTTTTGAGAAGTGATCTATCAAGATCTCCGAGATTCTATCCTTATTGAGAGTAGGGTAAGCAGTTGGGATTTGTGGGTCCATGATACTTTTAATCTCATTAAAAGCCCTACGGGTTTTGATACTCTTGAAGAAGAAAGAGGTGCATTGATCGCCTGATTTGATCCATGAGGCTTTTGAGAGTTGAGCAAGAGTGGTGCAAAGATGATCCATGGTAAGGTTAAGCTCATGTAGGATGGTGCGTTCTGCATTCATGAGGGTGGTGTCAAGGGGTGACTTTTGGAGGTTGGATTAGGTGGTGGTGAGGGAGAGCTTTAGGGTATCGATTTCTGAATGGAGGTTTTCAAGCTTCTTGTTAGGGAACTTCTTAAGAGATCCTTTCAGCCTCTTGAGTTTATAGGAGAGTTGGTACATGGCATCATACTCCGGATGATTAGTAGGGATGAACCAAGAGCTATCAACGTTAGAGTGAAAGTCCTCGTGAGAGATCCAAACATTGTTGAAGAGGAACTGGCGCTTGAGAGATGGTGGTTTAGCATCAAGAGATAGTATACCTGGGGAATGATCAGAGGTAAGAGGATTGTCAAAGAAGACCGAGGAGTTTGGAAATGATAAAGTCCAACATTGGTTTGTGATGACTCGGTCTAATTTGCACCAGATCCTAGAGTTGATCTGTTTGTTATTCCATGTAAATTTGCACCCAGTGAAGTAGTGATCAGAGAGATCATTTGTTGAGAAGCAATTTGCAAGTACATCAGAGGGGGTGGTATTGGTGGTGCATGGTGCTCTCTTCTCATCAGGGCTTAAAGTAGTGTTGAAGTCTCCCATAAGAGTCCATGGAGAGTTATGATTGAGAAGACGTATGGTAGTGATATTGTGCCATAGTGGGATTCGATCATCATCGAGGTTGTAGGCATAGATGAATGAACATTCGAAGGTGTTTGTGGTGGTGGTAGATGCGGGAATGAGAGAGGTGATGTTGCAGTGAATCATTTGGTCATGTGAGAGGGTGGGGGAGAGGTGAATGGTGTTGGGATTCCACCAGATCCAGATCCGACACTTTCGTTCCGGAGTGACATTAGATGTATGAGTCAAGTGTGGAATGAGAGAGCCAAGTTTACTCATCATACTAATAGAGAGTTTTGTTTCTAGAATTGCTAGAATATCGAGGTTGTGCCTGCTAACCACATCTCGAACCATTTTCTGCTTGTTTGGGTGGTTTAATCCCCTCACGTTCCATGCACCAATATTGACATTCATTGGGAGGTTTTAGGTGGTAGGATAGCATCCTTGATGCTTTCCATGGTTGAGATGTGAAGAGAGGGGTGGGACGGCAATTGGTTTTGACCGGGAGAAGGTTGAGAGTTTCGTGTGTTGGAAGCATCTTTGCTTATGGTTTGGTTTGATTGGGAAAACGAGGTAGAAGTATAGTCCGGAGGGGAAATAGAGGGATCAACAGTTGTGTTTGGCTTTGGTATTGAGGTGGTTAGGATGGGATTATTAGAGTGAGGGTATGCGGTGGTGGGAGTGTGGGAGGAGGGAGGTGGTAGATAAGATTGTTTGATACAAAGTGAGTTCTCTGGTGTGGGAAGGATGGGTTCTTGATTGGAAGAAGGGGGCTGGGGGTGTTCTGCTAGAACGGGTAGGGTAGTTCTTGAGGTGATGGATTGGGTCTGGGTTCTTACAGCGTTGTCCGAAGATTAAGCATTTCGAACAGTGTTCTGGGAGCCATTCATAAGAGATTTTTTGGGAGATTGTTTCACCATTTGGCCCTTGAAGTTTGATTTCCCGGAGTAAAGGTTTGACAACAGAGACTTCAACCGGAATCTTAGCATATCGCATGCGTTCATGATTTGCAGAACATGAATCAGCGAGGAGGGGAATACCAATGGTTACGCCAATCTTTGCAAGCATTTGAGGGGACAAAACCCGGTAATCCAAATTGTGTAGTGAAGCCCAGAAATGAATGGAAGATAGGCTAGAGTAATCAAGAGCCATTTCATGGTACCAGCATTTGAGGAGAAGAGATATTGTACCATTGATAATCCATGGACTTTCAAGGAGTATCGAGTTGAGATCCTCTCCAGATTCAAAGTAAAAGATGAATACACACATTGATCATTCATGCGTATCATAGGCTTAGTGATGGTGTTCCAAGACTGCTTAACATATGAATCCATACGATGATAGGCAAGAGGGCCACCAAGTGGAAACCCGACTAGGGTTTTGGACCATTTAGACATAGTGGCAGATATGTCCTCCTTAGTAAAGTGGATCACCCCATTTTCGATGCCTGGTGAGTACGTTAGAGGCACGTGATTCCATGTGATATCTTTTGTGAGATGATCCTTAAATGTGGCTCTTGGTGTTTCTACAACATGCGTGCATTGAATAGGGTTGGGAACCGAGGCATTGGTACTGTTTGGGGTAGAGGAAGATGAAGTGGTTTGTGGAACTTGGGGATATGGTGGGTCAAGGGTGGTCGACGGGGGTGAGTCCTGAGAGGGATCAGGATTGGCGACCGACATGGGGGTGTTTTGAGTTTGGTTCTCAGTCGGAAGAGGAGTTGTGGTGGTGGTTGGGATTATCGGTTTTGGGAGCGGTGGGAATAGGGTATCCGAGGTGAGCGGCGGAGCTTTGACGGCCATGGCTTTGTGAAGTCTGTTGTTATTGGATTGGATGAGCTCTTCGGGGATCTTCTCAAAAGGGCTAGGCGGCTTTGACGAGGAACCAGGTGTTCCTGGTTTGTTTGGGCTGTTACGATCTCGGTTAAGTTCAGAGATTTTGATAGAGTACTTCTTGGGTTTCCTGGAGCCGCCCATCTGGGGAGGAGGAGGGGTGGGGGCGTGGTTGGGTAGCCACACCGGGGTAGAGCAGGCGAGGAAGCCTACTTCGGCAAAGGGGTTTTTTGAGGAAGGCTAGAGAGCCTTTTTTGAGAACACTGATTAGTTTATACTTATTCGAAAGAAATGATTTTCGATAAACCGAATTGATCTTCAAGAGAGTGGTGAACACCGAATTTGAGGGGTTTCCTCAACTCGATCTGGATTACAAAGAGACTGAGATCGAGTTTGAGAGAATGAAATCTCAAACCCATCTAGAAAACTTAAAGAACTACCGCAAGAAGTTGTTAGATCTTCAAGACTTCAAATGCTGGTGGTATTTTGTGAGGTAGATAATGGTAGTTGTGGCGTTGGTGGAGGCGTGGTGGAGGTCATGTGCAGCGGAGGTTGAAACTATATACAACATGTTGGACATCGATCAAGAGGGGTGTCCTTTACTGGATCTAGTTTACAAAGAGATTGCGATCTTGAGGGTTTCTCTTGTTGAATCTTGGTTGTAGACTGTTCGCTCCAAATGGTGTGTGCAAGCTTTAAATTTATAACCCAAGAAGTATGCTTAAAACAAGGATGCTAACCCGCAATGTACGGGTCAATTGTAATAAAAACAAGAATTTCAGGGGTCGATCACAGGGACTTAGGTGAAACAAAGCAAGTATAGGTTGTCAATATTGCAACTAACCACAAAGGCAATTAAAACAATCAAAGATGATAATAAGGTCAATTAAAGGAAATATGCAAATTCTAGGGATTAAAGCATCCAGTTGTGGTTCCAACTCAAGATCTCAAGATAGGCGGACAAAGCTAAGGTTTTGCAAAAGGGAAGGTGTTACTAAAGTGGAATAGATCACCGGGTAAGTCTCACTACTCACTAACTCCAAACCAAAGAACCTATAAAGGAATTATAATCTCAAACCAACACCCCAACTAAGAGAATAGAATCAATCTTTACAGGGTAAGTCTCAGGCTAACTCACAAAGATGGGATGAAGGCACACTCAAACCCCAATAAAGGATAAACCTTTATTACCTACACTTATGATCTTGGGTAAACAAACTAAGGAATTACCGGGTAAGTCTCATCCTAGGCTTGCATTGAACCAGGAAAGGTGTAATAAGAATAGGATTTGGCAAACTCTAACACTTAACTCCCAATTTCGGATCAGAAAGGGTCACCTCGGTCAGTCAAGTTCCACCCCGGCCGAGATGTTCATCGACTGAACGAGATGTTCTAAGGTTAAGGATAAAGACTCGAGCTTTCAGGGTCCTACTGGGATTTAAGATTATTCTATCATTGTTTTTCCCACAACTTTCAGCCAATCACCCTAGAATCGCACAAAGAAATTAGCCACTCATCATCATGAAAGCAATAATCAAATATATGGGAAGGGAATGAATATTTGAACACAAAAACCTTAAGAACAAGGCTTCAATAACTGAATCAAATATCAAACAAATCAGCGTTCCTTGGATCACAAATCCAAGAAGACAATCAAACAAAGAGAATCTAAGAAAGTCTTACAAATCCCCTCAAAAGCTATATCCGAACTATCAATCCTTCCTTGATTGATCTTCAATCTTCCTTCCTTCCTTCAAAGCTCCGGAAAAATCCCTTAATTGTTGGATGCTCTCAGCCTCTAAGCATGTCTTAACTTGTGGAAAATCCAACCCCTTATATAGGAGAATTATCTTCCAAAGATAAAATATCTTAAAAAGATAATTTCCTAATAAAATATATCCATATCTCAAAAATAGATCTCCCAAATATATGATCTTCCTTCCAAAAATCCAGCCCAAAAATATAAGATCTCTCCTTCCAAAAATAAAAGATCTCAGCCAAATAAAATATATCTCGCCGCGTCAGGGTGTTCGCCTCGGTCGGGGCGCTCCTCTAGATCACCTCGGTCGAGGTGAACCTGCGGTCAATCGAGGTAACTCTCAGCTGAATGTGAAATCTCTTAAATCTGATCCAAAGTAAATCTTATTTGTGAATTCCTTGCTTCCTGAGTTCTTCCTTAAGCTCCATAATGTAGCTCCAATGACTCCTTTGCTCCTTAGCTCCATTTTAGTCCAAAACGTTCCATTTTATCTACGATTACAACGAAACTTGGTGTAGACCTCGATTCCTGCAAAGGTAGATGAAACGACGATATAATCACATAATATACATCCAAACATGCAGATTATTGAAGTTAAAACGTCTAAACAGGTCCTAAAATATAGACTATAATTCATGCTATCATAGACAATTAGGGCTCGTTTGGAAGCACTAAAAATCATTCCCGGTAATGGAATGATTTCGAATCAATAAAAAATTATGTTTGTTTGAAGGTCTTTTAACACATGGAAGTAAACCCCTCATTTTCATTTCCATTGCTTATTCTTATCCGATTCTATTCCGTTTTCATTTCCCCACTCCAACCAAACAAACACTTAATGTGTAGAGGGTTTCCTCTTACTGATTTGTTTGTTTGGTTCCTCCAGTTTTTAGTTGGAGAAAAATGATTTTCTCAAACTAAATGAACAATAGAGAGAGTTTTGAGGAGTTCCCTCTATGTCTATTCAGGAACTTAAAAAGACTCGCCTTGTACTTGTGATTCCAATGGCTCAACAGGTACATTAAACAACACTAAGTATTCTAATTTCGAACCATGACAAACAAGTAATAAAATGCAAAACCAAAGCAGTAACAACTCATTTCTAGAAGAAAATCCATTTAGAAAATAGATTTTACAAATGACTTGACTCTTGCGCCTAATCAAGTTTTTCAACCCTACTGTGAATATGCTTTATGCAAATGTTTGTGCCTAATTAAGTTTTTCAACCCTATTGTGAATATGTTTTATACAAACGTTTGAGATTTGCATCCTTGTAAAGTTAAAACCCCATTTTTATCGGAAAAAAGAGTGAAGAAGTCTTATGTCTCGTTTGATTTCGAAAATTACGAATTGAAGTTTATAACCTTGCTTAGTTGATATTGAAGTCGTTTCTCGAGTGTGGTCTAAATGGATGTTCCAAAAGACACCGTAATCACATGTCTTTGTTGATTGTATTGATCGTGGTTGTGTTTGAGGTCTCCGAAGATCCTTCATTTAGGAGGAAGAACGTTGTAGGATCACATTTCCGTAGAAGATATGCCATCCTCTTGAAACGGGTTTCTACTATTATGCTTCCCGGCGGTGACACACTACGCTAGTTCATCTATCTCTTGTCCTCTCCATGTTTTGCCAGCCTCGAGTATTCATCGGATTCTCCTGTGGTTTGTTTGTTTTGATTTTTTTTGATCTTTTTTTACCTTTTCGATCATTTGGTTGTGGTATTTGTTGTGTTTTCTCTTGGTTTATCCCTATTTTCATGACGTTTGTCCGTTTGCCAGTTTTTAATCTCTCGATACACCAAACATGTTTTGTGTAGTCGGACATCTTAGCTTCTCGATAAAAAAAAACAACATAATTGGAATGCATAATAAACTTTTCTAAACTACAAATATAACTTCCAAAATGAAAGTCGAGAGGAGCCGAACGAGGCACACAAAGTGTGTAATAGAAAGTCTTCGCATGAGTACCAAAATAGAAATTAATTTTGGATGTGGCTCCCAAAATAGAAATTAAGTTTTGCATTTGACCCCATAATAGAATATAAGTTTCACATTGACTCACAATGGGAATCATGATCCTCTCCCTATATCACCCTCCTAATATTTACCTAATGAATTAATCTTAACCCTTAAATTAGATAAATGATCATGTTTATTTTATTAATTTTAATTATTAAAAAATAAAAAAAATTATATAAAACCACCCTTAATAATCACTCTTTTACAACAAACCACTACTTATAAAAAATATTCTTCTTCAAAGAATATGTTTATTGTCGTACCGATATTTTCTTACTTCATCAAACAACACGTTTGTAGAGAGGCGACAAATACGATTCTACATCGTAATGTGTAGAGAGTCGTCTTCAGACGATGGGGTCGGACCCACACCGTAGTAGCCATACACATGTGCAAAGTTAGGTTTGCAGGAGTTAGATGAAATTGTCGGTAATTAATACTCTGTTTGTTAATATTTAATTCCTGCTTAACATTAATTGCTTGAGCCCCCGGTTAGCTAATTAGGTATGTGACGGGTTAGAAAATATTTGATTCGACCCGAACAAACCTACTTTAAACATGTTCATACTTCATGCATGCTAATTTCATGAATGGTTGATTACTTTGTTTGTACTTTGTTCATACTTCATGCATGCTAATTAGGTATGTAGTTTGTGAGTTTTAAACATGTTCATGTTGGCTAATTTCATCTATTACGAATTGGATTAATTGAAATTCATGATATTTGTTTTTTGGTTAAACTATAATTATAGCTTAATTATAATACATAAAATTTTATCCCCGAAGTTTAATACTTGAAATCTAATATCCGAAGTAATACCTTAATTATTATATATGAAATTTAATATCCAAAACCAAAAGAAAGCGTATTCCTTTATCTAATGTCTAAATAAGAGAAAATTGGCCTAATAAGACCTTTTCTGTATTATTGATACAAAAGGGATCCCCGTTAATTTAATTTAAGATTAATTTTTAATTCTAAAAAACTTAAATGAAGGGGTAAAAAGGGAATTTCAAAGAGGTTAAAAATAAAAAACCCTATAAATTGTGCTTTCACAAATCATTTCCAGTTACACAAAACTCTAGCCGAGTCTCATTTGTTCGTCTTCTTCGCCTCGACCCACCTTGAACAGATATGAGAAGCACGAGCCATTGGAAGAACCGAAGCCCTAGCTTGCACCATCATATCCATCATGACAACGGTCTTCGACATCGCCAGCCGCCGAGTCCGTCGGGAAAGCAACAACAATATCCGCCTCTGTTTGCATCGAGAGCCACCACCAGGAAACCTAGGGAAAATCCACACTAGTAGCCGTTATACCCTAGTTGTCGGATCTGAGAAGCGCAAAACCTGAACGAGAGCCGCCTATGTCTTCTTCATCATCTTCATCTTCTTTGTCTCGCACCAGTATCCGCCTCCGTCTACATCGAGAGCCGCCACTGGGAAATCTTCACGAATTCCACTGGGAGAGTTGCGTCAGCCGCTAAAGGCGGCCAAAGCCAACTACCGCTCTTACTCATCCCTCCTTGCCACCAGCACCATCGAAGTCAGTTAGGGTTTTGGTCGCAATCATTAGATCGCACAAGAAGAAGCGGAAATTTAGGGCTGTTGGTATTTACGAACCTGACCCACTATTTTTATGATATTTACAAAATCTACCCCAAAGTTTTATTTGGGAAAAACGGCCCAATTTTTTTTTAGATGATTCTAGTTATGAGATTTGCTATGTTTCAACTAGAAAAAAATGATTGTGTATTAAAATTATGTAACTGAAATTCTGTAATAACATTGTGGGATTGAAATTGGGTATTACATTATGTAATTGAAATTGGTTGACTTCGAACCAGATTGTGTGTAGACTTCGAATCAAATTGTCTATTAACATTGTGTAATTAAAATTGGGTATTACATTGGGTAATTGAAATTGTGTATTAAAATTTGATTTTAAGTATAACTTTGCAAAAATAACATCACATGCAACACCAAAATTCAATTAGTTCAACTAGTAAAAGGGTGGGAGAGTTAGCCTCTCATCTAGAGTTTGAAACTCACTAACTACAAAATTTGTATTTTCGACCTTGTGCAACTCGAGTGAGCTTGAGTTGTATAAATTAAAATTACTAAATAGCCTTCAAATTAATTTTTTTAAATAAATAAGAGGGGTCTAGTTTGTTATCTAATAAACAAATGAGCCTATATAGATGGTGCTCCTACAAGCAGTAGGAGCCTAATAACCCATTCCGCCCATTATAAAATCATTTCACAAGATAATTTTGAAGCATTATGAAGTAGCTAAATCAATATACCTTTATTAAAGTAGGCGACGTTGATGTTGACGTGGTGACCTCACGGCTTTTCCCGGAACCACTAATTAAGCTAATAAACTTTTTTTTAATACTAAAACTAGGTTCAAAAAAATAATTGTGTCGGTTATCCTTGTAATGTAATGTAAAGATATGATCAATAACATTCTTGTTGGAGAAGCTCTATTTTAACCTAAAACTAGTTTAGTGCCCGCACCTTGTGCGGGATTATCTAAGTAAATATTATATTTTTACTTTCATGCATCATATATTTGATATCAATTTATAGTAAAAAATTTTTTTATTAATTAATATGACTAACATATGAGAATTAATTTTTTTAAATAAATAAAAGAACATAATTAAAATTCTATTATAAAGATTATTATTCGAGTATTATATTTATACCTTAATATATTATCACTTTTACTTAGATTTAGATAGAGGAGCAAAATTTGATTTAGTTTTAAATTAAAAAATGTGTCAAATCTTGGTAGATATGTAGATTTATTTTTTTTAATATTTATTTTAATAAAATTGACGTGGCATGATGACTATTTACAAATTCTAATAAAAAATTTTCTTATAAAATAATTAATGGCAAATCTGTAAATACGTTGTGGCAAATCTGTAAATAAATTGGAAAAAAGCTTACGTGGACGGCCTTAGAGGTTGACACGTGGACAAAATGGGTGCTGCTTTAGTAATATATATAGATTTTAATTAAAAATATAGTAAAACTTGTGGGATAATCACGAAAACAAAACATCTTAGATAATTTATTTTCTAACGTAAAACTTGTAGGAGACGCTCATCTATTGTAACTCCACTTTACTATTCGCTATATATACGGACCTAAGTATTGTGATTTCATATCAATCTCTCATGGTCCTATAAGTAGAAATCATTTTTGTTATTTCACGCAAACATTTAATCCCTTCTTAAAAAAATATTTATCCAAACATCAATGTTCTACGAGAACATGCATTTAAACCCTTTTCAAGGGAAGGCCAATTATAGCCTTTTGTTTAGCATCAAAAGCTTCAACAAAGTCACACAACTTAGTATACAAACACGCAACAACGCCGTCCCGAATTACGTCAACAAAAAAACATATGTAAATTTCAAATCTTTTTTTTTTTATAAATATTAGTGCAAGTCGTGTGTTATAAACTAGTTAAATGTATCGAGAGAGGAATGGATCAGAAAAGAAAGAAAGGCCTACAAAAAAAAGGGAGAGAGCATACTACGGACTGACAAAAAAAAAACATATTAGAAGAGTCATAAAGAAGAGAGAGAGAGCCCCACACAAGAAAAAAAAATTAAAGGAAGGAATGAAAGAGGGAACACACACTATTAGGTAATATAAAAGGGATTTTATCATTCGCACCCCTAATAGTCATTATCGGTGAATAATACCTGCTCTTTTTTTTTTTGTCTTTTATCCCTACTTTTTTTCCAAATTACAAATTTTAGCCCCAATTTTATATATTGCACAATTTCAACCAAACAAACACACTTAATTTAATTTATGGACTTTACGTGGTAGTTGCTACCATAATCTACTAACTATATTATGAATAATAAATTTTGTATGATCACATGCCCACCATGCTCCGTAATTAAGAAATTAAAATAAGAGAGTTTTGACCGATACTTGGACGTATTATCACTGGACCACCTGCGTTCTTGTAGTTTCCGGCTTTCTAGGGGTGGCTAATCCTCAACCAAGACTACCTTAGCCCAAGCACAACACATATCTATTTTATTCTCTACCTCAGACCGTAGTCTCTCACTCAAATTTAGTCTCTTTGATGAGGATGGATGAAATGTAATCAAGAAAGTAAATTATTCAAAATATAGTTTTCAATTAAGTAGCTTTCTCTTACTTAAAAACAAGCTTTTATTGAATTTAAAAGAGGATTACAAGCACTCAAACACACTGAAAATTGAAGACTCAACTCACTTCAAACACTTCAAGTTAGAAAGATCCATAGAAGTGTTTTGATCTTAGAGAGAGAAGGATCCACTACTATGTAAGCTCAAAATCGTTTCTCTTTCTCTTTCTAGTTTTTTGGTATTTCTCACTCTTAGACTCTATGGATTTTGATGCCTTACAATGACTCACAAGGGTCTACTTATAGATTTGGAGAGACATTGGATGACCTTGCTCTATTACCATTTACCCCGACATTATTACGGACTCTGACTCTCTTCACATAGCCAACAGTGCCAACGTTCAATAATACAAAAAGAAAAAGAAAAAGTTAAAAGAAAGTGACAAACTCTGACACAACACTCACGAGATTTCTTCAAACTTGTGATGATGATGTTTCTAACTAATCCATGCAATGATTGATATTGTACATCCCCTCTTCTCCGATGTTATCTTCATAAGCTTCATCAACATCCTCATTAGGGGCTTCATAAATGTTTTTTGCGTACTCATCATCCCAACTTAAGAGGGTGTCATAGAAAAAATCTTGGCACTTTGAAGACATGAATTTTCCCAATTCTAAGTCTCCTATGTAGTCTGAAATTGAATATGAGAACTCGATAGCTTCTGAGAAGTATGGTTTTAAGATTTTAGGGATTACGAACGTAGTAAAACCAACCTTGAAGATAATTCTATTCTTTTCTTCATATGTTGCTTAATATACTCATAAATGTAGAAAAATCCATTTGTCTTGGCCTGTATATGATTCTGGATGCTAGGTTGATTTATTGTAAATATGATCAAATAATGTGGCGCTCTAGATCTTCCTCCTCCAACCTCCATATTTGTTGGATGAATATAGTAAAACAGGTTCTCAACTCCTTCCCACTTCTTGACTCTGTTGAACACATAGTTTTGAAACTTTGTGAAATGCTCCCTGATTGGACTCCACGGCGTTAGAAGGCGTCCGAATAATCCTTGTCGCATTCCATAATCCCATGCATATAGAATGTCACATTCTCCAAATGGGTTTGCTGGTAAACTCACCGCTTTCATTCCAAATTTGTTGAATCTGTTCACCAAGGGACTCCATTCATGATAAATATCATAATATGGACAATTTATTCCGCTCATCACATATGAATACCAATTAGGCAACTCTTTGTACTTCCAATAGCCTTTCATTTTCTCTTGTACATCAAAAGGAAGGGAAAACATAAACTGAACTAACTCCAACTTCAGAATTCATCAAGTCATTTTGTCGCATGATAGAATTAAACCGTTTCTTGATCTTTTTTCTGAAACTTTTTGCAAAAGATTAACATAGAAGTAACTAAGAGGTGATACTCATCTTAGATGATACTTTGTTTCCTCTTTATACTTTTGTTTGTCTTCCTCCTCTAACGTTAAGTAGAGGGCAAACTATACCATTTCGTCCAATTCTTCTTTCTCGACTGTCGTCAATGGGGAGTGATATAGTGTTCCTATTGCCTTATTTCTTTTTGGTCTACTGGAAGATGCCATCAATTGCTTAGGAAGACTCGTACGCAAGCTCTCGAGTTAGGCTATCTGCCAGAGAGTTTTTTTATCCCTGCGCATGTTCAATATCAAAGGAAAATTGATTAAGTGTGAGATGTCAACGCAGGAGCCTCCCTTGCACTTTCATTTTACTCAAATTATTTTGAATAAAGCCTAATATTCCTTTATAATCAGATTTGACAGTGAAATACTTTTGAGTAAGAAAAGTTATAAATTTATCTATCCCTTTTAAGATAACAAGTTATTCTCTCTCCATAGTAGTGTAATTGCATTCAGCCTTATTGAAACTTTCACTACTACACGTGCAAAGCTTATTATTTTTTTTTTGATTTTTAAGATAGCTCCCCAATAGTAGTTGCTTGCATCAGTTTCCAGTACTAGATCATCATCCACATTTGGTAAAGTTAAGACTGGTAACTTCATGCAACGCTTTTTAAGATCTTGAACTATCCGAGTATCTAGATTGGTCCAAGTCCAAGCTTGTTCCTTTTTTAGCTTAACTTGTAAAGACTTTCTAATCTTAGCTAAATGTTTAATAAAATCTGAAGCATATGTGAGACATCCTAGAAATCTTTCTAGTTGCTTCCTATCTTCTATTTTATCTAAAAACTTTTCTATCTTTTCTAGGATATGCTCTTGCAATACTATTTCTCCAACTTTTATTTTTAATCCAAGAAACTCTACTTCTTGTTCTGCATAGATGCACTTCTTTTGTCCTAATATGATGCCATGTTTTATGCATTCTTGTGTTATAACTTTAAGATCATGCATATGTTGTTCTAGTGATTTTGAGAAGATTAAGATATCATCAATGTAAACTAGACAACAATGTTTCAAGTTTTCAAATATCTTATACATTCTTCTTTGAAATATCTTAGGTGCATTTTTTTAATTCAAATGACATAACTAACCATTCGTAATGTCAATGAGCTGCACTAAAAGCTGTTAACGAAATACTATCTTCATCCATCTTAACTTGCCAATATTCAATTTTGTAGTCTATTTTAGAGAACCAAGTGGCTCCTTGAATTCTACTAAATAAGATTATTTTATTAGGAATATAATAGTCATCAAAGACAGTATTATCGTTTAGCTTTTTATACTTAATCACCGCTTTACCTCTTTTTTCTTCAGCATGATTTCCAACCATAAATGCAGGACTAGAATGAGGACTCTTACTTTCTCTAATTAGGTTCTTTTTAAGTAACTCATCTATTTGTTCCTTGAATTCTTGTTGGTCTTTATAAGTGTAAACCATCTGCTTAATAGCCAATTTAGTTCCTTTAACTCTATTATAGCAAATGATACATCCTTATCCCAAAATTTCGATGGGTTTTCAGAGTATAACTCTTTGTACAACTCTTTTTGTTGATCTATTATTTGTTCCTTAAGACTTACTTCATTTATAGCAAGTGCAAATTATTTTTTATTAGGAACAATATAATTCTCACCACGCTTACTGCGCGTAAATTCAATAGTTTAATGAGTGTAGGCTTATTTCATCTTTTTTACCAAAGCTTTTCCCCATTAATAGTGAATATCATTTTTCCTAGGCTTTGATGGAGAATATAATCTTTGGAAGTTATTTCCTATTATCATGTGATGTGATGTTTGTTCGGTAGCCCAAAGTATAGGAATTATACATTGGATAACCTCCTATCATGATGGGTAAATTCTGAATAAACTCAAAGTGTCATAATGCTACTATCAGTTAGCCTAACCTGAATTGATTTAGATGCAGTTTTCCACATGAATGTAGGAAATATTTTTTTTTCCAAAGCAAACTTGTAATGGAGTAATGATGACCTGAATCGCACAAACATAAATGTAGTTATATTTTTTTTGTCTTTATTCTGTATTTGGATATTTTTTCAATTAATCAAGTTTACCTCAGTAGCTTGATTTTCATTATTTTTTACTATGATATCTCCAGTCATTTCTTCACATACGAACTTTGAGAATATTGGAATGAACGTTCTTTTAAAGAACTGTTTTGTAGCTATAATTGGGAATTCAGCCCTGATCTATGCATTTTTTCCAATTGCTCTTCATCGATGGAAGTATCAACTTCTTGCAATTGGGCTAAGTAATTGTTTCTTCTGAAAAAATATTTCTTCCATTTTTTTTAGCTTCACTATCCTCTCCTTGCATCATTTCACATACTTTCTCATAACTTGAACTTTCAGATTCTTCTTCTTCCTCTACTACTTCTATAATTTCTTTATTATTATTTAGGTTAGGTCAAGAGCTTCTTCTTCTGTTATTTCAATATAATCTAAGCTCCCTAAAGCTTCAGCAAATTTATTATTCTTTCTAATTTTTCATTCATTAGCATAATGACCTATTTCCCACAGGCCCAACATTTGCAACTCTTTTTCTTTTCGGGATAATAAGAGGCTTTTCTAAAAAAATCTTATTTTTTTAACATTGTAACACTCCAAGTTCTAGGAACTCGGAGCGTTACGGGCTAGGACCTCACAATGGGTCCCGATCCTCAAAGTAGCAACAATAACATCGGATCTTACAACAAGGCACATATAAATGAAAACCAAAACTGTATAAAATGCCATACGATATAACAAAGGGAAAAGCAAAGGGCTCTCAGCCGAGTTCAACAACAAACCGAAAAACAACAACAAAAATATAAACCTGATGCCGTCCTATAATGTACGGGAAATCCGGCCGAACCAATCCATCCGGATCACTCATCAACATCTCTAACTTGCAAGGTATCTACAACATCATGTATAAACCATTAGGTAACATTCTAGATATCAGAAAGACAATAAAGGCACACACACATATGACATAAACAAATAACATGCTCACACACAAACCATTTATTATCTTTCATTATAGTTATCCATTACTAATTCAACTTCTTTTGTCACACGAGAATCTCCCGAAACTCTTTTACTTCCGTCTACCGACAGGAATAGATCAGATGCATTTATCTGTTACTTGTGGGCCTAGTCGCAAGAGCACCTCCCAGTCTCCTGTAGAATTAGACAAGTGGTCACCACCCGGTTATAATACACAGGGGCCAATCACTATATAAGGTCGTCCTAGTGTGGTTTACCGTTATAACAATAAATAAACAAGCACCATCACGGTCAAACTAATACACAGAATGCAGCTAAGTAAGTCCAAGGAACTTACCTCAATCAAAAGGTAACTCAAGAATCAACTAACTACTCAGCTTCCCGAAGGAAAGGATAAATGCTTGCTCAGACAAGGCATTGTGAATCAGAAACTATTCGAGTGCTAGAAGTGTACATACTTCTAGTATCAATGATATCTAACAGATCTACTGCAACGTGTTAGAATTTTCCTACTTCTAGTCTCGATGATCGCTAACTGATCTCAACATGTTAGGAAGAACGATTCCTAGTATCAAGGTCCGCAAGAAACAACAACACAACCTAGCATGATCTAGCACAAGGGAAGGGAAAAGGAAGCAAGGATGGAAAAAACTTACCAAAGAACGGTAGTTACTGGAGAGGAGGTGCGAGTATGGCGAACTAAGGCGTAGGGGCGGCGGCGAAGACGTTGGGTTTGCAGGGGCAATGGCACTTGCCGTGGGGGCGGCGTCTAGGACAAGGCCGAAGGGGCAGCACACAACAACACTCAACCAAAGGAGCCTGGAAACACATACACAACAACAACGAAGGACAAACAAGAATCACAACTCGGTCTTGATTCATGTTAAGAAGAAGAACGAAGAAAAGAAGAAGGACAAGAAGAAGAAGCATGCATCAGGATATCCAGCAACAACAACGATGAAAGGGTGAATAACTTATCGAGATTCTGCAGGAGTTCACACGGAAAGGCGCCAGCTCGGCTCGAGGTTAGAGAAGAACGTAAGCAAGAAGAAGAAAACGGAAGAGAATACGGGAATATAAAGAGAACGGCTGGGAAAGAACAAGGGAGGTCCAGAATTAGGGTTAGAAGACAGAGGGAAGACGGGCCAAAAGCCCACAACGCGCACAAGATAAGAAAGGAAGAAGATAGGACAGCTTGTAAACGAGTTGGGCCTAGCCGCACCTACGGATGGGCCGTGCCGCGACCGCGGCAGGGAAGTTGAGCCGCACCTGCGGCTCTCCTTCACCGTAGGGGCGGTGAAGGCAAAAAAACGAGGCGTTACAAAAAAAGGGTTTTCGATAAAAAAATTTTTTGATACTTTTTCCTTCTTTCTTTATTAAAGCTTTTCTTCCTATAACACTTTCGTCCATAACCATTTTTCTGATTATCTTTTCGGTTACATCCCCATTTTCCAAGAAGATCCCAACAATTTAGAAATTGACTTTTCATATGATGAGTTCCCTTAACTTCTCAACATTTTTTCTCTACCTATTTTCTAATGAAGCTTAATCTATTTCCTAGGGTATCCCTTGAATTGAACTTTTCTATTCATTCTTGGTACCCTTCACTAATTTCTTCATTTATGGGTTTAGGGAGTTTATTGAATAACATTTGAAGGTTTATCCCGTTTTCTCTCACCTTAAAGTAATAGTACTCAAACTCTGAAAGATAATTTTCCAAATATCTCATATCACAAATTTCAAGAGTATTTAATTTTCTTTGTCATTCGATTAATTTGTTTATATCTTTATCATCTATGTCTCTAATAAACTTAGATTCTAAGGCTTTGCAGAATTGCCTAAACATAATATCTGACAGTTCTATTGCCCTTAAAGTTTCTTTAATTACTTCATCGATTGATTCATACCAATCTGCTACAATCCCATACAAACTATGTTCGATATAATTCAGAAAATTTGCAGATCTTCATTTAACGTTCATGTTTAAGACACTCATTGATACGCCCCCCGGATGACGATGTCATCCGTATTTCCGGCTAAAAGGACTCGACAACATTTTGAAGATATTTATCATATTTTGGCTATTTAATAATAGACTTTTTATATTCGGAACTTTAATTTCGGAACTTAATTCCGTGATTTAAATTCCGACCTTTCATACGTTAGACTTTTCATTTTCGAAACTTAATTCCTCCTTTAATTTCCTTCATTTAATTGCCGACTCTTTGTATGGTCACATCCACTATATAAGGGGATGTTTGGCTCATTTGTAAAAGATGTCTAAGTTGAATCCAAGTCTTGAGAAGGAAACTCCTCTTACTTGGTTTGGGCATCACTTGTTCTTCAATTTTCTTAAAGTTCTATCTTGGATCTAGTCTTTGATCCAAGCTTTCATACTCGAGGATCCTTTTGGAAGGATCAACTCTATCTACTCCACTTCGTGGATGATTCGATCTACCTAGATCGACCGACCGTACGCTTCTGCATCCATTTCTAAGCTTCCGCCGCTACACAAACGATCAAGAAGAAGTAATTTCAGTTTCTCCTCGATCTAGATCGCCCATATTTCTATCACTTGTGTTCTTGATTGTTCTTTACAAATTTTTTCGACTCTTTGGTGTTCTTTGAAGTTCTTCAAGTGTTCTTCGAAGTTCTTCAAGTGTTCTTCGGAGTTCTTCCTGTTTTCTTCAGTGTTCTTCGGTTTTCGTCGAAGTTCTTTTTTATTCTTCGGTGTTCTTCAAGTGTTCTTTGGTGTTCTTCGAAGATCTTCAAGTGTTCTTCATCGTTCATCGTGATCTATGGTGATGATGATTCATTTGATGAGGATGAGGAATGGTTGTCTCCTCCATATCCACCAAAATCCATACAAACCACACGGAGGTACCGACGGTATTCACATAACCGACGGAGAGCATATTTTGAGGATAAGGAGTGGTTGCCTCTTCCGGACTCACTAAGGCCGACTTTTTCGATGGACGGGCACCAACGGTATCCACACCGACAAGATTATTTTGAGGATACCTATGTTGCCCCAAGACGGCATGCCAATCATGAGCAAGTTGTCAACTTTGTTCCCCGACGGTGTGCTCATCATGAAAAAGTTGACAACGTTGCCTCCCGACGGCGTGATAGTCCTCAAGAGGATATGTTGTGCTCAAGGCCACAAAAGATGCTCTTAAGCGTGAGATATAGATTTTGAGGGCGCAACTTTATGCCCACATGTCCGTCCAACAAGAAGAACCTCAAGCGGTGTCATAACCAAGGTGTGAGTTGGTTGTCAAACCGTTATGTGACGAAGTCAAAGACGTCGGAAAAATCATCATTCAAGAGGTCTCCCCGGATATTTCAATTCAATTGTTCAATTCGTTACATGACAAGTTCTTTGAAGATGACAAAGACGAGACCATTTTTGAGAGTGAAAAAGAAGCCAACCCCGACAATGGTACCATTACGTTGATGGAAAACCAATTTGAGCCGGCCAATTCGAGGTTTGTCTTTATTATGCCCACTAACTTACCTCCCAACTTGCCGTTCCATCTTTTCAGCATGGCCTCAATGTTCCCCATCAAGGGTCTTGATGGCATGATAGACAAACTCCATGGCACCGCCACCTTGAGGGATCACATATTCAACAAATGCCACAATCTTGAAGACTACAAGTCCAAGCCGCCCGACAATATGCATCCGGTGTTGAATTTCAAGGGTCTCGTTCACAAAGTTACTCCTTTCTTTTCTGACGGTAAAACGGGGATGTTTCACATTCAAGAGGAGGAGAATGATACGCCCCCGGATGACAATGTCATCCGTCTTTCCGGCTAAAAGTACCCGACAACATTTTGAAGACATTTGTCATATTTTGGCTATTTAATAATAGACTTTTTATATTCGGAACATAGTTCCGTGACTTCAATTCCGACCTTTCATACGTTAGACTTTTTATTTGCGGAACTTAATTCCGGCTTTAACTTCCGTCGTTTAGTTGTTGACTCTTTGTATGACCACATCCACTATATAAGGGGATTCTTGACTCATTTGTAAAAGATGTCTAAGTTGAATCCAAGTGTTGAGAAGGAAAATCCTCTTACTTGGTTTGGGCATCATCTCTTCTTCTTCTTCTCTTTTCTCTTAAAGTTATATCTTGGATCTAGTCTTTGATCCAAACCTTCATACTCGAGGATCCTTTTGGAAGGATCAACTCAACTCTATCTATTTCGTGGATGATTCGATCTACTTAGATCGGATCGACCGTACGCTTCCACATCCATTTCTAAGCTTCCGCCGCTTAAGTTCTATGTTTGATCCAACACGAACGATCAAGAAGTAGTTGAAGTTTCTCCTCAATCTAGATCGTCCCTAATTCTATCACTTGTCATATTTTTCTTCCAAAAATCTAGCACATCTTCTCGGTTTCTTACTCCATCTAAATCAAGCTTATATCTGGTTTCACTTATGGGTTCAAGCAAAAGTTGTTTTTGTTAGGTCTATGGTTTGGCATAGTCCTAACTTTGAATTTAGCTGTTTTCTCTAAAAAAATTCTTTGGGTTTTAGTGTAACACCCTGAATTCTCAGAACTCAGAGTATTACTGGTTAGGACCTCACAATGGGTCCCGACCTCAGTTTGACAACAACAATACTAGGATCTTGCAACAAGGCACAAATAAAGAAACCGAAATTCATAAAAACCATGTTTTTAGAGTAATGAATGCAACACTGTCTAGCAGCCTACGGTACTTAAGCAAAAGAAAAGAACAACTGTCTTAACCAAAAGAAAGGAAAGACAAAACAACCCCAACCCCGCTCTAAGGAGTACGGAGACCCGGCTGACCACTACTTCCGGATCACTCAGCTGCTGATCTAACCTGCGGTAAATCTAAAACAACAACCAGAAGAACCGTTAGCTAGTTATCTAAATATTAGCAGAATGATAGCAGCACAAACACACTCAGATAAACATAAACACTCAGCATGCTATCAAACAAGTCCGTTTTATTATCTTGCTTTAATTTACTCATTCACTCTAATGATACTTATTTTGTGACACGAGGAATTCCCAAACCTCGCATCCGCCCCCGTGTAACCATCAGGAATGGATCCGATGCACCTCACCTTGTACCTGTATAGTCTGGGTATAGAGAACCTCCCAGTCTCCTGTCAGAGCTGGGCAGTGATGTCACGGCCCGTTATACATACACTTGGGCCTTAAACGTAATAATAACAGTCGTCCTAGCAAGTTATTATTATTAAATCACGCAATAGCACACACCACTACTATCACTCAACTAACACTCAGAAACTGGCTAAGTAAGTCGCAAGGACTTACCTGAGTTAAAATACTCTAACCCTCCTCAGATAGTCCGTACTCGTATAACTCAAGTGCCTGTCAATGAAGGCATGTGTATCAAAATCACCTTTCTATGTCCAACCTCATGCGAAGGAATTACGGAAAGAACGATTCTCATACGGTAAAAGACCGTTTTACCCTTAGTGTAGATAATTCTCCGGTTCACTTCTTGACCTCTAATATTTCTTTTGGAACACCTTTCTAATTTAAGATTACTTCCAAAATAGTTTACTAAGGTTATAAAATTACTTTCGTCCACTCGTCCTCTGGGATTACATTACTTCATTTTCGGGTATTAACTAATCTTATATATATATATATCTAAATATCTGTATATATATATATATATGCACACTTCCCTTCATACTAACTTTCCTTCCAAAAAATATAACAGTCGAAATTCTTAGGTATTTAGATATATATATATTTAGATTGACATATTTTATAAATTATCCAACGCAACTCATAGGTATACTTTTATTTCATATACTATATATACGTATATTTTGTACTCGACATATCCTCTCCTATATTAAACTCACACCTGGTCTTATTACTTTTCCGTAACTACATGTACATATGCACTTATATGGATCCTATATATATATATTTTCCGAGCTAATTAAATCGTACACATCTTGCATCTCTACTCACATTTTCTTACCCTATATTAACACCGTACTCGTATATCTATACACACTTACGTCTTTTATACCTATCAATCCATACATATATTTACGGGTAAGAAACATCTCTAAACTATACATATATATGTACTGCAGGTGGGGATGAGGGTCGGAGAAGCCGGCTTACCGGGCTGCAGTCCAGCAGGGCGGCGCACTGGCTTTCCGGCGGCAGCACTGGTGGCGGCGTCCTGGGTAGAGCAACAGGGAGGCGGAAGTCCTGCGGGTTCAACGTAACAGCCGCAACTGTTTAGCCCACGCACCGGAAATTCGAAGGGGAAGAAGGGGGAAAAGAGAGGCGGTGGCCGTACCTGGTTCCGGCGGATCTGGCGCTCGTCCGGGAGGCACGCGGTGCGGCGTCTGGCTGGAGGACGGACGGGACTGCACAAGCGGCGAAGTTAGGGCTGAACGGACTGGAGTTAACAGGCGAGGGGTGGGCAGCTACTTACCGGTATCTCTTGCAACTGCCGGCGGAGAGCGGCGCGACTCGGTGGCGGCTCGGTGGCGTACCGGTGGCTGCGGCCTGCTGCTGATCCAGTCGCGCGAGAGGGAGAGATCCAGGAGCTGTCGATCGTCGATGTCCAGAAGAGGGATGGGCGGCAGTTGTTGCGTGCGGATGAATTGCGAGAGATTAGAACGGCAGGGGATTAGCAGGGGTTAATTAGAGGGTTGATTAGGAGAAATTAGGGTTATGTTTAATTAGGAGGTGGGCTGCTGATTGGGCCTCGCAGCGGCCCACATCCGGCCCGCTTTCATATTAGCACGGAAAAGGAATTCGTTATTCGCTCGGGTTCTAGTTAGGTACGGAAAAATATATAATACGGAATTAATTCTGTATTATCTTTATTTTTATTATTTATATATTTAGTTTTTTTTTATAAGGTGTGTACTTTATTTCCGGTCATACGTGTTATCATTTTATGTGATTTAAGGTCACATAAAATGATAACATTTAAACTCGCTTTATTTTGTTTATTTATTTATTTAATTACGATTGTCGTATCGGAATTTGGTTAATTTCCATTCGTCGGAAACTTAAAATTTTTGGTTATTACATCAGTGCCCCCTTAAAAGAAGTTTCGTCCCGAAACTTAGATTATTTCCCTTACTCACACATTTCTTTCGGTATATTTTAGTTTTCTCGACATCTTCGTTTTCTACCAAGCAGCTACTCAGGCATCAAACAAACAAGTATCACAAAGAGAAACAGAAACACTCAAAACAATATGAAAACCTGAAAGGTCAAACAACACAACATCCGAGTACTAACTCGTCAAACAGAAGCCGCCTCTAACCCCGCAAAGAACTCGGGATAGTTACGTCTAATACTCTCCTCAGTCTCCCAAGTGGCCTCATCAGCTCCTCTCCTAGACCACTGGATCCTCAGCATAGGTATCTCCTTGGATCGCAGACGTCTGGTACTGCGTTCCAAGACAGCTACTGGGTACTCTACAAATGTATGGTCAGGCTCAACTGTCAGATCCTCATGGCTGATGACGTGTCTCGGATCCGGAATGTACTCTCTCAACTGAGATACATGAAAGACCAGATGAACACTCTCTAGTCTCGGTGGTAGTGCTAGTCTGTAGGCCACCTCTCCAACTCGCTCTAAGATCTCAAAAGGCCCGACATATCGGGGACTCAACTTCCCTTTAATGCCGAAACGCCTGACTCCTCTCGTAGGTGATACTCTCAACCACACCTGAGCACCCACCCTAAACTCCAAAGGTCGACGCCTCTTGTCGGCGTAGGACTTCTGACGACTCTGGGCTGCTAACATTCGCTCTCGGACTAGGGCAATCCGAACGATGTCATCCTGTACCTGATCTGGAGCTACTCCATCAACTCTGCTAGGCTCATCCCAACATAAGGGTGTACGACATCTCCGCCCGTACAAAGCCTCATAAGGAGCCATCCCAATAGATGCGTGCCAGCTATTGTTGTACGAAAACTCTACCAGTGGAAGATGATCTGGCCATACATGTCCCCAATCAAGTACACACGCCTGAAGCATGTCCTCTAAGGTCTGAATGGTCCGCTCAGATTGTCCGTCTGTCTGTGGGTGATAGGCTGTAGTGAAGTGGAGACTCGTACCCAAAGTAGTATGTACCTGCTGCCAAAATCTCGAGGTAAAACGTCCATCTCTGTTAGAGACAATAGTCCTCGGTACCCCATGGAGTCTCACAATGTGCCTGGTGAACTCCTCAGCCAGACGACTCACCGGCCACGTTTCCTTAATCGGAATGAAACGTGCGGTCTTCGTCAGGCGGTCTACCACTACCCAAATAGCATCAAATCCTCTGCTGAGTCTCAAACCAGTGACAAAATCCATAGATATATCCTCCCACTTCCACTGTGGTACTGGAAGTGGGTGGAGTTCTCCTCCAGACCTACGGTGCTCAATCTTAACCTGCTGGCAGGTCGCGCACTGAGCTACATATCGAGTCACATCGGGCTTCAAACCACCCCACCAGAAGGACCGTCTCACATCCTTGTACATCTTACTCGCTCCAGGATGTACTGAGTATGGGGTAGCATGAGCCTCACCTAGTATCCTCTGTCTCAACTCACTGTGTGACGGTACACAAACGCGATCCTGACGTCTCATCACTCCATCTGCACCAATAGTAAACTGTGGGGCCTCATCTCGAGACATCATGTCTCGGATCCTGATCAATGTGGGGCAAGTCTCCTGCTTCTGTCGGATCTCATCCAACAGATCAGGAAGTAACTCCATGGTAGACAACTGACCATCGGTATCGGGAAACTGAACCTCTATCTCCAACCAAGCCAAGTCCCTCTGCAACTGTGGTTGTACTGTCAACCGGGCTATCGCCCTCTCTCTAGGCGTCTTCCGGCTCAACGCATCAGCTACCACATTCGCCTTTCCGGGGTGGTAAAGGATCTCAAGGTCGAAGTCCTTGATCAACTCTAACCACCGCCTCTGGCGGTTATTCAACTCCCTCTGAGTGAATATGTACTTCAGACTCTTGTGGTCTGTAAAGATCTGACATGTCGCTCCATAGAGATAGTGACGCCAGATCTTAAGAGCATGGACTACTGCAGCCAACTCTAGATCATGTGTGGGGTAGTTCTCCTCATACGTCTTCAACTGTCGAGACGCATAGGCTATGACCTTACGCCTCTGCATCAAAACACACCCCAAGCCCAGCTTGGAGGCATCACTGTATACCACAAAGTCATCAATACCCTCAGGCTGTGCTAAAATCGGAGCGGACGTCAATCTCCTCTTCAGCTCCTCAAAACTCTGTTGACACGGCTCAGACCAGACAAACCGAGTGGTCTTCCTCAGAAGACAAGTAAGTGGTCGGGCAATCAAAGAGAACCCTTCCACAAACCGGCGGTAGTAACCTGCTAAACCTAGAAAGCTGCGAACCTCCTTAACATTCTTAGGAGGTTGCCAGGAAGACACTGACTCGATCTTCGCCGGATCGACCTTAATACCCTCAGCAGTCACCACGTGACCTAAGAAAGCCACCTCTGACATCCAAAACTCGCACTTGGATAGCTTAGCATATAGTTGGCTATCCTGTAGAATCTGTAGTACTGTCCTCAAGTGTCCGGCATGCTCCTCCCGACTCCTAGAGTAGACTAGGATGTCGTCAATGAAGACCACTACAAACTGGTCTAAGAAGTCAATGAATATCCCATTCATCAACTCCATGAACACCGCTGGTGCATTAGTGAGCCCGAATGGCATCACTACGAACTCATAATGACCATACCTAGTCCGGAATGCCGTCTTAGGTATGTCCTGATCTCTCACCCTCAACTGGTGGTAACCTGACCTCAAGTCTATCCTCGAGAACACGGACGCTCCATGCAACTGGTCCAACAGATCATCTATGCGTGGCAGTGGATACTTGTTCTTGATGGTTACTTTGTTCAGCTCTTTGTAGTCTATGCACAACCTCATCGATCCGTCCTTCTTCTTCACAAACAACATTGGCGCACCCCAAGGAGACACACTGGGGCGTATAAAACCCTTCTCTGCCAGCTCCTCTAACTGCTTCTTCAGCTCAAGCAGCTCTATAGGTGCCATACGGTACGGGGCCTTCGAGATAGGTCTCGTGCCCGGCTCCAAGTCAATGCTGAAATCAACGCTCCTCTGTGGGGGTAGCCCTGGCAGGTCGTCACTGAATACCTCTGCAAACTCGCATGCAACAGGTATCTCCTCTATAGTCAGGCTCTTGCTTTCCTTCATGGCATAACACCAGAAGGCTTCGCAACCCTGGGCTATCAGTCTCGCTGCTCTCACTGCACTGATAACTGTACCTGACTTTCCGAGGTCCCAACCTCGGAATATTACCCTATGGCCCTCCTCCGTGGCAACGGTCACTGTCCTCTTACCAATGTCTAAGACTGCTCCGTGTTTCCTCATCCAGTCTATCCCTAAAATGACATCCTCATGAGCTAAGGGCATGACTAGAAAATTGACTAGCCAGTCTCGATCTCCCATGCGAACGGGACATCCAAAGATCTCTCTAGTCCCTCTTACCTTACTCCCATCAGGTAAGCCTATCGTAAAAGGTATCCCCTCTACAGTAGCTAAGGACAACCTATCTACGCATGCATCAGATATGAAGGAGTGTGTAGCACCCGTATCAAATAAAACTCGTACAGGTAAGTCACGAATCTGGATCGTACCTGTGGCAGTAGGTGCATCTGGCTGATCAGCATCTCTCAACTCAAACACTCGTGCCCGAGTCCCTCTAGTATCATCCACACTACCACGTCCTCTGCCCCGACCTGATCCCTGCATGGAACTCTGTGGTGGTATGTGTCCTGGAGCCCGGTAAGACTGCTGCTGACTAGGAGCTCTGTACTGCTGCTGCTGACTAGGAGCTCTGTACTGTTGCGGTCTCTGTACACTCCCTGATAAGCCTGCAGGAGAAGAACCCTGCTGAGATGGAGCCTTGCCCTGACGGCAGAAGGCAGCTCTATGTCCAATCTTACCGCACTGGAAGCAAGTCACTGCTGGCTTCGTGCAGTTTGATCGGATATGCCCATAGCTATTGCAGTTGTGGCACTGTAAGCCACCAGCTAAAGTCTGACCAGTAGCTGTATGACTCTGTCGCCCCTGAGTCTGTCCCCGTCCAAAAGCAGCTACTCCTAAACTACCACTAGCATAACCTGTCCTCTGCCGCTTATCCGGCCTGTCTGACTGAGCAGCTCTCCTCGACACTGGTCTGTCTCTCTCATAAGCAGATGCTCTTCTGATAGTCTGACAGAGTCTCACAGCGAAATCCTGCCAGATAGGAACGGGTACTCTCTCTCAATCTCCGAGAAAAGAGGTAGACATGCTGCTCCTCAGGAGGTGCAGCTGGTCCAAGCAGTGTCAGTTCCTTCTGGAACTTCTTGATGGCAGCAGCGATCGGGACGTCCTCAAATCCAGTCTCAATGAAGTCCTGGAATTTCTCTCTCCTCAACGAAACAGGGCAGTATCTGTCTCTAACAATGCTCCTCATCTGCTCCCAACTGGTGACTCGACTACGCATGGTCCGCCACCAGGAATGAGCATCTCCAGTGAAATAGGTCTGCACTAAGTCTACCTACCGATCCTCTGGGCAGCGTATCGCCTCTAACGCAGTCTCTACCTGCCCAATCCAGTGCTCCACCTCTAATCCTATCTCTCCATTATATGAGGGGACCTTCTGAGAGTTGAAAGCCTTCAACCACTCATCTGGCCTCGGTGCTCTAGTCCCAGTAGGCGCTCTATCAGCCACAACTCTCCTCTCAGGTACAACTAGCACCTGAGGCGCTTCCTGTGTCACCTGGACCGATCTAACCGGTACTGGTGGTACCTGGGTAAGTCTCTGGTCCTAGCAGCCTCCTCCCTACGCTCAACGTAGGCTCGGTACTCTCTGTACTCAGTCGCTCCAATGGAAACACGCCCTGACTCTGTCGAACGTGCTCTCTGTGCTCCAGACCTAGCAACGGTCTCATTCCTGACCTCAGGACCAACACTCTCAGCTACTTCCTCCACTCCAGCCTCTGGCATGATCACTGCTGGGGGATCCTCTCGTGGAGCTCGACCTCGACCTCGGGCTAGTGGGGGTCTACCTCCACGGCCGCGTCCTCTAACTGTAGGGGCCCTATCTCCCCTACCTGGTCCAGCTGGAGGGAGAGGTGGACGACCTCTGCCTCGACTAGTAGCTAGCGTAACTCTAGTACGTGCCATCTGTGCAAGAATAAAAACTATAATTACTACTAGCTGAAAGTCCAAAAGTCCAACTACAGTAACCTAAAGTCCAACTAAGCATACTGAGATCCGCGGTAGTAGTGGTGGTCAGCCGTACTTTTCTATTCCCAACCAGACTATGCATGCATTTAAAACCAAAAATTTTCTTTTTAAAACTCAGATCCCTTTTCGGGTTCTGCTTAAAACTTATTTGGTCTTTCACAAGATTTCAAGTGCCATTGTTGCCAACCTAGAGCTCTGATACCATGTTGTAACACCCCGAATTCTCAGAACTCAGAGTATTACTGGTTAGGACCTCACAATGGGTCCCGACCTCAGTTTGACAACAACAATACTAGGATCTTGCAACAAGGCACAAATAAAGAAACCGAAATTCATAAAAACCATGTTTTTAGAGTAATGAATGCAACACTGTCTAGCAGCCTACGGTACTTAAACAAAAGAAAAGCACAACTGTCTTAACCAAAAGAAAGGAAAGACAAAACAACCCCAACCCCGCTCTAAGGAGTACGGAGACCCGGCTGACCACTACTTCCGGATCACTCAGCTGCTGATCTAACCTGCGGTAAATCTAAAACAACAACCAGAAGAACCGTTAGCTAGTTATCTAAATATTAGCAGAATGATAGCAGCACAAACACACTCAGATAAACATAAACACTCAGCATGCTTTCAAACAAGTCCGTTTTATTATCTTGCTTTAATTTACTCATTCACTCTAATGATACTTATTTTGTGACACGAGGAATTCCCAAACCTCGCCTCCGCCCCCGTGTAACCATCAGGAATGGATCCGATGCACCTCACCTTGTACCTGTATGGTCTGGGTATAGAGAACCTCCCAGTCTCCTGTCAGAGCTGGGCAGTGATGTCACGGCCCGTTATACATACACTTGGGCCTTAAACGTAATAATAACAGTCGTCCTAGCAAGTCATTATTATTAAATCACGCAATAGCACACACCACTACTATCACTCAACTAACACTCAGAAACTGGCTAAGTAAGTCGCAAGGACTTACCTGAGTTAAAATACTCTAACCCTCCTCAGATAGTCCGTACTCGTATAACTCAAGTGCCTGTCAATGAAGGCATGTGTATCAAAATCACCTTTCTATGTCCAACCTCATGCGAAGGAATTACGGAAAGAACGATTCTCATACGGTAAAAGACCGTTTTACCCTTAGTGTAGATAATTCTCCGGTTCACTTCTTGACCTCTAATATTTCTTTTGGAACACCTTTCTAATTTAAGATTACTTCCAAAATAGTTTACTAAGGTTATAAAATTACTTTCGTCCACTCGTCCTCTGGGATTACATTACTTCATTTTCGGGTATTAACTAATCTTATATATATATATCTAAATATCTGTATATATATATATATGCACACTTCCCTTCATACTAACTTTCCTTCCAAAAAATATAACAGTCGAAATTCTTAGGTATTTAGATATATATATATATATATATATATATTTAGATTGACATATTTTATAAATTATCCAACGCAACTCATAGGTATACTTTTATTTCATATACTATATATACGTATATTTTGTACTCGACATATCCTCTCCTATATTAAACTCACACCTGGTCTTATTACTCTTCCGTAACTACATGTACATATGCACTTATATGGATCCTATATATATATATATTTTCCGAGCTAATTAAATCGTACACATCTTGCATCTCTACTCACATTTTCTTACCCTATATTAACACCGTACTCGTATATCTATACACACTTACGTCTTTTATACCTATCAATCCATACATATATTTACGGGTAAGAAACATCTCTAAACTATACATATATATGTACTGCAGGTGGGGAAGAGGGTCGGAGAAGCCGGCTTACCGGGCTGCAGTCCAGCAGGGCGGCGCACTGGCTTTCCGGCGGCAGCACTGGTGGCGGCGTCCTGGGTAGAGCAACAGGGAGGCGGAAGTCCTGCGGGTTCAACGTAACAGCCGCAACTGTTTAGCCCACGCACCGGAAATTCGAAGGGGAAGAAGGGGGAAAAGAGAGGCGGCGGCCGTACCTGGTTCCGGCGGATCTGGCGCTCGTCCGGGAGGCACGCGGTGCGGCGTCTGGCTGGAGGACGGACGGGACTGCACAAGCGGCGAAGTTAGGGCTGAACGGACTGGAGTTAACAGGCGAGGGGTGGGCAGCTACTCACCGGTATCTCTTGCAACTGCCGGCGGAGAGCGGCGCGACTCGGTGGCGGCTCGGTGGCGTACCGGTGGCTGCGGCCTGCTGCTGATCCAGTCGCGCGAGAGGGAGAGATCCAGGAGCTGTCGATCGTCGATGTCCAGAAGAGGGATGGGCGGCAGTTGTTGCGTGCGGATGAATTGCGAGAGATTAGAACGGCAGGGGATTAGCAGGGGTTAATTAGAGGGTTGATTAGGAGAAATTAGGGTTAGGTTTAATTAGGAGGTGGGCTGCTGATTGGGCCTCGCAGCGGCCCACATCCGGCCCGCTTTCATATTAGCACGGAAAAGGAATTCGTTATTCGCTCGGGTTCTAGTTAGGTACGGAAAAATATATAATACGGAATTAATTCTGTATTATCTTTATTTTTATTATTTATATATATATTTTTTTTTTTATAAGGTGTGTACTTTATTTCCGGTCATACGTGTTATCATTTTATGTGATTTAAGGTCACATAAAATGATAACATTTAAACTCGCTTTATTTTGTTTATTTATTTATTTAATTACGATTGTCGTATCAGAATTTGGTTAATTTCCATTCGTCGGAAACTTAAAATTTTCGGTTATTACATTTAGATTAACTTTTTGTTGACTCGTTGACCCTTGTTCATATTCTCAATAGTAAGATCTAGTGGCCTTGTTAACTTCTTGTTCTTGAACTATTTCTTCTTCCACTTCATTAACACCTGCAACTCTTTTTCCCATTTTTTTTATCTAGTTTTCATTTAACTTTACTTAAGGGAATAATCTCTAGGTCTTTGAGTTTGATTAATCCCATTTGTTGATACATTTCTTCTTCATCAGTGTAGTAACCAGATTCGTCACTACTCAAAGAACTCATTTCTTTGTCAGACATAGCAAGTGTCTCCTTGATTTTCTAACTCTTCTTCTAGTTCTTCTTTTGTTTCGGGTTTTTAGTTAAACTTGGTATTGAAACTTCATTTAAAGATTTTCGTTTTGAAAAGGATACTTATAAGAAAAACCGATTGACTTTTTTGTAGGAGGGTTTAAGAAAAGTGTTGCACCAAGATATCTAATTTCGTTGGTAATTTCGAGAACTGATTTTTTGTTTTTTCTTTGATAGATAACAAAGTAGTAGATATTTCTTCCATATACTTTGTAAGGGTTGTTCGCAAGTTAATTAAACTTGCTTTTAAATCCGCAATATCGTCGATTATGGTATATAAAATAGCTTCGTAATGACCTTGTCCATCATTTAAATGTTTTGCATGTGGTGCTAATTTAGGTGAACAATTTTCGGAATCCTCCACTTTTACTTAATTTTTAATTTTTTAATTTTTAAAATTTTAAATTATTAAGTTTACTTAAGAACTTGACTCTGATATCAAATGACAGGATCACACAAAAATTACAAAATACGACTTATAAAATTTAAAACAGGATATAAATGTAACTTTTATAAACTAGATACCTTAAATATAATTTTTAGAAAGTTATGGGTAAAAAGAAAAAATGAACTAATCTAAAAATTAATTAGATGGGACTTTTAATTTGACAAATATGGGGCCTAATTTATCCCTATAAAAGTCCCAGTTACATTGTAGTAGAACAAGTTTATAAACGTAGCAATTGTGTGGATCTCAAATCAATTAATTTTCCATTTCCCAAGAAATATCATAAATGGAGTTGGAAAGCATTATTGAGTTTCTTGAGAACAAGAGCATTTTGGTGACTGGTGCCACTGGCTTCTTATCAAAGAGTAAGTAATATTTTCATTTGTTTCGATTCTAACTTTTTTCTTGTTCGTTAAGTTTCTTGAGAAAAACATCCTAAATTTATATTCTTTGTACGTGTATAGTTTTGGTGGAAAAGGTCCTGAGGACCCAACCAAATGTGAAGAAACTTTACCTTCTTGTAAGAGCAGTAGATTCTGAATCAGCCGAGCAGCGCCTGCAAAATGAGGTGCTCATTTGTTTTCTCGTCTTTACATACATACATACATACCCTGGTAATCGATATCATAATATTGCTAAGGATGATTCTTCTTCTTCTTCAATATATGGATGATCAGATAATAGGGAAGGAGCTGTTTAAAGTTATGAAAGAAAAGATGGGAGGAGATTTTGAGCGCTTCATATCAGAGAAGGTGAAAATGGTGGCAGGTGATATCACTCACCATGACTTGAACATACAAGAAGCCTCGATGAAGGATGAAATGTTCAATAACTTGGACGTTATCATAAACTCAGCTGCCAAGACCAACTTTGATGAAAGGTATAATTTACAAAAATATAGCATATCAATAAATACTATTGAACATATATCTAATTTTACAGGTATGACGTTTCCTTGTTCATCAACACTTACGGAGCGAAGAATGTTATGGACTTCGCCAAGAAATGCGCCAACTTGAAGGTTCTTGTTCACATATCTACAGGTCAGTGCTTCAGATTCTTTATAAGCTAAGGAGTATCATACATCGTTTTATATGAATGATTGTTGGGGAAACCACACGTTCCCGACTTACACCGAGTATGTATAAACGGATATTTTGTTGTGCACTCACACTCACACTCACACTCGTACAACAGTCTCACTTATAAACTCTCTTTGGAAGCCTTAATTACTCTCTTCTTGGAGTTACATAAATAAGCGGTGGCCTCCCTTATTTATAGTCATTGCCACCTCCTATATGAAAAGGTTTCGAACTCGATTCTCCTTAGATTATTCCGGAGCCTTCTCACTCAAATCTATTACTCTCCCTAGAAATCTAATCTAGTATACATCGTTACGACGAGTTCTAAATGTCTCCATCATTTTCCGGGTAGCTCTGCCTCCTTCCGGTAAATTCCGCCACCATCCGAAGTATTCCACTTCATTTCAGAAGGTTCCACCACCTTCCGAAATATCCGTCTTCTTCCAGAATGTTCCTCTACTTTCTGGAGTGACTCATTATCACAATATTTATATTTGAATATGAATTAGCCTTTAGGTTTGCATTTTGTTGAATTTCAGCATACGTATCGGGTGAAAGAGGTGGGTTGATACTTGAAGACTCCTACAAGATGGGAGAAACATTGAACGGGGCACACGGCCTCGACATTGAAGAGGAAAAGAGGGTTTTGGAGCGTATGGTTGTTGAACTGCAAGCAGAAAGAGCTGATCCTGATGCATTTGAGTTAACCATCAAGGATTTCGGCATTGAGAGGTGACCTCTAACATGTTCCTTGAATTTACAATTACTTATGTTATGGCCTAATTTGATTGAAATATCTGATAATTCTTTCTAGGGCAAAAAAGTACGGATGGCCAAACGTATATGTATTCACAAAGGCACTTGGGGAGATGATGATAATGGAGCACAAAGAATCTCTTCCTCTCGTCATCATCCGTCCCACCATCGTCACCAGTACTTACAAGGAACCCTTTCCGGGTTGGGTCGAAGGTATGAGAACCATTGACAGCATAGCTGTCGCATACGGTAAAGGGAGATTGGCATTTTTCGCCGGTGATCCAAATGCTATCCTTGATGTGGTAAATGATTTTGAGTTTCAATTCTTCAAAGTAATAAATACTACCACACAATAAGTATATTACAAAAATAACTTCAATTCATATATATATATATATATATATGAATTGTGTAGATTCCTGGAGATATGGTGGTGAATGCAACTCTGGTTGCAATGGTTGCACACGCGAGTCAACTCGGAGAGTGTGCTATTTACCAAGTAGGCTCCTCCATGAGGAATCCTCTGAAAATTTCCACCTTGCACAAGGTAGTTTGTAGTTACTTCATCAACAATCCATGGATCGACAAGGAAGGCAAGCCGGTCATAGTCGGCGATTGGACAGTTCTTGATTCAATGGATAACTTCTACAAATATCTCTCCATCCATTACTTGCTACCATTAAAGGTTTAGAAACTTTGTTCAATGAATTGACCTTCAAAGTTGTAGTAGTGTAGTAACTTATGCTATCTATACTTAATATTGTAGGGACTTGAGCTAGTGAACACAGTCTTTTGCCAATACTTTGCAGTGACGTACTTTGCCCTAAAGAGAAAGATAAGCTTCGTGTCGAGATATATCAACATCTACAAACCCTACTTGTTTTTCAAGGGCATGTAAGTTTTTAGATAAGAACTAAAGGAAAGAGGCTGTGATCCGAAGAATGTTTATGAACAATATTTTGTATGGTTTTGTAGTTTTGACGACCTAAACACTGAGAAGCTGAGGACGAAAGCAAGAGAGGGCAATGTCGAAACCGACATCTTTTACTTTGATCCAAAGGAAATTGATTGGGAAGATTACTTCATGCACACACATTTCCCCGGAGTTGTCCAATATGTGCGCAAATGAGAATGATTTCGTTGTTAACATGCATATTGGATTTTCTGAAGAAAATATGTCGATCCTATCTTATAGCAATTACTATGATATAATTAGTATTGGAAATGTAATATGTTTATCATGCAATCCAAGAATATTTGTCAAAGTTAAGAAGATCAACACAACAATTGTTTACGCAGTTCGTGTGTTAAAACCCTACCTCTGCGGAACCTCAAGAGGGAGGTCCGATCCAAGATTTTACTAGGCATTCAAGATGTTTACAATATAGTTCTGATTACAAGATGCACGCAAGATCAATCTGTAATACAACCTATATCTAGAACAAGCAAGAAGTGAAGGAGATACGAAGAGCAAGGTAACGAAATAGCCCCTGTAAGGCCAAGCAAAGCTTTCGGTCAAGCTTTGCTATCTTCAATCTGAAGATCTTTGGCTGGAGAGATCTGGTTGAGGATGATCTTCTCAACCCAATCGAACCACCTCCATCTTCTTTCCGATCGCTCTTTCTCTTTCTCTCAGAGGAAGATCTCTCTCTTTCTCAGCGGCAAGGCTTCAATCTCACTTAGGGTTAGATGAGTTAAGCGACAACTTATATATCACCTCCTCAAAGTCCAAACACATCGTTTCATCAAGCGGTGCCAAACCAAGACAAAACTCAAAGATAAACTATACAACTCGAACCCGGTCTAATCTGACAAACACAAGCAGCTGTCCAGAAGACAACAACTCAACCCATAGAGCCAATAATACATATCAGATATATGGAAACAACACGAGCCACAGCTCCTAGTGAGTCCAGGCTACCAGGGTTCAGTGAACCAGCAACTAGGACAACACTAGTCACCTATAGCAAGCATTATTCACCTTAATCCAATAACTCTAGACCTAGGAACTATTACAAATCAATTCAATTGCGTGCACTATATAATCTATACTATACAACATGAATCACAAAGCTAACAATTGCCCTCTTGATTCATTTTAACACATCATCTTGATCACCAGTAGTAAATGAGGGAGGCACTCTTGTCCGTCATCAGTTCATGGTTAGTTATCTTTAGGGAACATCCCATAAGTGAAGGGAATTCCTGCAAAAGATAAATTTGTCAACAGGGACAATTTTTGTACCAAAATCAGCAGTATTAATATCTCCTCTAATTTTCTTAACCTCAAAGTGTTTCTTTTCTATCTCATCCCTAAAAAAATTATATCTAACATCAATATGTTTAGATCATGATATACAGAATCCTTATAGAGATAAAGAGCACTTTGGCTATCAATATGCAAAACATGAATACAAGATTTATGTTGTATTTCAGTAATTAAGCCTTTTAACCAAATGACTTCTTTTGATGCTTCAATTGCAGCTATATATTCAGCTTCTATAGATGACAAGGCTACAATGGATTGTTGTTGTGACTTCCATGATCTACATTTATCAGTCCAAGTGTAATAATAGGCAGTAGTAGATTTTCTAGTATCCTTATTACTAGCATAATCTGAGTCTACAAAACCAATAATATCATGATTTAAAGAGTGCTCAACAAAAACCAAACATAACTTCTTAGTTCCTGCAAGATATCTCAAGCAATACTTCATGGCAGTCCAATGTTCTAATCCAAGGTTAGACATGAATCTACTTAGAACACTTATAGCAAAAGACAGGTCAGGTCTAGTGCACAACATAACATACATCACAAAGCCAACAGCTACATCATATGGAATATTAGACATCTTTTTCAACTCACTAGGAGAATCATGCCATTGCTTCTTGGTTAGATCTAAGTGCCCTCCTAAGGGCATAGGGGTAGGTTTAGAGTTTTCCATATTAAAACTGTCCAAAACTTATGGTATATAGTCACACTGAGAAAGCCTCATTTTCTTTTTAACCCTATTTCTTATGATCTGTATACCAAGGATTTTCTGTGCAACACCAAGATCTTTCATGTCAAAATGCATTTTAAGATCTCTTTTTACATTGCTAATGATGACTTTGGATTTGCACATAATCAAAATATCATCCACATATAAGAGAACATACAGAGCATTGGGAGTAGAAATATTCTTGAAACAAACAATAGTCATACTTGCTTCCCATGAAGCCTGGATTTTTCATACAAATGTCAAACTTAATATTCCATTATCTAGGTGATTGTTTTAGGCCATACAAAGATTTTTTAAGCAAACAAACATGCTCAGGTTTATTTTTATTTACAAAACCTTTAGGTTGACTCATGTAAATGGTTTCATTCAAATCACCATGCAAGAAAGCAGTTTTAAAATCCATTTGTTCAATATCCCAGTCATACACAGTAGCCATAGCAAGCAGTAATCTCAAGGTTTTATATTTAACAACAGGAGCAAATATATCTGTGTAATCTATTCCTTCTCTTTGAGTAAAGCCTTTGGAAACCATCCTGGCTTTATACCTAGGGGGATCACTAGGTTTTATACCTTCTTTTAGTTTATACAGCCACCTACATTGAACTAGCTTCACATTGTCTAGCCTAGGTACAAGGATCCAAGTGTTATTAGAATTCATGGACTCAATCTCATCATTCATAGCTTGGTTCCAGTGTTTAGCATTAGGACATTTTATAGCTTGTTCATATGTGTCAGGGGTGTAGAAATTATCTATCACATCTGCTGTTTAGAAGGCATAATCAACTATGTTCACCTCATTTGTTAGCATGATATACTCAACATTATTAGCACATTTTTTGTTTGGAATTTTAAGTCTTGGGGCTCTGTCCCTGGTTAACTGGTAGTGACCATGAAAATCAAAACGACTCAGGTCTTCATGTCTTTCATTCGACTTGAGTTGGTTTGAATTTCCCTCCTCATTTTCAGCACTGTGGGCACTGGTACTCGAGTCGTCTTGATCTCCATGGTCACAACCATTACCAGATTCAAGGTTTGTCAGGTTTTTATTTGGAATTTCATTATTTTCTTCCCCTAATTGTTGAGTGTTATAATAATTCCTTTCATCCTCATTAATTTCCTCCCCTAATTTTTGAGTATTATCATCATTATTTCTGTCATCCTCATTTGTGTCTAATTGAGGGGTGTTTATGTTACTGGAGCTTTTAGTTTGATAATATCCTATATCAAATTCTTCTTCATCATTTTCATTTATGTGAGGTTGATCATTATGGTTATAGAAATGTCTAGATGTGCTAGGAATGTCTATACCGTCATTTTCTTCAGAACTATGGGTTACATCATTATCAGTTTTAGATTTAAAATGAAAGTATTCTTCATTGAAGGTTATACTTCTAGAGTTAATAACTTTATAACCATGGGGTTGTATAAGGAGGAATTTGTAGCCTTTAACACCTTCTGGGTACCCTAGCATAACAACTTTTAAGGCTCTAGGGTGCAACTTTCCTTGGGAGATTTAGGAATAGGCAGTACAACCAAAAGGTTTTAAATGAGTTAAATTTGGTTTCTTGCTAGTCCACATTTTCTGGGGAGTCTTAAAGTCAATAACAGAGGATGGGGATCTATTTATGAGGTAGGTAGCAGTCACTATGGCTTCCCCCCACATAGAATGTTTCATCCATGAACTAATGAGCATGCATCTAGTCTTTTCTAGAAGAGTTCTATTCATTCTTTCAGCTGTTCCATTTTGTTGTGGAGTTCCAGGTATAGTAAGGTGTCTTTTAATCCCTTGGGTTTTACAGTAATTGTTAAACTCAGAATTACAAAATTCTAGCCCATTGTCAGTTCTAAGGCATTTTAGAGTATAACCAGATTGGTTTTCTACAGCTTGTTTCCATTCTTTAAAGTACTCAAAAGCTTCATTTTTATTTCTCAAAAGATAAGTCCAAACTTTCCTAGAGTAGTGGTCTATGAAAGAGATGAAGTATCTCTTCCCTCCTATGGTTTCAACCTGTATAGGTCCCCATAGGTCAAAATGAACATATTCTAAAGGTTCTTAAGCTTTGTAAGATGAGTTATTAAAATTGTGTTTATTCTTTAAACCTAAGATACAATTTTCACAGAAAACAATATCAAAAGGTTCCTTATCTATAATGCCTTGTTTATATAGATTTTTAAGGTCAGTATTGCCAATGTGTTCAAGTCTATTATGCCAGTTTTTAGTATGGCTTAAAGTCATTTTAGTATTAGCAGTGGTAAGGACCAAATTAGGTGCAGTAATAACCTGATATAACCCACCATTTTTTATACTTTTTATAAGAGTAGTTCCACTTCTTATGACTTCCCTTATCCCATTACTAGTATTAATTTAACAGTTTAAGTCATCTAAGGCAGATTCACTCATTAAATTTCTTCTAAGTTGTGGGACCCATCTAACATTCTGGAGACCTCTAATTTTTCCATCAAACATGCATATAGGTACATTTCCAACTCCTCTAATGGCCAAGGCTGTATTATCTCCTAGCATAACTTCTCCACCATCAAATTCATGCAGAGAACTAACAGAGATTTATCAAAGGAGGCATGCATGGTACAACTAGAGTCCAAAATCCACACATTAGAATATAAAGAATTAGACTCAACACACATCACCAATTCACAGGGATATTCAGCTTGAATTTTCTCAAATAAAGACACTTTTTCCATCAGGGTTTTTTATTATTCTTAGCATTATCTCTCTTTTTCTTCCTACATTCATTAGCATAATGTCCTGATTTCTCACAGTAATAACATTTCTTGTTATTTTTATCAAATCAAAAGTTTTATCTTTCTCATATCTTTCCTTCTTCTTGTTTTTAAAATGTTTAGGATTTCCTTTAGCCATAAGAACTTCAGGTTTAACATTTGATTTCTTTTCAGTCTTACTTTTGAACACTTTCAAGGTATCATTCTTTTCAGTTATAGCTTCTATTATCTTTTCTTGAGTAATATTATATGAGCTAAACTGTATCACATCTCTTAAAGTGTCAAACTGGGCAGGTAAGGATCCTAAAAACAAGACAGCAAGGTGAGTTTCTTTAATTTCATCATCACATCTAGTCAGGTCCTGATTCATTCTTAAAAATTTGTCCAAATTTTCATTAAGAGTTAGGTTAGTGTCCATTTTGAAGGTAAAGAGTCTATGTAACAAGGAGATCCTAGAAGGCAAAGATTTTTTCAAATACAATTTTTCTAGTGCATCCCACAGAGATTTGATAGAGGCATAACTTACAACCTGACGAGTCACGTCGTCAGTTAACCTAATCATAATCTCAACGTGGGCCTGCTCACTCATCTCCTTTTTCTTTTCTTTAGACGTCATGGCCAGGTAATCTCCAGTGATGGCTTTGAGGCATTTCTCCTTGGTGAGGATGGCTCTCATTTTCACCTGCCACATGGTGAAATCTCCATTCCCATCGAATGACTTCATCCTTATTGTGAAGTCTGTCATGTTTCACCTACAAATACAAAAGAAAAAAGTTAGTATTTGTATAAAGAACAAATTGACAGACAGATCTCACAGAAAGGGGTAACTAGAATGCGGTAGTAAAGGGAATCAAGAACAATAGTATGTCAGATCAGATCTTTTAACAAAAGACAATGAATACAGCGGAAGACAAGAACAATAGTATAGTTCATAGTGCAAAATTTATAAAGGAATGAAAGTAATAGTTCAAAACTTATTAAGAAAAAAAAAACACTTGTACCGGGAAAAAAAATTTTCCGGGACACGTGTCGGCCGTACGGTCGGCCGCATGGCCGTACCGGAATAATGTGTCTTACTTGAACAACACCCATAATATGTAATCATAGATTTTATAAAGTTAATGACGATAATTTTAAAGTGTATGCGCATTGCACAATACTATTTTAAAACAAAAATAAAAATTATGTCTTAAAATTTTTATAATAATTTTTTTATCAAGCTTTCTTTGTGTTGTTCCTTCTTTTGGTTCCATACATTAATTCATAATTTGGGTGTACATAAAGTTGATGAGGGTTGAGTATCCTCCTAGTTCCTATCAGATGGGCGAAATGTAAAATTGGTAGATAAAAAATATATAATGTATGTATATTAAAGTATTAAAACTATTGAAGTAAAATTAAATAAAACTTACAACTAGAATGAAATAATAAACTCATTAATATAAATAAATTAACTAATAATATTGATAATCTATAAATATTATTAAAGTACACTACACTAATGTTGAGATGGCGTCCCCATAATTTTTCTTGGATTAAATCTTTTATTAAATCAATAATTAAGCCAATTAATATTTTTTACTAAACAAAATCTAAAAAAATCTTTTTTAACTAATCTTTTAAAAAAATAATCCAAAAAGTTAAGTATATCACGTTTGAGACTCCACTACGTTTTATCATATTTCTTCATCTTTTTCAAGGTTGTGATAATTTGAAAATTGGATTTCTCAAAGCTGCTTCGTCTAAATTTCCAGGTTATCCCCTACGTCTTCAATCATCGCACTCATTCTACTACTGTTTATTCATTCCTTAATTAATTTGTTTTCAATAACGATTATTTTAGCAACTTTGGTTTCTTTTTTTTTTGAAGATGAATTGTATTAATTAAGAAGAATTTACAGAAGGTTCGTACTAGAAAAGAGGACAAGAGTTACATTGAGAGAGAAAATATTATAGGAGCTGAATGCCAATTAAATTGGCCCAGGAAGTGGATTCGGAGGATCTGTTTTTCCAGTTGCTTGAGACATAGTTCTTTGTAGTAGAGATGATGGTGTGAGCTGTTGAGGTTGGATGAGTGAAACTTTGTTTGAAGATGAGTTCATTTCTTGCTTTCCAGATGAAGTAGATTTAGCTTGTGATGGTAGCGACCCGAATGTGAGATTTCAGGTCGTTCTTCTGGCATCTGAGATAGCCGAACCAGGTCCAAAAGTCATGCCAGTAGAGATGGGGAGCCGGTTCTCTGAGCCAAGAGAAAATCTGGTCAAGAACAGTGGTGGAGTAGTTGCAATATTGGAAAAGATGATCTTCACTTTCGGGGTGTAGACCGCAGAATTTGCAAGAATTGTTTGTAACAATATTCCAAGTGAGCAGTTTGGTGAGCGTGGGCAGACGTTTGTGGCAAGCCAGCCAAGATATAAACCTGCACTTTGGGATGTTGCTGTTGTTCCAAATAGAGCTATGGTGAAAAGGTTGGTTTGGTGGGGAAGGCTTCCAGATGAGGTTTAAGGCGGTTGAAGTAGAGAAGGTTCCATTTGGTCTTGCAGTGGACATGGAGAAATTTGTGGCGTTTTCGGAGTCGATTATCTCATCCCGGACTTTGAGGATAGCACACCATGAATGGCTATATTTATAACTTGGAGCATGATCCCATATAGAAGTGCCTTTGAGGATGTTGGAGTGAACCCAATCGGACCAAATGCTAGGGAATCTAGTCGTATTGTCAAGTTCAAAGATTAGCTTTGATATACATGCTTTGTTCCAGGAGAGCAGCTGTTTGAACCCGAGCCCTCCATCCTCCTTGGGAGTGCAAACAGTCGACCAAGCAATAAGAGCACGAGAGCTAGAGTCAGTGCCGGCCCAAAGAAAGGAACGAAGTAGTTTGGTGATAATAGTTGTGACGCCCAAGGGGATCAGGAGGACAGAGTTCCAAAAGTGAGCTATGGCCATGAGGATGGATGAGATAATCTGAGCTCTACCAGTGTAAGAGAATTTTCTGGCGCTCCAAGAGTGAATTCTGCTAGTGATTTTGGTAATTAGAGGCTTGTAATCAGTGGTGTTTAAGCGTTTGCTACCGATTGGGATGCCAAGATAAGTGAAGGGGAGAGTGCCAAGTGGTAGACCAGAAGCGTTTGAGAGAGATTCACTGTCACGAGGAGTTAATCCTCCAGTGTAGAGGATAGACTTGGAGGAGTTTAGATAAAGTCCTGAGTATTTACCAAAGGCATGTAAAGTGTTTATGAGGATCTGAGTAGAAGTTTGGTCTCCCCGGAAAAATAACATGAGGTCGTCAACAAAGCATAAATGAGTGATCCGGGGGGAGCTACACTTCGGGTAAAGGTTGAAATCCGGATTTGCAGTTTTGATTTGAAGCATTGAAGAAAGAACCTCCATAGCTATGACAAAAAGGGGCGGGGAGAGAGGACAACCCTGTTTGAGTCCTCTAGAGCCCTAAAGAAACTGTTTAGTGCACCATTTATGTTGATGGAGTATGAGGGGGTTGTAATGCAAGCATAAATGAGATTGATGAAGCTCTCGGGGAAGCCCATACGGGCAACACAATTAAGTATGAACCGATGGTCAATCATGTCGAAGGCCTTTGCAATATCGATCTTCATGGTATATCTTGGAGGCAAGTGACGTCTAGAGTAGCTCTTGAGGAGCTCATTACAGATAAGGGTATTATGCTTTATTGATCTGCCCTTGATGAAAGCGTCCTGGTATCTGCCAATGATGGATGGGAGAGTAGCATTTAGCTGAGAAGCAAGGATCTTCGCTATCACCTTGTATGAAGTGTTGCAACAAGAGATAGGCCGGAAGTCAGAAGGGAGAGTTGGGCTTCTTTTTGTGCAATCAGAGATATTGACGTGTGCTTCACTTGATGAGGAAAGGTGCCCGTATGGAAGAAGTCAGTAATAGCATTAGTAAAAGTAGCCCCTTTGATATGCTAAGTTTCTTTGAAGAAAAATGCATTGAAGCCGTCCGGACCCGGGCCTTTGTTATCACCGAAGCTGAAGAGGGCAGTTTTGATTTTGTCTTGGGTGACAGTGGAACAAAGAGACGGGATTTGGTCATGGGGTAGGAATGGGAGAGTGCAGTCAAGAAATAGGTTGAGCGGATTGTGTGGGGTAGTAGGGTTTAAGATATATGAGAAGTGGTTAACAAGGATGGTTGAGATTCTAGTGGGATCATGGGTGTAACCGCTGCCAAGATTTTGGGGATCTTTTAAGATCTTGATGGAATTAAAAGCTCTCCTCGTGACAATGCTTTTGAAGAAAAACCCGTTACATTGATCACCATTCTTGATCCAAGCAGCTTTTGAAAGCTGAGCGAGGGTAGTACGCAACTTGCACATGCTTGAGTTGAGTTGGGTAGAGATGGTCTTTTCTTGGAGGAGAAGGTGAGGGTCAAAAGGGGATGCTTGAAGGTCGGTATGTGTGGTGTTTAGAGTGGCCTTCAGATTGTCGATGGATGTGTGGAGGGTCTCCATTTTCTCACTTGGAAATCTCTTAAGGATAGGCTTGAGGTGCTTGAGTCTTTGCAGAAGTTCATGCATATAATCGTCGCTGGAAGATATGTTGGTATGCGTCCAGGCGCTGGTAACAGATTGGGTTTAGAGTTTGTGGCCGGCCCATGCATTATTGAACCGAAACTGGCGCTTAACCTGAGTAGGTTTATCGTTGAGAAAGAGAAGCCCAGGTGAGTGATCAGAAATGAGGGGATTGTCGAATAATACTGAGGAGCTTGGGAAGGTGTTAGCCCAGGAGTGCTTTGTGAGAACACGATCCAGTTTGCACCAGACACGACTAGCGAGCTGCTTGTTGTTCCAAGTGAAGGAGCATCCGGAGAAAGGATGGTCCGAAAGAGAGTTTGAGACAAGGCAATCAGCGAGTTCATGTGAGTGTTGAGAGATAGGGGTAGGGCAGGCCGAGAGCTTTTTGGTGGGGTTTAGAGTGGTGTTAAAGTCCCCCAGGAGGACCCAAGGGTTGTTTGTGGTGAGTACGTTTATGGTGGAGAGGCAGTCTCATAGGGGTTTACGGAGGTTAGGGATGTTATGTGCATATACGAAGGTACATGCTAGACAATCCTTGGAGGTAGAGTTTGAGATTTGTGGGGGAAGGGATATTTTGCAGTGGATGAGCTGCTCATTTGAGTGAATAGGGGTGAGGTGGAGGTTGGCCTGGTTCCACCAGAGCCAGATGCGGCATGTTTGCCCAGGAAGGACGTTCGATGTATGATTCCAACTTGGAATAAGGTTTGCGAGTTTGTCCATTTTACTATCCAGAACTTTTGTTTCGAGGATTGCAATGATATCAAGATTGTCACGACATACTATGTCCCGGATGGCTTTTTGCTTGTTTGGGTGGTTAAGCCCTCTAATATTCCAAGCGCAGAAGTTTAGATTCATCAATGATTTTTGTGGTTTGAGATAGCATCCTTGATGCTTTCTGGTTTGAGAGAGGTGTGGGTATTGGGTAGCTAGCAGGGTTTGTTGGGATAGGAGGTGTCGGTGGAGAGGGTGTTGGATGGGCCGGTTGTGGGGGTAGAGGAGGTGGAGTGACAGTGGTCACGATGGTAAGATCTTTTTCTATCTCAATAGAAGGGTTTTGGGAGATTGAGATATTGTTTGTGGAGAGATTGTTTGGAGTAGGGTAAGAAGGTTCATTGAGAATGTCTTTGTGTTGAGATTTCTGGATAAGCAGGGATGCATCCGGGTGGGAAGTAATGGGCCTAGCTTTGAACGTGGAGGAGGACGATGTCGGGTGAGGCTGGTACGAGGGACATCCGGTGGGGATTTTGTGGACCAGCATCGGTGTCCAAAGAGGAGACATTTGGGGCAGTGCTCCGGGAGCCATTCGTAGGTCACCTTTTGAGAGATTTTTTCACCGTCCTGGCCCATGAGAGTGATTTCACGTAGGAGAGGCTTGGATGCAAGCAGTTCAACAAGAATCTTTGCATAACCAAGTCTATCTTGATTTGCGGAGCTAGAGTCAGTGAGAAGAGGGATACCAAGGGTTGATCCGATCTTCGCGAGCATGGTGGGGGACCAGAACCTGTAGTCCAGATCATGGAAAGTTGCCCAAACCGGGACGGAGGAGAGACTTGAGTAATCAAGGGTCATACCATGAGTCCATCTCTTAAGGAGGAGAGTAGTGGAGCCATTTATGAACCATGGACTTCCTTGAAGAACAATGTTAAGATCATGTTCAGAGGTGAAGTGAAAGACAAACACACCCTTGTCATTTTTGAGAATTTTTGGTGGAGAGACGCTGTTCCAGGAACTGTTGGCGAAGCTTGACATTCGTTGGAAGGCCAAAGGGCTTCCTAGGGGAAAGCCCACAAGAGACAAGTGCCATTTAGATATGGTGTCAAAGACATCATCATTTGAGAAATGAATGATGCCATCATCAGTTTCTGGGGTGAAGGGAAAGGGTACAAGGTTCCAAGACATGCCTTTAATGAGTATTTCTCTAAAAGAGTCTTTTGGGTTTTCGGAGTTTGGTGGGCTGGGATGTGAAGGGGTGTCAGATAGGATGACACTTTTGGGTTTGGTGAGGGTATCTGTGGGGTTGGCTGGAGAGGGAATGCCGGAGGAGGAAGAAACAGTCGCATTAGGGTGAGCATTTGTGGTTTTGGAATAAACAGTAGCATGTAGCAACTGAGAAGGGAGAGCATTTATAGAGCAGGTTTTGGGGTCTGTACCGGTTACAAGAGCATCAGAGGCAGCAGCAAGGGGACCGTCCGGTGAACTAGGGTCATCCTGGGCCTGAAGAGCAGGTTTTGTAGTGTGTAGAGAGATTTGGGAGATTTGTTTAGGGTTTTGAGAAGGGGCAAGTAGGGCATGTGAGACTGAAGCTGCTGTAAGCTGAGCATCAGAAGGACACGAGGTATTAGTTTCTTTGGTTGTATTCTTGGAGCTTGTGGGATATGTGGGATTTGAGGGACATGCAGCAGGACCAGGAGAGCCGAGGAGAGGAGGGAAGGAGATCTCCAAATCACACTTTGCCATATCCTTTGAGATCCTGGAGTTGTTTGAGTGTATGAGTTCCTCAAGGATGGCTTCGAAAGGGCTTGGAGGGTTAGAAGAGGATTTTTTTGTTTTGATGGGCTAAGATGAAATTGAGAGAGCTTTACGGATTGTTTCTTGGAGCGTTTCGATCCACCCATAGTGGACAGCAGGGAGGGCGGGGCGTGACCGGGCGGCCACGCTGAGGGTGGAGGGAGGCAAGCCTACCTCCGGGCTGGGAAAAAGAGAGCGTTTATTGTTTTTGAGTTGTTCAGATTTTGCAACTTTGGTTTCTACTATTCCCTGTTTATGAAAGTCTCTCCCCTTCCGCATTTCTTTTCACTTTCCTACTCGCAGACAGATCTTTCGAGATCCGCCTGTGAAAATCCATTAATATTTAAATATTTCCGCACAAGGTGCGGGATATGAACTAGTTAGTACCTACTAAACTCATCATTTTTTAGATTACTAAGTATTACATAAGCCCATTTTATATTTAAAACAAAAAATTCAAAAGTTAATCAATAATATACTAGTTTAAGAAGTAATTAGAATTAAATTTAAAGGAAGTTTAATAAGGTATATACACTAATGTTAAAATGAACGATCAAAAGAAACAAATTATTTTAGATTTCGTTATAAACTATTGCAGGAGACATGCGTTCCGTTGTACTTTCTTTTTTTTGATAAACGGAAAGCGGATAGGTTGGTCTATTTCCTAGAGGTAGTCCACCCTAAAGCATTCTTGCGGATGAGAACATGAAGTTCAGGATCGTCAGAAAAACAGGTGTTGGGGTTCGATATTCCCATATGGGTCAGTCGGTCAGCAACACAGTTGGTTTCTCTGAAAATATGTCTGATCTGGACTTCCTCAAAGAAGCGGAGGTCTAGTTTGGAGTCGGAAATAATAATCTCGACCTCCTACGGGCATCTCCACAATCCTTGGAGTGCCTTGATAACACAAAGATTATCACCCTCGATTTCGATCTTTTTGATCTTTAATCTGAAAGCCTCTTGTAGACCCGATTTAAGAGCATAAGCTTCAACTTTAATTACCGAGTTAAAGTTATTTTTTGTCGCATGAAGGCTAACAACCTCACCCTTGTGATCCCGAATCACAAATGCAATGGATGTTATTCCTGAATTTAGTTTAGATCCATCAAAATTAAGTTTATGGAAACCAGGTTTTGGTTTATCCCACTTAATATTGTTTTTCTTCCTTTTGGAAGAATTAATGTCCTTTTTTGGTTGTTTTATATCGTAATCGTCTTCATCGATGATGTTAGTTTTCCACATTTTGATTTGGTTTTTAATGAAGCTGATAACCTTATTGCAAGGACCAATAGGCTCATTCCCAAAAATTATTTTGTTCCTGAAGAACCAAATGCTCCACCAAATAGTTGCGAGACATGCAAATTTGTTAAGTCCAATTTTATTCTTTATTTCTTGTAGGAAGTCATGAGCTTTTTTATTATCAAGATTGATGTTGTTTAGTTCAGTTAATATTGACATGTCGAAATTGGCAATGATTTGTTTGCTAAAAGGACATTCAATGAGCAACTGGAACAAGTCCTCTAGGTTATGGTTGCATAGTTCATAGTGCCTTGTTACGATAATTCTTCTTTCATCAAGCTTAGCCTTTGTTGAGATTCCGTTTTGTGAGATTTTCCAAAGGAAGTTTTTGATTTTAGGTTGGGTATCGAGGTTCCAGATCCAATCGCATGTATAGTTTGGGGACATGCTTGAATCCCTCTCAATCATTTCTGACGCAGATTTTGTAGTAAATCAACCATTATTACTAGATCTCCAATATAATCTATCATGAATATCATTTCTAGGTATAATTAATTCTTTTATTTTTTTCCTAATCTTTGGGTTGATGATGTTTTGTAGCTCGTTAACAATTTTATTGATATCCCATTGTCTCGAGTCGTTTATAAAGTGACTAACCTTTATATTTGTGTCAAAGTGATTGGTGTTCTGGGCCATTTTTATAAGCGGTGTTGTTACCCAATTGTCATGCCAGAAGTTGATGATTTTACCATTTCCGACCTGCCAAATACACTACAAAAAAATAATTCAATTGGCCACGCTTATTGGCGACGGCAAGGGTTTGCCGTCGCTATTAGTCTTTATTTAGCAACGACAACACCAGCGTGGCAAAAATTCCAATTGTTTGCGTCGGCGATATACAACCGTCGCTAATAGTCTTGTAATTGGCGTCGGCTAATCTTTACCGTGGCTAATAAAAGGTACCTTTGGCGACGCTATGTTGCCGACGCCAACAACCATAATTTGGCGCCATATGATATATTGGGGTAAAAAACATTAAAAAAAATAATTTAATTAATTTTCTTTTTTCTTTATAAAATAATTAAAAATTCCTATAAATTTTAAAATTTTATCTCCAAAGAGCTAAGCTTCCATCAATAAAATTTTACAATTTTTTCCTTGTAATGACAGCTTGTTAAAAATCCTTTAAAAAAAACCCTAACAAAAATCATCTCATCGAAGAGACGATGAACTTTCTACCTTGTTTGTCTCCAATAACCCTCTCCAAAAGTATTGATTATGGACGAAATTACAGTTAGAATCGATTGACACCGTCCTCAACTCTCCACCTTGTTGATTAGTCCTTTACTCTTCTCCAAAACTCATCGCCCTAAGTATCGATTACGGAATTATTGTTGGAATCAATTGAAACCGTCCTCTACTCTTCTCCAAAAACCCTCGCCCAAAGTATTGATTACGGAATTATAGTTGGAATCGATTGACACCACTCTCTACTTGCCACCATCTTTTACTCTCCTCCGTGTTTTGTTTATTCTCCGTCATCGTTACCAAGTAGCCGACAATAACTTTTCGGGAATTCCAGTTTGATGTCCGACTTAATCTTCTTTAATTTGATGTTCTCTTTAACAACCCTTTTTTACTTGTTTTTCATCATACTTTTCCATCTTGTTCTTCTTAACTCGGTCACCAAAAAGCTCGTTTTTGGCTCGCTCATATTATAAAATGACCTGAATACGAGTCTGGTATTGAGCTCGTAACGAGCCCGAGCCGAATACGAGCGGCTCGCAAAAGCTCATTTAATACTATTGCTAATAATAATAATAATAATAATAATAATAATAATAACAATAATAATAACAATAATAATGATAATAAAAATCATAATGATAATAATAATAATAATGATGATAATAATAATAATAATAATAATAATAATAATAATAATAATAATAATAATAATAATAATAATAATAATAATAATAATAATAATAATAATAATAATAAAAGTTTTTTAAAAAAGCCCACTCGCCCTCACCTCGTCACCCGATACTCAAGATTAGGTTTTGGAATTTGTTAACTGGGAACAAGACGGCACTTCGGCGAGACGGCGACTAGTGTTTGGCGAGGACTAGCACAGATCAGCGGTTGGCCGACGAAGACGACGCCTACGACTCCAAGCATTTCCGATCTCTCTCAGCCTCAGGAACGCTCCTCTCTTCCAGTCTCGAGTACCATACCATCCTATATTCCTCTGTATTTCTCTAACTATAAGGCTCGACTATGGCAGTCTCATAGTCTCGAGTAGCCGACGAAGACTGGCAACAATACACACCTCCGACCCCGAGCAGTCTCCGGTCTCTCTCTTAGTCTCAGGTACATTCTCAGTCTTATTGCTAGATGATGATCCAACTGCATAGATTATGCATTTTTTGTCTATGCTAATCGATGTTCAGCAATTGTGAAGCGAACCATATATAGAACATAGTTGGCATTTATAGATAACGTCATATTGTTACAATCATGTTCCTGGTTAACATTATTCATGAGTTGATTAAATTAGTCCTTAAACATCAGAGTTATAATTCTGGATTATTGCAGATCTATGAAGTATATAAAACTGGAATTTAGTGGTTTATAGTAGTCAGACTTTGTTTTGCTGTGAGATTGAATACAAAACTAGAGATTTCTCAGACTTTGTTTTGCTGTGAGATTCTCGCATTACAGTCCTATAACTGAGATCCTTGCTTCTAGTGGGGATTCTAACATGTTAGTTTCAATCAAGCTGATACTGATTTAGTTTTTGAATTTGCAGGATTAAGTCTCTAACTTATTATTAGGATTTAGTTATTTCTATCTTGTTATATAAGGATGAACTGCATTTGTTTGGGTGGGACTTGTATATAGAAATTGAATAAGCCTATAATTCAGGCAATAAGCGTATAATCAGAAGAAACTACAAGAGGAAGTATGCCCAATGTGAATGATGAATGTATTGGAGAGTTTGATATTGTGAATTGTTATGGACAATTGGTTGGAGAGTATAGCAGGATGGATGATGACCTCTGGTTATGCATAACCCATAGAACTCCACTCAGCCCTGCACATGTTAGGCAACAACAAGTTGTATACATCATACTACTACTGATACTATATTCTTCTTGGTTTGTCCAATGATTAGTTTACTTTGCAAATCGTATACCTCATATTAGGCAACACAAGATAAGCTGCATTTAATTTGTTATCTATCTTTGTTAACACACTTACTGCAAATCCACTTAAATATTGGTAAACACAAGTTATGCTTCATTTAATTTCTTTAATCTACTATTTGAGGCTAATTACAAAACTCTCATACAGTTCATGTGGTTCCAAATCCTACTGATCTATATTATATCTTACATTTTCAAACAAGATAATCACTTTCTGTTTCTCACACCAGTCCTAACATCTATGATTCTATATGTTAATTCATACTTTATCAATTCACATATATTTTTTATAATATTTTAAATTAATGTTTATGGAATACAAATTTTATTTGTATATTTTTATTATAATATTTATTAGCTCAAATTTTTTATACTACTAGTTCGTGTATAGTGTTTTATTGGTTTAAACACTTTATATTGTTTTTTTTAAAAAAAAAACTATAATATTATGCATTTTAAACTTTTATAATGTTAGTCTGAAATTTGTTTATAGTTAGCTCAAACTTTATGTTTGGTTAGTTGAAGTCCACTGTGTAAGTTCTACCCTCCTCCTAGTTATCAGTAATCACCAATTCACCATTCACCCCAATTTCAAGATTCAAGAATCCCTTTGGATTTCAATCCCATATCAAAGCCTCTCAAATTTGAATTTGACTTTTGTGTCATCGTAGGCATGCATATTTTTCTAGAGGTGTCAAGGTGTCACACCATAGTAGATGTATAAGACAATTATCATATTATAATATCACTACTTTTGAATATATTTAACTTAAGTATTGCATAATGTGAATCATTTAGCAACCTTTGGACCATAAAAAGCTAAGAAATGAAAGCTACTGTGATCCAGAATCTAACCCTGCGAATGTGAGGGACAAGAAGACATTGACAAAAGTGGAATGAGAGTGACTTAGGGAATAAGATAAGCACACTTAGTTTATCATTTTAGGATTATTTTCACTTAATCTCTAAGATTTTAAAGCACTTGTTTTGTCTACCAAACCCCTATCTTTTTTTGTTTTGTTTTTCGTCTAGTTTGATTTGATATACTAAAGCGGTTTCCATTTCCGTTAAATTTATATTCCATATTCTCGTATTGTGAGATTTCACAAGTTCAATTACACACAAATTTATATTCACTTAATCTGATGAGATTTCACCCTAAATATAATTGTCGATAACTCATTAACCTTATACTCAACTCTATTTAGGGCTATACTTGATATGGGATATTGAAATATCTTTATCAAAATAAGTTCATTGTTTCTATTGGTGAAAACTCAAATCACTACATCCTAATCGAGGCAATAAGCCTATAATTCCACCAAAAAAGATTGTTTAGATATATTTTATTCTTGTGCTTGGTTGCTAGCTCAATGATGCCACATAGATAGTCATGGCCGGTAGATGAAATCAATTTGGACTGTTTTGAAGTATATTCATAAGTTATTATTTCATATTTTATAATTGAACTTGTGAATGCTCATCTATGTGCATAAGTAAATGTTCATCTATGTGCATAAGACTTCGTTACCGTAAATTTTCTCCACCTAAACTATTGTTATTATTTCATATTTTATAGGTTGCAACTAGTGCACATCGAAAAGAGTCTATTGGAGATGGAGATCATGTAGCATCAGAAAAGGAACGAATTAGCGAAAATGATGCAGTTGATGAAGAATTTGTCCAAGTAGAAGATGTTTAGATCGTGGAAGTGTGTGATTGTGAAATTCACATTACCACTTTGTTAAAAATGAAGGACATCTAGGTTTTGTACTTTCAGATTGTGAACTTATTTACACTTCGAATCGTGCTATTTTGATTGTTTTGAATGTTAAATACACTCTTTTGGTTTATGAAAATTGTTGTTGCAGCTTGATGCAATCATTTAGATGTTTATACCGGTTGTGATATAGTTTTACAAGATATGATAGAATTTTCCAACCAAATTTACAATTTGTCACGCCAGGTTATTGTTGCAAAAAATTAATATTTTAAACAAATTTTAAAATTTTGTGACGGCTCCATGCCATCGCCAAAAATACAAATTTCTCATCAAATACACATTTTGCGACGGCTCCTTGCCGTTGCCAAAAATACAAAATTTCCCACCAAAATAACATTTTGCGACGGCTACTGCTGACGCAAAATTTAAAATTTCGCCCCAAATTTCAAAGTTTGCGACACAACGAATGGCAACGGCTTTAGCCGACACGAAAATTTTGCGACGGATCGCCAACAGGCGACGCTAATTATTGGCGACGGCAATTGCCGTCGCAAAAAACATTTGCGTCGCCTGTTCTGGCTACGCCCCGTTTCGCCGTCGCCAAGCCATCGCCGTTGATTATTGGCGACGGCAAATGGCTTTTTTGCCGTCGCCAACAACCGTCGCCAATTGAATTATTTTTTGTAGTGATAATACCATTCTTGAACTCAGTTTTTAGCTTCATAAGGTTATTCCAATGCCAAGACGTTGATCCTTTCTTTTGGCAATGAAGAATATTATGATTTTTCAAATATTTTTCGTTTACAACTTTAACCCAAATATTATTTGGTTCAGCCAGAATTTTTCACAAGAGTTTCATTTGTAATGCTTTGTTTGTGATTAAAGATTTCTTTAATCCAACACTGCCATTCTTTTTTGATTTGCATATTACGCCCCAACTGATGATGGGTCTATGTTGGTCCCCTTTGTTCCAAAAGAATTTTTTTATATGTTTTATCTAACTCCTATAGATTATGACTCGGGAGCATAAAACTTTGCATGACAAAGGTGGGTTTAGCCGCCAGATTATGTTTTTTGAGAGTGTTCCTCCCTTCTTGTGATAAGGAATTGGCTTTCCATTTCGAAAGTTGTTTTGTTTTGAGGTTTATGTCACCAAAAGTCTCTTGTCACTCTACCGTTGATGATTGGACATCCAAGATATTTGTCGAGGGTAATGGTATGATTCATGGTAGAACATTTTTTAATTGGACAATATTACTTTCATTAGTATTTTTTGTTGTTCGGAATGCAGATTTTTGAAAGTTAATCTTCTGTCCAGAAATGGAGCAATACATTTCCAAAATTTGCTTAGTTCTTTGACAAGAGGCTATATTTGCCTTAGCAAAAATGATCATGTCATCAGCGAAAGAAAGAAATGGGATTGGTGTTGCATGTTTGCACACGGAGAATCCAATATGGTTGTTGTAGTTGTTGCAATCAACTTGTAACATTTGTGTTAGGATTTCCGCCCCCAAGATGAATAAATAAGGAGAAAGGGGATATCCTTGTCTAAGTCCTTTTTCAGGAAAGAATTGCTCAGTTGGTCCATTGTTAACAATAACGGAAAAAGAGACTGTAGTTATACATTCGTTAATCCATCCCACAAATTTGTTATTGAATCCAAATCTTTTGAGGATGCTAATGATTTAGTCCCAGTTAACTTGGTTATATGCTTTTTCCATATCTAGTTTGATTGCGGCCCATCCTTCCTTACTTATTTTTTATCGAAAAGAGTGGTAAATTCGTGTGCAAGGAGAATATTGGCATGGATTGATCTATTAGCTACGAAGGCGCCTTGTAGAGGGTGAATGAGTTTAGGCATGATGGTTTCCATTCTATTCGTGATTATTTTCGCAATAACTTTGTTATTGTTGAGCAAAGACCAATAGGTCTGAAGTGGTTAATCGTAGTAGGATTATCCACTTTAGGTATTAGGGTTATCAAAGTATGATTAATTTGTTTGAGCATTTTTCCGCTTCTGAAAAAGTCATTCACAGCTTTTGAAACGTCAGTTCCTACAATGTGCCAGTATTTTTGATAAAATCCGGCCGGCATACCATCAGGTCTTGAGATTTATCACATCCAATATCAAACATAGCATTTTTTATCTCTTCATTAGTGGCGGGGGGGGGGGGGGGGG
>BSUD01000008.1:122887041-122904107 GCA_033239045.1 Fagopyrum esculentum | reverse complement strand
GGGGGGTTGTTAGATTTAAGTTATCTTCATCGCTAACTTTGTTTTGAATAAGTTGGAGTATATTCTCCAATAAACATTGACCTAGTTGGGTTTTAGAGTATTTCCTCACGAATTCCGTTTTAACTTCTAGTCTGATCTCTGATTCAGATGATATAGTCGTACCATTTGTAGTTACTATTTCCTTTAAATGTTTTCGATTTCTTCTTCCAGTAGCAATGCGATGGAAGTATTTGGAATTTGAGTCCATGTTCTTCAGATGATTGTTTTTAGTTCTTTGTCTCCAATATCTCTGGTGAAAAGACAGTAAGCGGTTTTGTTTTGTTAGGAGATTTCTTTGGATGATTTTTTCTCTTTGGTTTAAGTTATTGGGTCTTGTGCTTTGAATTTCTTGTAGTTGTGATTCCACCTCTTTAAGTTGTTTGAATATGTTACCAAAATTAACTTTACTCCATTCTTTTGCCTTTGTTTTAAGTAGTTGAGTTTTTTTTTTTTGTGAGTTTATACATTTCATTTCCGATAAAGTTGGAACGCCATGTTAGTTTTACAATTTACTCAAAAGATTTTCGTTTAGTCCACATCATGTCAAATTTGAACGGTTGTGGAGTGTAATTATCCGTTGTTGAAATTTCCAAAGATATTTGACAATGATCAGATATTGTGAAAGCATGATTTTTTGTTTTTAAGTTTGGGTACCACTGGAGTATTTGATTATTGACCAACACACGGTCAAGTTTCTCAAAGATGTTATTCGGGCCATCACGTTTTTTCCTCCAAGTAAAGAAATTACCTGAAGTTTGGATGTCCTCAAGGTTACAAAAGTTTTTGAAGTTAATCAGTCTATTAAATCTGTTGGTGTTAATAGGAGCTCCTCCTTGTTTTTCGGAATATTGTTGAATTTCATTAAGGTCTCCAAGGATAATTGAGGGGAGGGGAGAATCTTGTATGAATTCAGAGAGGTTATCCCAAAATTGGTTTTTTGTAGCTTCTTGTGGAGGAGCATACACAAAGATGAGGTTCATCTTATGATTCAAATTGTTACATGTAAATTCAACACAAATAAATCTGTCGTTTTTAAATATAAACTTAATTTTTTGGTTTCTAAGCTGTTACGCTTTCCATAAAAGACATAAACCACCAGCCCTACCGATGGCAGGGCAGTAAATAATGTTGTCAAAGCCGGCCGACCTCCAAGATCGCTCATCCGGAGGATTTTCCGATTTTGTTTATGCTAAGGCAATGATGTTGATCTTGTGGATTTTACAAACTGCGTCGAGGTTTGTCCAGAGGGTACTCCGGCCCATTCCTCTAATATTCCAGAAGCTTACTATCATTTAGAACGGGCTTTGAGTTTGATAGTTAGGAGGGCCAAGAGGCTCGGTAATCCTAAATTCCATAGGGTAGAGCCCATAAATTTCTCTTTATTTATGAAAATTTTAAATTGATTATGTGTTATAGATTTGGTAGTATAATCCATAAATTCGGTCTTTTGTGAGACAAAGAAATCGAAATTTTGGTAAGATATCAAGAACACGGGTAAATGACAGTTGTAAGTCAAGAAGGTAGTAGTGTTTTTGTAAAGAAATTCCTCCGGGCAAGAAGCACGGGATAAAAACAAATCCGATTGGACTATCAATGAAATTTGGTAGTATTCTAGGGTGCATAGCCCGATAAAAGGCAAATTGGTTAAGTCGAGCGATATTGGTCGTAGCCCAATAATCATGGGTTGTGGCCCCTGGTAGTGGGATTTATTAGTCCCGTTGCAGTAAAAGTTTGTTGAATTGGACTTTATCAGGAGTTGAAACATGGATTTTCTCCACATACATATTTTAGATAGAACCCAAGCGAGAAAAAAAGAACGATAACTTTGAATATAAATTTAGTCAAAGACGTTAACTGGGTTACAACTGCATCTTAGTTGATACATGTTTATGTAATTTGTGTAAATCATGTTGTCATACGAATTTGAGCCAATGGGAAAGAGCAATCTCGCTCTACATGGCATCAAGAACCAATTAGAAGAAACGCCATTAGTTCAATTGATAAAACTCAAGACCTTCATTATGGTAGAAGACAACAAGTGGGGTTTACGCATGTAGTCGGTAATAGTCTTATCACATTCAAGCACAAAGAAAATGCAACATGAAAAGCAATGTAAGGTAACATTATTAGTAGAAGAAAGACAATGTTTTAGTCCCACTTGGTAAGTTCCTTGTTGGGCAAAAGAACAATCAAATTGAGATCCAAAATCAGTAATGTAATGATTCATGATAGAAACACCAAGAATCACCCAAGATTGTGATTTAGAAAGATAAATTGTGGGAAAATGCTTGTTGCAGAAGAAAGAGTCGGATTTGTGAAATCCATCCTTGACTTTAGACCATTTGATGATCCTAATAGCTTGATGAATGATGAGAAGTGAAAAACTCCAATTATTCACCAAATGAAAAAAACTGATTAGGAGTATTTTACAACTAAAGCGTTCAAGCCAAAAGGGAACATATGCATCTAATATAATAAGACAATTTCAATTGAGGAACAATAGGTTCTAAACAGCCAGTAAGTAGCATACATAAGATTCAGGGAAAAAATTCCTTCTAGAAGAAATAAACTAAGAATCACCTAGATCACAGTAACAAAAAGGGAGTGGAAAAGAAACAGAACATTTCCACAAGGTGAGACGACTGTCACAAGTCCTTGGTAAGTCAGCAGGGAGATCCCATTGCTTGAATCTCAAAGTTGAATCTCCAAAGTTCAATGAAAGTGAGCCACAAACAGAGAAATTCAATGGCACGAGCAAAAACGTTCATGTTTCTTGAATTCAAAAACTCCATCTTCACCCTCGCCGTACATGCCCAAAAATTGAAAGTGAATTCTTCCTCCAAAAGGCCCCTCTTTCTTTTACAAAATGGGTTGAAAACAACCCAAATCCTACTCTTACACTTACTGTAAAAATCTCGTAGAAGGGAATCAAGGCTTTGATGAAAGCCTTTAGCAGGTCTGCCCAGCGTCTTCTTATTCCAATTTTGTGTGCCAAATCGGAGGCATAGACCCAGATGATCAGAATAGACATTATTTATATGTATGCCTACGTAGACGAGGCTCAGGTGGACCGGAGGGGTGCCATCTTTGTCCTGATCCCATGCTTTCACATTGAGGGCAATCGTCTTTTTGGTTAGGGCTTGCACCGAAACTCCATCAACGCAGAGCAGAGTTGCGGCGGGATTGATTTTGTTTTGGTTGAGAAGTTGGATTCCGGTTGGGTAGGGTTTTCTATTGCGTCGGCTGCAAGAGGAGCGCTTCTTGCAGCGGAGTGATTTGATATTGTTTGCTTGTTTAGCAATTCCAAGATGGGGAGGTCTCTTTGAGGGCGGCGGAGGATAGGAGGTGAAACCCTAAGTTTCATTGGAGCTTCTAAGTCTTTGGTGAATAGTAGAGAGTAAATGGGGTTCATGTTTTTATTTTGATGGATTTATTTTTTTTGCGTTCCGTTATACTTGAATGAAAGCAATTAGTGTAATTTCCGTACTTTACACTGTATTTTTATAAAAAAAAATTAAAGTATACTACATTTTATAATTATATTGTTCTAAATATTTTATTTAGAAAATAAAATTTTATTTAGTTTATTATAAAGATAATATAATATAATTGTCAACAATTTAAAATTATGTTTGAAATAATATTTACCCAATACTTTCTTGATTATATTAGGAAAGTAATGTTACAGTTCAAGTTCTAGGAACTCAAAGCGCTACGGGTTAGGACCGCACAATGGGTCCCGACCCTCAGAGTAGCAACAACAAGCGGATCTTACAACAAGACACAAACAAATGAAAACCAAAAATCAATATAAAACCAAAGGTTTAAACAAAAGAAAGCGTAAAAGACTCGCAACCGAGTTCAAAACAAAAGGGAAACAACAAAAGAAACATAAATCCGATCCCGTCCTATAATGTACGGGAACCCCGGCTGACCACACCATCCGGATCACTCAGCAGCATCCTGAACTTGCGAAACATCTACAACGACGGTATAAACTGTTAGCTAACATTCTAGATACTAGCAAGAGCGTAAAGGCACAAACACACATAAGGTAAAGAAAACACATAGCATGCTTGCACACAACCGGTTATTATCTTTCTTAAAGTTATTCATTATTAATTCAACTTCTTTTGTCACACGAGAATCTCCCGAAACTCGCCTCCACTTTCGTCTACCAATAGGAATTGATCAGTATTATCCGTTATCTACGGGTTTGGGTTGCAAGAGCACATTCTAGTCTCTTGTAGAACTAGACAAGTGGTCACCGCCCGGTTATCATACACTTGGACCAATTAAGGTTATAAAGGGTGAATTCTATTCCGGTTATCCGTTATAAGCATGATAAACAACACAAACAAGCCAATACAATCCAACTAATACGCGGAACAAAGCTAAGTAAGTCCAAGGGACTTACCTCACTCGAAGGTAATTCAAAGGTCAACAAACAACTCAGGAACAACTCAGTTTCCCCTAGGATAGGAGCAAGGAAAACCTGTTCACACAAGCATCACGAATCAGGAACGAAACGGTTGCTAGAAGTCTATAACTTCTAGTCTCAATGATCTCTAAGAGATCTCCACAGGCTAAGGGTTCAACCTTAGTCAAACAACATACTCAAGGAACAAGGAATATCCATAAGGATTAAGGAAAGGAACGAGGAAAGCAAGGAAGGAAGCAAGTCACAAGAATGGGAGTTACTGTAGAGGAAACCGCAAGGGCGGCTGGACGAGGTGCAGGGGAGTGCAGGCGTGGGGGCGGCTGCGTGACAGATAGCGTTGTCGGCTTTCTCTTCGACAGAACTCACAACAAGGGACACCAAAGCTCGAACCTTTGATTCCAACACGTCAAGACTCAACTCCAAAGAGCTTGAGAACAACGATACATCAACAACGAGAAGCCAACAAGAATCAAGGTTCAAACTTGATTCTTGGAGGAAAAGAAAAGAAGAGAAAGAAGGAGAAAACGAAAAGAAAGAAGGAAGCATGTTGTAGTACAAGAACGTAAGGAAGAACAGAGAATGATGAACTTACACATTTAGCAAGATCACAAAAGGAACAAGGGAACGGCTGCAACTCTTAGGGTTGAAGACGAATGTAAGAAACGGGAAAAGGGAGGAAAAGGTGGGAATATATAGAGACGGGATGGAAAGATAGAAAGAAGGACGTCTAGGGTCAAGAAGAAGACAAGGAAACCGGCTCATAGGATAGAATATCGGATATTCTATCTATGGAAGGAAGATAAAACGAACGAAAGAAAGATCGGGCGCGATCTGTCGTCAGCCGCAGGGACGGCACACTTCACCGCAGGACAGTGAAGGTAAAAAAACCGGGTTCTTACAAGGAAAATTTAGTTTTTTCTTATCAAAATTAACATGTAATTAATAGGTAAAATACCAATTAGTTAGATATTATCTTTTAGATTGAAAATATTTTATTTTATTTTGATTTATACAGTAGATATCTAAATGTTTGTTAATAAAAATATATAGTTAGTGATTAAAAGATATATAATAAAATATAAAATATAAATTAAATAAAATGATACGTATTATTTAAAATATAAAATTAAATAAGAGAATGTCAGTCTGTTGTTTTACTATAATATATAATATATATATAGATAATAGAAGAAAAAGGGACCAAATTGGGGGATAAAAATTGTTTGACCTCTATACAGTATATTGTGATAATCATACCCAATTTGTTCCCTTCCACACTCTCTCCGCCTCCTCCTAACCTAAATGGACCCAAGAGAAAAGTCTTAGCAATTCACTTAATGCTAGTCACATCTAAGTGTAAAAAAACAGCGACTGTGCCAGAGGGTGCGCAGATGGAATTGTTTTGGATGAGGATAAAGACTATAGACAAGGGACCATTTGGGTTGTTATCAATTATTTTGGAATCAATCAAATAACACGTTTGTTTATCAAATAAAATGAAATGTTGGAGATTGATATTTTTTCTAACGTGTGAAAACAACACAACAATTTTTATTTTATTTCTTTTTATTTAAGCGTATTTTATTTCATCTCTTTAATCAGATAGAGACGAAATTCTTTTTTTTTTTAAAAAAAAATGGACGAGGGTTTAGTCAAATCCATCCCTAAATCCTCTCATCTTCGATTAATCATAAATACGTGTGAAGTTAGGTTTATGTCTTAGTTGAAAGTCTTTATGATCGATAAACTTCACCTACATTACATCAATCAATTGCTTTCTAAAAATAGGGCACACATTACAAAATTTAAAAGAGAGAGATTTTCTATATTAGTTTTTTTATTGCCATTGATAGACATACCGGTGATTTTATATTTTTCAACTACACATACAAGATGCGTAATTAAAGTGCATTAAAAAATTTTCACTCCAACTACGCACCCAGAGGCATAGCCAAGGGGGCGGCTGGAGGGGGCATGACCCCTGATAAAGTTTGGTATTATATTATTAGGTTGAATTATGTACATTAAGTTTAACATAAATCTAATTGTTTTAGTTTATGATTTCTATTTCGTAAATTTATTTTACTTTTTAGATTATTGTATTTAAACATAAATTTAATATATATAAAATTTAAATAAATTTCTATGAATTTTTATATAAAAATAAGATTTTCGGCATTTAAAAACTCATAGAAATATCTCTTATCGCCAATTTCAAATTAATATAAGATGAGTTTTAGTCTTTAACTTCAACTAAAAAAATGAATGATGCCTAAAAAGTTCAAAAACTCACCCCCTTGAAATAACTTTCTGACTCCGCCACTGTACGCACCCCAATACGTAGTTGGGAATCATTGATCCTTTATTAAAACTAAACTAGTGTATTACCTGCACCTTGTGCGGGATTGTAACAAATTAAAAAAATAAAAAAAAAACATAGAATGGATGGGAATTTTGTTCAAATTTGAATTTTTAAAATAATGATTTTGAAAATTTTTAGGCGGTTAAAAAATTTGATAAACAAATTAAATCCAAAATTTTATATGTAAATAAATTGTTGATTTACGTAGGCCAATAATCTTTCTTATTATAGATATATTAGATTTAAGAATTAAGAAACTTAATTAAAATTTATGAAAAGCTGTTATTAATTGCTAAAATGACACATGACACTTAGGGCCCGTTTGATTTAAACTCCGGAATCGGAAACGTAATGGAAACGAATCTAGTCCATATGTATACCCTTGTTCATGAAAGTTTTTGGAATCATTCCTTGTGATTTGAAGTAAATGAAGTAGAATTTGATTACTTTTGATACCCTACAGCGTAACAAAATATGGGGAGGTTGAGACAAGTGTATTTTGCATGTAAACACAAGGAATGATTCCATAGAATTTCATGAATAAGGATATACATATAGACTAAATTCGTTTCCATTCCGTTTCCGTTTCCGGAGTTGGAACCAAACGGGCCCTTAGAGTACTCATGGTTAGACATGTGGAATTAATTGCTTCTTTTGTAATATATATAAGATTGAAATTAGTTTTAAAGCATTTTTTTATATAATACAAACTCTTCTCATATCTACAAATAAATTTAGTAAACAATATTTAAAAATTTAAACTTAAAAATTCCGTTTTTCTAATATACACGTAATTTATCGATTTTTATCTATAATCATTACATTTGTGGTGATTTATATCCTATATCATTTATCAAGTAAAGCCAAAAGGTTGAGATTTTGTATAAATAGAAGGGTCAAAGCCTAACCAAAACATATATTTTGCAGTCTTCTAACTAAGATCAAGTATACTGTATATTCTTATCACGTCTGGAAATTTTTTAGATTAATTTCTCAAGGAATTGAGTCACCAATTTTAAGTATTGTATTCAACAACTAAATAGTATGATGTAAATTGAACTATAGACTAAATGGTAATTCATTGTCACCGATCATAAAAAAAAATGTGGAATCCATATATATATATATATATATATAAAAGTAGATAAAACCATTCACATGATAACAAAATAACTGAGAGAAAAGTTTAGAAATTAACATTTTCAGTCTTACAAAACATAGAAATAAACATATTTAGTGTTACAATATTTAATAAACATACTTAGTTTCAAAAATGAAGAACGAACTATCCGTTTTGCAAGTCAACAACAACCGAACAACATAATCAATCAAGGAAAACAATAACAACAATTTGTGAATAATAATAATAAGAAGAAGAAGAAGACTTCATTGAAGAATAAGAATAAGAATAAGAAGATCACTGTCTTTCTTCCGGAAACCACAATCTTGTAGGTGCCCATAGGGGTTAGTTGTAGTCGGGAAAAAAATTAAAAGAAGAAGAAATGCTACGGTAAATCAATTTTTTTAGTTTTTAAAATTTGTTTTTTTAGCCTATTTTTAAGGGAAATTTTTTTTGACCGTGTCTTTTGTTTTGTTTTTTTTGAAATGGTAATTGTATTGGGGTTGAAGAATTTACAGATACATGGTGCAGAGGACATGAGTAAGAAACATCAATCAAGAGCATTACAGGCAAGAGGGGTCATGGATCAAACGAGACTTATGTTGAGGGTGTGAGCCATATCCAGGGAGAGGGATGAACGGTTCTTCCAGTTGTGAGCAAAGTGGAGCTTAACAAACCTGATGATAGTATTAGCGCAATCAATAGGGGAGGTGAAGGATTGGTTATATACCATGTCGTTACGTGCAGTCCAAATATGATAGACAAAGGCAATAATAGAGGCAATGCGGACACTGTCCATCGGGTGAGGCTTGAGCATGGTCCATGAAGCCAACCAATCCCAAATGTTATCAGCATAAGGAGTAGGCTGGGGGGTCCTGGTCCATCGAGAAATAATGTCCAGAACCGTCGTCCCGTAGCTGCAATTGTTGACCGTGTCTTGACCAAACATAATCCGTGTCCTAGTTGTGTCCTACATCTGAACCATGTTTTGACTGTGTCGGGACATATTTGACCATGCCCAAGCCGTTCGGACACGACATTCCGTCTTCTAAGGGTGTCCGTACGTCATAAAAATAAAAACATACTTGTGTCTAGTTTATAAAGGACGATTTTTTGGGTCTTTTCTAGTCATTTTAGTCCTTGTCTCGGGTCATGTTTACCAAAGCTACCTCTTTACCTGGAAGGTGGCCTTGTGCTTCTCATCTGAAATGCTTATCTTAGGAACAAACGAAGCTATGTTGGGTTGGGTTGATTTTCTGGGTCATTTTTAGTCATTTTAATTAAATATGATAAAAGTTGTGTCTAGTTTATGAAGGACGATTCTTAGTTCATTTTGTTTCATATTTTAACTCTAAGTTCATTTTGTTTCATATTATTTTGATGATTCCTTCTTATGCAAAATGCTTATCCCTTGTAAACTGAAAATCCAATGCGAAGAGCTCTATTGTTTGTCATATCATTGTCATCTCCATCAATAAAACTCATCCACAGATCCATCAAGTTTGAGTCGGAGTTCATCTTTGTACCGGAGATTAAACAAGTTAATCGTGATGGAGACGAATACCCTATAACTAGAATAGTATGATTTGAAACTTGAGATGAGATGCATCAATAAGATATACTTGCGTGATTGTTGCTAGACGCATCTCCATGATTTGGAAGTTACTCAAGTACAACATAGACAATTTAAGGGAAATTTTAGATGGTACTCATGTACTTTTAATTTTTTTAAATTCTATTAAAAAACTTTTTAGTTTTTAAAAAGTGTCCCTAACTTTTAGACTTTTTTTAACTATACCTTTGTCACTTATAAAATGTTAACATATAATAATATTTTAATGCTTACTAAAATACAACTTATTCATTCAATAAATTATATATACTTTTAAATGACTATTATCAATAACTAACAAATTATATTCAAAGAATTCGGTCAAATAAGCTCTTTTTCTATTTTCATTAGGTTTGTGCACCCTTTCAATTTTTACCACTTTCATTAAATTAAAGTTGAAAGGTAAGAAGTCTGATTAGGAGTACATTTATTTACTAAACATATTTATACCATGAGCCACATTGACCAATTATAATTACCTCTTTTTTCCCCCTTAGAACATTAACTTATTGATTTATGGATGATATGAGGGTATAATCTAAAAAAGTTCAAAACTTAGGGGCACCATCCAAAAATTAAAAAAATTCTTTCAAATAATCCCAAAAAGTCAAAAATATAAAAACACAATCCAAAGTTTTCTAAAATTAAATATAAAGCTAATTATGTGGTTCTTGATTTACTAGAATAGTTTGATGTTAATGTGTAGAAATGTGTCCACATCGACAATATGATACCATGTGAATTTAACATATAAGTTTTAAGGCTAATCTCCTACACGAAAGACTTGTGGGTAGGTTCGATATAAAATATAAATTAACATTTGGTGAAGTGTTGATTTGTTTATCACACATTCACAAGTTGGGTCATCCAACACCGTGTTGGACCGTTGGTGGCCATACACATGTGCATGAGGTAGGTAATTCCTTCATACCTTGGCATTAAAGCTTAGCCCCCCGGTTAGTTTTTATCACAAATTAAGTTTTAACTTGTTCATACTGCGTGTGCGTGTAAATCATGAAAGGTTGGTTTCTTCCCATCATTATCATTCAATTTATTTGTGATCATAAATATGGATTACATGTCGGTGGAAATAGTCTTCCTATACGGGACAATTTTATCACGCGAGAATCAAAGTTTTGAGATGGTTAAGTTTAAATGTAGTCAATTAATAAAAGAAATGGACATATTTCAATAAAAACAAATGCACGTTTAACATATTATCTACATTAATGCTCTTTTTTCAACATCAAAAGACAATTCAACATTGTAGTTAAAGAAAGATATAAATTAATTATTAAAATAAATATAATAAAAAATGTAAATTATAAGAAAATGATACGTATTGTCCAATGTATAAAAAAATAAAACGTGGATTTACGAGTTTTTGCTTTAATATATATATATATTACATCAATAAAATTGTTTATATAAGATATTATTTGGTGAATTATATAGTTTTAACATATATAGTATAATATAGAAATTTAAAGAGTAAGTTTGGTACATAGATATATATTACGTATCATATGATAGTTATTTTAATAGGTAAGATGTCAACTATATATGTATATATTTGTTTTTTTGAAAAATCAAAATCACAGAAAAATGACTTGTGGTAACGAATAGCTTAGGAGGTGACACGTAGGATTAAACGCTTTGACTTTAATATAGTTCATAGATATAGATGCTTTGGCTTTATTATAATATATAGAATATATAGAATATAGATATAGATGCGTGTATATATAAAAAAACATGTTTAGTAAGTAGATAAATATAAGCTCTATCATAAGATAAATATACTATTATTTTATAGACTAATTTAAATATACTAAATATATATATAATTTTAATTAAAAAAATTAAAATTCTAAAAAAATGTCATGTGACATATTATAAGTTAGAATGAACAATATTGAAGTAAATGTTTTGGGTTTAATTTAATATATAGATAGATCGTGTTAAATCGCTTACCCATTTTTAAAGATTGTGAATCTTCTTCTCTATGTAAGCGATCTAGACGAACGCTTATTTCCACTCCTCTTTGAGCTTATCTCTGACAGGGGACCTCTTTTCAACGTCAAAGACAATGCAACATTTGTAGAAAGCATTACCGGTTGATCTAATAGTTTATTAACAGGGCTACTATTCGGGCGGACTCGCGCCTTCATAGAGGCGGAGTCCGCCCGCGCGCAAGGTAACGCGCATGCTCGTTACCTTGCCGTTATGCATTCAAAAATCGGACCGTTGAGTGATGTAGCCGTTGGGGGAATATAGCCGTTGGGTATTTTTGGAGCCTATATAATAACATATGAGACTCATTCACCTTCATCCACAAGTTAGAAAACGTAAAGAAAAAAGTCGTTAAAATGTCGTCGTATACCGATGAAGTTGATGTAGAATCCGATGGTGAAAGCTCGATGATGCCGTTCGATATTGAAAAATATAGTGATCCGGAAGAAATTCTCGCAAAACTTGAAGTAAGTGTACAAACTCATTTTTATACTTTACTGTTATGTCGTTTTATTTTGTCGGAATTATAGAATTTGCAATGTTAGAATAGAGAATCGAAATTATAGAAATAGCAATGTTAGAATAGAGAATCGAAATCATAGAATAAGCAATTTTAGAATAGAGAATCGGAATTATAGAATTAGCAATGCAAGAATAGAGAATCGGAATTATAGAATTAGCAATGTTAGAATAGAGAATCGAATCATAGAATTAGCAATGTTAGAATAGAAATCGGAATTATAGAATTAGCAATGCAAGAATAGAGAATCGGAATTATAGAATTAGCAATGTTAGAATAGAGAATCGAAATCCTAGAATTAGCAATGCAAGAATAAAATGATGTGTATTTTTAAAATAATACTCTATGTTATTTTTATTTAGGATCTTATGGATTACTCTCGTGCTCTCGGTACCAATTATTCTTCAAAATTTGAGCTTCATGGATATTTTGCGGATAGAGAGAACTTATTGGGATGGGCTCGGTATGTGGTCAACGCTATGAATATGGTGTTGGTCATTAAAAAATCATGGTTGGATAGAAGGGGTTTTCGTATCCTACAATTGGGTCGTGATAGACACGGAGGACCGAGAAAAGAAAAAGACGTAGATGCCGATCATGTTCCAAGTTCTAGCCGGAAAAAAAACTCGAAGAAGTGTATGTGTTTGTTTGAGCTTGTAGGAACCCAAATTGAAGAGGAAAAGTGGACGGTGAGGGTTGTATGTGGAACCCACAACCATATCATTCCTTCGGTGTTAAGAGGTCATGCATATGTTGGACGTACGACTCCGAAGTAGAGCCGAAAGGTGGAGCGTGAATTGAATTCTGGCTTAAAACCGAGACATATATTAAAATCCGTACAATTAGAGGATCCCGACAATGTCACCTCCATCCGTCAAGTTTACAACACCGGTTTGAAGATTAGAATGGAACAAGCCGAAGGAAGATCTCCATTACAACAAGCACTTCACACGTTGACGGAACGTGGATACTATATAAACACTCGGAGAAGTCAAGATTCCGATGAAGTGATTGATTTCTTTATCTCACATCCCGACTCGAGGCATTTGCTCAACATGTTTCCCTATGTTATTGTGATGGACTCGACATATAAGACCAACAAGTAAGCTTCAATTCAAGCCACATTTTTACTTTATTTTATACACTCATTCTTATTTTCCTTAGAAATTGTAACTCAGTCGTTGTTTCGTATTACTTTTAGGTACAATATGTCATTGTTGGAGATCGTAGGCATCACTAACACCAAGAAGACATTCGCAATTGCTTTTGTGTTCATGGCACAGGAGAATAGAGATCATTACGAGTGGGCTTTGAGGAGGGTCCGGCATTTGTTGTACGGAAAGACGCCGGAGGTGATTGCCACTGATCGTGAGCTTGGTCTTATAAGCGCCTTGGGTGTAGTATTTCCCGAGGTGAAGCATATATTGTGCACGTTTCACATAAAGTGCAATATAGTTAATAGAGCGGCACTTGTTTTGCGCAATAAGGAAGCGGAAGCACTCTACATATCCCATTGTCATGCCTTGTTCGAGTCAAGATCCCCTGGAAACTACCAACGCCGTTTGTTGGAAATGAGAGACTATTGGCAATCATCTCCGAGGTTAATGACCTATCTAGAGACGACTTGACTTGACCCGTTCAAGGAGGCAATCGTTCGAGCATGGACTGACCTACATCATCATTTCGGCACACGAACGACAAAATGCGTAAGTTATTTAAACATTCACTACATTGTTAAACATTTATTCGTTTATTGTAATAAAATTTTCTTCTTAGGTGTGAGTCCGCGCACAAGTTGTTGAAGCAAACACTAGATTCTAGCGTTGGAGGATTTCAGCTGGTTTGTGATAGCATACATTTGATGGTCACGGACCAAGTCCAAAAGCTACAAGCTTCTCTAGAGATGTCACGGGAGAGGATTCCACGAGAGGTTAGTATACCAATAGTTTAATTGATGAAAATAATGTTAAATATTTATTTGATATGTAAAAAACCTTTTTTTGCAGGTGCGTATACCGATATTTGACTTGCTCCGTGACTACGTAACAAATGAGTGTTTCACGCTCTTGTGGAATAATTACACCAAGGCTCGACATACAAGAGATGATGAAGGATGTCGGGATAGTTATTGGAGAGAGGTTTATGGAGTGCCGTGTGTGCATGACTTTAGACTAGCGATCCGGGCTCGTAGACCTATCTATTTGTCACAGATACGCCCTTATTGGAAGCAAGTTCATTGGAATCCGGTTGATTTTTTGGATGGTGATATTGATGATGATGATGATGATGATGATGATGATCGTTCGAACCCGAATCAAGCGGCGCTGAACAGGTTTAGAGAAAGAATGGACTCAAATATGTTAAGCCCGGATGAGCAAGATAAGATTGCATCTTTTGTGGATGACATGGAAAACCCCGGGGGTACGACAATGAAGGAGCCGGCACAGAAGGCCAATGCAAAGGGACGACCTCCAATCCCGAGATCAACTAGAAGAGAGCCTAGTTCTTTTGAGCATTCTGCTACACGTGGTCCTGGGCGTCCGAAAGGGAAGAAAGCTAAAGATGTAGATTCTACACCGGAGTTGACTCCTACGAGTAGAGCACGACGTAAAGGAAAGCAACCCGCGAAGACCGAATTTTGTTTGAGGGAAGAAGATTTTCCAAAGTTCATGGAGCCTTATGTATTGAGAGTAAGGGATGTACCAGGAGATGGCCATTGTGGATATATAGCAATTTCCGCGGTGTTGGGATTCTCGGATGAGGATTATTTGATAATACGGCGAGATATGGTTATGGAGTTAAATGCGAGAAGGGAATTTTATTCCAAGGTAACTAAGTCTTCCGGTTACATCAAAGTTTTAATTATAATCCATGATTTTACATAATCTTACTTGTTAATCATTGCAGTGTAGAATCCTCAATCATGTTGACGAAGTCATTCAAAACGTTTATTGGACGAGTAAGTCTCCGTGTCCAGAACCAAATTGGATGGAAATACCGATGATCGCATGTGCAGCCGTCACCTACTATAAGATTGCATTGGTTGTCCTAGGGAACATTCCAGCGACATTCCTGCCTATGATTGCCACCGCTCCCGACCAAGAGGCCCCTACGGTCATTTGTTCGTTAGCGTATATATATAACAACACACACTTTGTGCCGGTAGGTTGACGATTTACTTTCATTCAATGGACGTCTATTTAGACCTAATATTTACTAACCGTTTTCTGTAATTTCATATTTGTAGGTATGGTTAAAAGATGATGCTCCGTTACCGTTGTTGAGCGACGCTTGAAAAAATAACCATGATCCAAGTGTTGATGGATGGGATGCGCCGTTCATTGAAAGGATAGCTCGTTATGAGGATCTCCGTCGAGCATGGGGAGTTGAATACAATAGTGCAGGATATCTTTAGCCGTTTTTATTGTACTTGTTGACATCATTGATTTAGTCGGTTTCATATATGGTTCTCATTATGTTTTAGTAGTTTGAAATAGTTGACTGAAACTTAAGGGAAATAAAATCACAAAAGAAACTTAGGAAAACATCAAAAGTAAAAAACAATACATATTATCCATCCAAAATAAACATAACATACGCTCAAGTGTAATATCCATCCAAAATAAATATAGATATCGGACTACAACTACAAATGTGCTGGAGCTGGAGGATGCTGTGAAGCCCGGACCTGAGATGGAGCCACAGGAGGCGTACGTCTAACTGCCTCCGCTACCATGAAATCTATATTCTCTGCAGAATACGGAAGACCGCGAGCCTGCATCTCTCGTATACGACCTATAAGAATGTGAAGACGCTGCAATACAGAAAATAAAATTTTAAAATAATTGAAAATTAAAATAAAGAGTAATTTAAATGTTAAAAACAAACATACTCTTTGATGTGAAACCGGAACAGGTGGGGACGGTCTATAGGTAACTGGAGTGCAATGGACGTCGGCAAGACGTACGGATGACAATGGACCGTATACCAAGACATGTACGCATCATCGACGAGCCAAGGAGAGGTAGCTGGTATCAATCCAACTAGTGAAACTCTGGTCTCCTCCAGATGGCGGGATGCCCAACGATCGTATGAGAGAGGATATGAAAGCCTAGATCCACGTCAGGTCGCCGGACGAATCTCATGAAGGGGAGGAATACGGGGTAGAGGCATTGTCTGCACGTATCCAAACTGTCGCAAGAAACGGTCCGGCATATACGCCTCCTCTATGTCGGATATCCGTATGATACCCCGATACCGAGAAACACCAATCAAGCACCCGCTCATCATGCGTCATCTACATCTCGTCGCCACTCACGTAATCTACTGAATGCGTCGAGCCTCCGAATAACTATAATCACGGGGGAAGCCATACCGGCCCATATAACGCTGGCTCTGTGGTCAGCATAGCATGTCAATAAAGGAGGAGGTACGTCCTCCTCTACCTGCTCCTCATCACGTACATGCTCAGGTAAGTCGTCCGGCTCCCTCGGTTGTGGTATGTCCTGCTGCTGCTGCTCTACCTCAACTCTTATCTCCTCATGCTCATCCTCTAGTATATCATCTAAATGAGACATATCGTGCGCAGAATCCTCCGTGTCGTAATCAGCAGCAAGTGAAATAGGTACGACATCCTCCTCGCCAGAAGCCAATGTGGGTGCATGAACCTCTGTATCTGTAGGTGCATCCACAGGTGCCTGAACGGATGCCCCTACAACTTCATCTACAGGTGCCTAAACGGATGCCGATGAAGTGGTTGATGCAAGTCTAACTCGTCGAGCTACAGCCTCTCGACGGGCGGAAGCTGTGACTAATCTACTCGCCCTCTTCCTCTTCTCACTGACAGTCCTCAACAAATGCTTTATATTTTTTTAACTCAAAATTTTATTTTTCTATTATATACATATATATTATAAATGTATATATATATATATATATATATATATATATATATATATA
>BSUD01000008.1:122811549-122886782 GCA_033239045.1 Fagopyrum esculentum | reverse complement strand
TACAATTATTCCTAACTAGCCGAACCTAACTAAACTAAGTAGTTTCAATACTACTAACTATCGATAATAGTCCAATTACAATTATTCCTAACTAGCCAAACCTAACTAAACTAAATAGTTTCAATACTACTAACTATCGAAATTAATCCAATTTCAATTATTCCTAACTAACTGAACCTAACTAAACTAACTAGTTTCAAGTATAATGCAAAAAATAAATAAACGATAAAAAAAACAATATTAACTAACCTGGAATCGATTCACAAGTGGTCTACTCCTAGATCTCTCGATATCTGAATCTCCCTCCATTGTTGGACGTATCGAAAAAAAGAAGAAATGGATGAAAACAAGCGAAAAAAAAATCAAGGGCAAGGGAAGTGCGCGACGGCTGCGAAACGCGAGGGCAAAGGACGCGGAGCGGAAGCGAGGACGAATAGGGCAAGGGAGGCTGGCCTCCGCGCCTCCTGAAATAGGCGCGGAGGCGGGCTGGGCAGGCGCGCATGGGCCTCGCGCAGGCCCAATGCGCGAGGGCCTGCGCCCAGGCGCGCTGCGCATGCGCGCCTGCCCTCGCGCATTCGCCTTGCGAGTGCGCGAGCCCTTGCGCGCACTCGCAAGGCGCCGGCGCCGGCCTCTATGCCGGCGCCGGATAACATCACTCTTTATTAATAGTAAATATAAATAGTTTTCTTACTCCATTCTTTGTTACTCTAAATTCTATAGCACCAAATTCTAATAGATTTTGCTGACTACATCAATTACTATTGTGTTAATTCGGTTAAAATGGTCTTCCTACACGGAGTAATATCGAAAAAACTATATATGCACGCACGTTTTTTGATATTTTGGTAAAATTAAACTATAATTAGCCTTGAACGTCTGAAACACGAAATAAATCGGAGTAGACACAATTATATGTAATATAAATGTTTTCTACACTATATGAATGCAAAGTATATCAAAATAGACGTGAATTGCATGAATCTACCATCTAAAATGATACATGAATAGATAACATCATTAACCAATCCGCATATGTCCTTACCCCGATCAAGGAGACCGCCACCCAATATCAAGCTAAGGTCAAGCCGACGGTTATCTTAGGTGTGTCGCGGTCATCGTTTAATAAGGGCACGGGAAGAAATAGTGAAAGCACTAAGGTAAGTGATTCTATTACATCTTCTAGGATTAGAGATATTGTGTACTTTAGATACCATGGTAGATGACACGTGCATTATGAAAGATTGACCTAATAAACGAACTTTTATGATGACATGGGACAATATGAATCTAAGAATGAAAATGAAAAGACTATGTATGATAATACTTTATATGATGAAGAATCTAAGGATGATAATGGCCTAAGTAGTAGTGAGCAAGGTAAATGTCTAGTTATTAAGAGAGGCAACATGCTCCACCCATGCCTTGTGAGGATAATCAAAGAGAAAGCTTGTTTCACTACACGTTCAACCCGTGCCTTGCAACTTAATTATTGATGGGGTTGTTGTACCAATATATCTAGCATTAAGGTGGTCCATCGTAATTCATTGATACTATAAAAGAAAATAAAGTGATTTTATAGATAATTATGAAAACTAAAATGAAAATTACATGCAATGTAAAATGAAATGCTAAGGGTCTGTTTGATATTAGATGGAATTTTTCTTCTTTTATAAAATTGCGGTAGATAGAGATTGTTGAGAATTCTTTCAGCAATAGTCTAATACCAAACATACCCTGAGTTGTAATTCTCCGTATTCATTGATAGAATTCTTATTAAAGCAAAATAAACCGAGTTTTAACATCATCATACTTATTAAATACCAAGTTAATGAAATGTTGATTTCTTTGTCACACATATACTCGCAAGTTGGGTCAAAATCTCCATAAGATCCTCCTTATCTTCATCGTCATCGTCCAATTTGTGATCATGAATTTGTGCAAAGTTAGATTTTTACTTGGTTGAAATAATACTATAAGGAATAAGCAGTAATGTTTATCATGTGAGAATCGACATTTATATAATTGGAAAGAAGGTATATAATTGATGAAAGAAATGGACAGATTTCAATAAATATAAATGCACATTTAATATATTGTCTAAATTGGTAGAATGTGTTATAGGTAGGTATAATTATTGAGAGAATAATGAAAAAGTTAATCAGTGATAACATAAAGATATTCTAGATCAGTTTTCATTATACAATCTATTATCTACTTTATACTTTGTAACTACCTATAGAGTCGGATTAGTAAACCATAAATTTATCAATAATTATGGAGACAGAATATTGTAAAACATATTTCATAAAAATAAAGAGTATATATATATATATATGGATAGGATAAGAACATAACTTACAGTAAGAAATAAGATCAAATATCGGCACCACGATTAAACTAAATCGACGTTGAGTGGCGGAAGCTTAGAAATGGATGTGGAAGCGTACGGTCGATCATATCTAGGTAGATCGAATCATCCACGAAGTGGAGTAGAACATGTTGATCCTTCACAAGGATCCTCGAGTTTCAAGGCTTGGATCAAAGACTAGATCCAAGATAGAACATTAAGAGGGTGGAAGAAGAGGTGATGCCCCAACTGTAACACCCCGAATTCTCAGAACTCGGGACATTACTGGTTAGGACCTCACAATGGGTCCCGACCTCAGTTTGACAACAATTTTACTAGGATCTTGCAACAAGACACAAATAAGAAAAACCGAAATTTATAAAAATGTATTTTTTTTACAGGATGAATGCAACAAAGTCTAACAGCCTATAATACTTAAACGACGGAAAAGACTAACTGTCTTAACACGAGGAAAAGAACAACAAAGCAACAACCCAAACCCCCACTCTAAGGAGTACGGAGACCCGGCTGACCACTACTTCCGGATCACTCAGCTGCTGTTCTAACCTACGGTAAATCTAAAAACACAACAAAACGACCATTAGCTAGTTATCTAAACATTAGGAGAATAATAATAGCACACACACACATAAAATAATAAACACTCATCATGCTTTCAAACAATCCATTTATTATCTTCATTTAAGTCATTCACTCTTACTAATGATACTTATTTTTGTGACACGAGGAATTCCCAAACCTCGCCTCCGCCCCCGTGTACCCATCAGGAGTGGATCCGATGCATCTCACCGTGTACCTGTATGGTCTGGGTATAGAGAACCTCCTAGTCTCCTGGCAGAGCTAGGCAGTGATGTCACGACCCGTTATACGTACACTTGGGCCTTAAAACATAATAACCACGGTCGTCCTAACACGTTGTTATTTTAATTATAACACACATTGCACACACACAACCATTATCACCCAACTAATATCCAAAAAACAGCTAAGTAAGTCGCAAGGACTTACCTGAATCAAACCACAACTCTCACAATCTCAACTCGGTCTGCAACCGTAGAAACTCAAACGCCTGTCATACAAGGCACGTGGATCAAGATACATCCCATAATCTTAGAAGTCTATAACTTCTAAGATGCACAAACTCATCAAGAGAAAATTACTAAAATGCCCTCTTAAGGTAACATGACTATTTTACCCCCGGTCCCGAAACTCCCAGATTTGTCTATAACTTTGTTTCAAACTCTCCTTGGAACCCATTTCCACAATCTAGTCCTTACGGAAAAGCTTGGTAACGATTAATAAGAGTTATTAAAATTCTTATTTTACACAAAAAGGCGTTACGGTTCGACTTTGGGTTCATATACACGGCTTGGATAAGGATATAAAATCCCGAGATAAAATCCTAGCTCTTCTATGATATACATGCTAAACATAGGAGTAAAGATCTCTCAAAAATACTTACTCATAACTCTCCCATAAATCTCCAAAGTTGGTATAAAAGCTGAAATTTCCCATACTTAGTCAATTTTCCTCTGTTGTAAAAACAGCCCAATTTCCTACTTTGAGTCCCTGTAAGTTCTAATCCGACCGTTAACTTTCTCTCAAATTTTAACACAGTAAACTACGTATTTCAATCTAAAAAATATCAAAAATTCAACGGTGGATTCTCGATCTAAGCTATAGAAATTAAGTCTTAAAGATAGTAGATCGAAGTTGAAATGTAAGGGGTGCATAAGGTCTTAATTTCGAGTCTCTCCTCCAGCAGTCCCTCCTATTTATCATGCTCAGCAGGTCCCTAGTTTGAAACTCACAGATTACAACTTATGCAAAATTAATCTACACAACCTAGGTTCATTTCTTAGTGTAATCATCTCTCTATATACACACAAACATCTTATATATGCTGTATAGGATCAACATCAGAAGGTTAGCTTCACCTACCGGACTGCAGCAAGAAGGAGACACGTTGCCGATAGTGTCGATTGGCGCCACCGACTTCCGGGATCACTGGCTCAACTCGTCTGCACTGATGCAGTGGTTGGAAGGTTTATCTCCGTTTCACTGCTAACCGTCTGATTAGGTCGAGAAGGGCGACAGAAGAGGTACAATACAGTAGGGAGAGATCTGGCTCACCTTATGTACGACTCTAGCGGCTGCAGTTCGACTCCAGCGGTGCAGATCGACTCCAGCGGTGCAGATCGACTCCAGCGGTGCCCGGCTCCCTGTATTAGACCAGCGATGGCGGCTATGCTTGCGGTGCAGCAGGAAGATCGTCACTTACTCAGGAGGAAGAGAGGAAGGACATCCGGTGCTCACCTGTCGACGCAGAAGGACCAGATCCGACGCAAAGGGAGATCTTCTGGCGGTTGTTAGTCGGACGTCTTCAGTCGCCGGCTTGGACGTCTTCAGTCGCTGGTTCGGGCGTCTTGACTTGCTGCTGCGGAGTTGCTGCTGAGGAGTTGATGCTGTAGAATCGTCTCATCGAGGAAGACAGAAGCTGGAGCGTAGGATTTCCGTTTAGTTTAGGGTTAAGGCTGATTAGGTTAGAAATTAATTAGGCTAGAAGCTAATTAGGTTTAAGGTAAGTGTTGGGCCGGCTGGGTAATCTTAGTGGGCCTACTCCGATGGGCCTGCTCATCTAGTTAAAAAAAATGAGCTAAATGAATAAATCGTTATTCACACTGAACCGCTCTTCGATTTTTAAGAAGTGCGGAATTATTTACGGTTACATAAATTATCATTCTATGTGAATCAAGGTCACATAAAATGATAGAATTTATCATCGTTTTATTTTATTTAAAAGAATAAAAGTTTGCGGATCGAAATCCGGTTTGATCCGGTATTAAACGGAGTTTAAATTTTTTTTTTTGGGTATTACATCAGTGCCCTCTTAAAAGAAGTTTTGTCCCGAAACTTAGAATAATGTATCTAATCAAACGACTTTCTTTGTATATATTGGTGTCATAAAAATTTTCGTTTTCTACCATGCAACTACTCAAACATCATAATAGGCACGCATCACAGAAAACACAATCACCCAATCCAAGGTAAAAGCATGAAAAGTCAAACAACACAACATCCGAGTACTAACTCGTCGGTACCGAAGTAATAGCTAACCCCGCAAAGAACTCGTGATAATTATGTCCAATACTCTCCTCTGTCTTCCAAGTGGCTTCATCATCTCCTCGTCTAGACCACTGGACCTTCAACATCGGTATCTCCTTGGACCGCAGACGTCTAGTACTGCGCTCCGGGACAACTATCGGGTACTCCACAAAAGTATGATTTAGCTCAACTATTAAATCATCATGGCTAATAACATGTCCTGGTCTCGTATACACCTTTAATTGTTACACATGAACACTGGGTAAGAGTGTCCGTCGATTACTAAATTCCAAATCTTCGTGAAGATATCGCAAGATCACATTCCTTGATTTCCTTTCAGATACTTTTGACGACTTTCCAAAAATGACTACAGAACTGTATTCCTTTTATTAAATCCAATTGTTCCCGATTTATTGGAAGATTCCGACTATCGCATCAAATACAATGATCTGCGCCATCTCCCGACACTTTACTAAGTGTCTAATGCCCTTTGTAAGGCCACTCACTCGGTCATGTCTCTCTAATACGACTCAACGCCTACATCTTGTCAGACTTCAACTTGTTGAAACCCAAAGTCACACTCCCACTGGAGGTTCCTGTTAGCATGAAATATTGTGATATTTTAGGCACGTTTTATAATCGCATTTGATTCATATTGATAGTCTTTGATGGAGCTTTATGCATATATGAGCTAGTATTGCCTATATTGTCGATATGGATGTCTACACGAGTTCTATGTTGATTATAGGTGATTTGGAGCTATTTCCGAACGAAATCGAGCGAAGGAGAGTTGAGTTGATGTACCTCTAGATCAAGGACACCTTTTGGAAGCAATTTGGAGTATTAGATTGAGGAATGCACGAATGAAGGCAAAAATCACGGTTTGACCCAAGATTACGGCCGTGGATTGTGATGCAGAATTCGATGTTCATTCCAGGGGATATTACGGCCGTGGAATCTACCCGTATTTGTTTCCACGCCTCAGAATTACGGTCGTGGAATCTTCCGCGACCGTGATCTTGGCGAATCCTTTCGCCACGTTTCGAAGCCATGATCTTTTGAAGATCGGGCCGGGCCGACGTTTTGCCCTGCATTATAAAAAGGACGGATGAAGCAAGATTCCGTCACCTCGCTTTACCTCGTTGTCTAGCTTACGACCTTTCAAAAACCCTAAGTTTGGCGGCAAGAACGCAAGCTTAGCAACACACAAACCTTCATTCTTGAAGGTGATTTTGGGAGATCTCATTGAAGATCGAAGTTCGTGATTGGAGAATTGCTGTTAGTGATCTTTGCGTTGAGGAAGATCGAAGTTCTTGGAGGATTTTGCAAGAAAACTCCTCTTCTTGCTTAGGTTTGATTTAGGATCGGATTGACATCCCGTTTCCTTTCTTTCCTAAGATTGTGATTGTTTATTCCGAATTGAATCTTTTGACAAACATTTGTTCTTGATTGTGATTCTGAGATTCGTTCGAAGATTATTGAAAGTTCTTGAAAGTTCCCATCTTTTATCTTATAAATCTTGAATTGCTATCAAATGACTGTTATTGGCTAAAAACCCTTAACAATTCTAAAGTGAAGGGTTGATAGTTGTGGCTTAGATGATGATAGATCGATCGCAAACAGATTAGACCCTGAGAGTTAGAGAATTGTCGCCGACAACCCTAAATTACGGGCTGTTCTGGAGTTCCACGGTCGTGGAATCTCAAGATCCAACCGTAATTTCCATGAGTTTACGAGCCTGCTTTTACCTTAATCTAAAGTTAAAGATTTGCTTTAGCTTAGTTTAGATTTGTCTTTTCTAGGTGGTAGTGAAGCCTCAACAACCTCTACCTCGATTGTGAGCCTCAATAACCTCAATCGGATAAGTTAGTCTTGACCTTTAGATTATAGGTTTGGGTATTTGATACTAATCCTTGCTTTTAGAACCTCTTTATATGGAGCCTCAACAACCTGTATAAGGAGTATCTCTTAGGTGAGTTACATAAGGTTTTTGGAACCTCAACCGTACGATTGCCTTACATTAGTGTACCTTTGCATATCTCTACTCTGTCTTTATATCATTAGTATATCTTGAATCTGTTGCCACAACTGAATACCCGGATCTTTAGGATTGTTGTTTTCCCAATATTTGCAAAACTCTCATATTTACTGCTTGATAACCTGAAATCGAATTTGTTCCCACCCAAATCCCTGTGTTCGATACTCTGGAATTCTTGCTTAGCTACCTCGATCCGTACACTGCGGGTTCGCTGCTTGATTCTAGTTTTATAAATTTAAAGCTTATTTGCATACACCTCTAGGGGCGAACAAGTTTTTGGCGCCGTTGCCGGGGATTTGGTTTCGGCCGAATTCGGTAACCGGTTGTCAAGCTTGGGAGCTTGCTCTCGTTATTTGATATCCTTTTCTTGAGTGTTCTTGCAGGTTTGTGTTCTTAGGTACATACGAAGTTCTTGTTCCAGCAACGGAACAGAGTTTCGCCAAAGAACAAGTTTTGGGAGCTTTTGTTTTTTTTAATCTCTTGGTATGAGTTTTTGAGGCTCCACTAGCTAAGTATGGCTCCATACGATCCAATATGGGTAGCGAAGCATACGGCTAGAGCAGACCATTATGAATACTTGGTAGAGAAATACGCCTTCTATTGGTTTGACAGCGAAAGAGAACGTGAACAAACCATTGAATATGAATTTGCAAAATGGGAAAAGCTGCACTACCCAAAGAAGGTTAAGAAGAAACGTCCCAAAGATGCGGAACACTCGAAACTTGAAGAATTGAAGAAGGAACTTGGTATGATCGAAGAAAAATTGAAAGCCTTTAAGGAAGAACTCCAAGTCTCGAGGAATGCTCTTATCAAACCCAAAGTTCCTCTAGAACCTCTTGAAGTTCGCATTGAAGAAGAGAGAGAAGTGGAACACCTAGACCCAATTGCTAATATTGTGGTCGAGATTGAAGAAAAGTCAGTTGTGCTTGAAGAAGAGGAAGAAGTGGTGAACCTTGGCCAAATTACTGAAATTGTGGCCAAGGTTGAAGAAGATCCAGCTGAGTTGGGAGATATTTCATGTGTGGATCATCATGCCAACATGAAACTTGTCCCAAGCCTTGAAGAACTTAACAAGGTATACTGTCTTACTTCCTTTGTTATTCCTATTAAAATTTCTGATTTTTCCAGGAATGCACCGGAGAGTTGGAGGTCTCTTCCAAAAGAACCTCCTAAGGTGAAGATGAAACCTCTATTGAAATTGCTGGAAGAAGATGCTCCTTGGACTATAAGGAGTAAATTTGGCAAGAGCTTCAACGCCAATGCCAATAAGTGTTTTTTGTTCAAGTATGGGGTCATTCACATGACGAAGACCATACATCATCCCCAAACTGGAGATGGGGAAGCTAGGAGGATTCTCGAAAAACTGATTTCTCGATCTAGGAAAGGATGGGATGGAAGACCGAATTATGTCCCATTAAAGCATAGGAAAGCTAGGAGGATTCCGGTGAGAATCAAACCGTACAAGCTTGTACGTGGGAGATCTTACCACTTGCCGGTGAAATTAGGAACCGGAGATTTCTTGGAGGAGTTTAATGATGGATTTGAAGAGCAATCCAAGATGTTCAAGGTGCATTGAGTCATCTATGGATAATGGTCTAGCTACGGACCTTAAACAAAGCGCTTCTTGGGAGGCAACCCAAGGTATTGCATTTTCGTTTTTGCTTTCGATTCATAGATTAGCTTAGAATAGAAGTTCTTGCTTTATTTTTGCCTCGATTCCTTCCGGTATGTTCGTGTTTTTGGTTGTAGGATCGATGAAAAGGGAGAACGGAGGGATAATGTCGAATAGAAGTGACGAAATTTGGACTTTGAAGCTTTACAGAGGGTTCCACGGTCTAAATTACGGTCGTCATTGCTACAGTGACCGTAATTCTCAAAGGCCTGTGAAAAATCACAAAAATCACGGGTCCGTACATTTCCACGGCCGTGGAATGCCCCGACAGACCGTGATTTTTGAAAATTTGCCTGCGAGTATAAAAGCCAGCAGCACCACCACCACCACCACCACAGCCAGCACCAGCAGATGCTCCCGGATGGTATGATCATGCTCCGGGATGGTATGAGAGGATGCCGGAGTGGGCTACCGGACTTTCAGAGAGAGTCGGAGCATTAGAGATCCGGGCGGACGCTAGAGATGGACGTTTGGATGACCTCGACCACATGATGAGGGACGTCTACCGCCAGCAGTTTGGGCGGTACTATGACCCGAGTTTCTCTCCATTTCCACCTCCACCGGCACCGCAGTGATTGATGACCGGCAGCTCGTTTAGACATTCCCGCCACCATTGTGAGTTTCTTTTCTTTTCTTTCTTTTGTTCTTTCATGTGAACATTAGGGACAATGTTCGTCCTAAGTATGGGGTGGGATGTACTAAATGTTTGTAATAACTCTACTCTATGTGTTGCCTCTATTACGAGACTATCTTTGCATGTTCATCATATGTTACACGTTTCATTCTTGCATTGCATGAAAAAGAACTTTAAAAACCCATAAAAATTGAAAATTTTTGAAAAATTTGATGCTTCTAATGAATTGAGATGAGTTCTATGATAAACACTACTTGCGAATAAAGTTGACAACAATTGCATGTTTAAAAGGATAGTAAATCGAAAAGGATGCAAATGAATAAATTTCACCTCTTTTGCAAGTTTTATAATGTGAAAACGTTACCTAAATCATATTAAGAAACTGAAGTTGAAATCACATTATAAGTTCCTATACTTCTTGTTGAAATGATTAAGGCAATTCGATATTTTCTTTCTTCTTTCTTTGATCATCTAGCTCCTCATTGAAATATTAGCCTCCTTTACCTATCCGGGAACTTGGAAAGTGAATGAGAAAAAGGCATGTTTGATGTGGGAGGGCCATGAGAGCAAATGTTTGCAATCAATTGAATAGAAAGAAAGTATAGGTTTGGGGAAGTCAATCATGACGATGAGTAACTCGGCACCATTCACATAGCCGGGTGTTTGTGTCTTGCCAAAGTCGGATTGAGCGATATTCCTAGCGGATTATGGTATGTGCGCTAAGGGTTTGAGGCATCTCGCAAAAAATGAGAAACGCCAATCTCCTAGGCTTCGGTTTTTGTGCACCTCTATCCATAACTCCAAAAGTAAAGTCAAAAAATGAAAAGTAAGAGCGAAGCTCTAAGTGAAGAGTTGCGGAAATCGCAAAAGAAGAAGAAGGTAGTAGTCCATTTTCCCGGATTTATGCACCACTCTCCCTTAAAGTTTCCCTTCCCTTCCATACTCTAGACCTTTTTCTTTGAAAGTCCTTAAGATCAAAAGAATGTTATATGGCTTGGTGATCTAAATTGAAGTTCTTATGATTGATTTTGATAATGTTTGAAGGTTATAATGCTTGTTTGGAAGTTAAATTGTTTCATGAGCTTTCTTTACCTCTTACTCTCTAATTAAGTGTGTGAAAGTTTGAAAACGATTGAAGCAAGGTTTGAGAATGATCTATTCTTTAGAAGTCACTTTCATCCAAAAGAAGGTACACATATTTCATCCTAACTCTTGTTTAAAGCTTTTTGAAAGACCTTGCTTAGGGACAAGCAAGTGTTAAGTATGGGGTTATTTGTTAGCATGAAATATTGTGATATTTTAGGCACGTTTTATAATCGCATTTGATTCATATTGATAGTCTTTGATGGAGCTTTATGCATATATGAGCTAGTATTGCCTATATTGTCGATATGGATGTCTACACGAGTTCTATGTTGATTATAGGTGATTTGGAGCTATTTCCGAACGAAATCGAGCGAAGGAGAGTTGAGTTGATGTACCTCTAGATCAAGGACACCTTTTGGAAGCAATTTGGAGTATTAGATTGAGGAATGCACGAATGAAGGCAAAAATCACGGTTTGACCCAAGATTACGGCCGTGGATTGTGATGCAGAATTCGATGTTCATTCCAGGGGATATTACGGCCGTGGAATCTACCCGTATTTGTTTCCACGCCTCAGAATTACGGTTGTGGAATCTTCCACGACCGTGATCTTGGCGAATCCTTTCGCCACGTTTCGAAGCCATGATCTTTTGAAGATCGGGCCGGGCCGACGTTTTGCCCTGCATTATAAAAAGGACGGATGAAGCAAGATTCCGTCACCTCGCTTTACCTCGTTGTCTAGCTTACGACCTTTCAAAAACCCTAAGTTTGGCGGCAAGAACGCAAGCTTAGCAACACACAAACCTTCATTCTTGAAGGTGATTTTGGGAGATCTCATTGAAGATCGAAGTTCGTGATTGGAGAATTGCTGTTAGTGATCTTTGCGTTGAGGAAGATCGAAGTTCTTGGAGGATTTTGCAAGAAAACTCCTCTTCTTGCTTAGGTTTGATTTAGGATCGGATTGACATCCCGTTTCCTTTCTTTCCTAAGATTGTGATTGTTTATTCCGAATTGAATCTTTTGACAAACATTTGTTCTTGATTGTGATTCTGAGATTCGTTCGAAGATTATTGAAAGTTCTTGAAAGTTCCCATCTTTTATCTTATAAATCTTGAATTGCTATCAAATGACTGTTATTGGCTAAAAACCCTTAACAATTCTAAAGTGAAGGGTTGATAGTTGTGGCTTAGATGATGATAGATCGATCGCAAACAGATTAGACCCTGAGAGTTAGAGAATTGTCGCCGACAACCCTAAATTACGGGCTGTTCTGGAGTTCCACGGTCGTGGAATCTCAAGATCCAACCGTAATTTCCATGAGTTTACGAGCCTGCTTTTACCTTAATCTAAAGTTAAAGATTTGCTTTAGCTTAGTTTAGATTTGTCTTTTCTAGGTGGTAGTGAAGCCTCAACAACCTCTACCTCGATTGTGAGCCTCAATAACCTCAATCGGATAAGTTAGTCTTGACCTTTAGATTATAGGTTTGGGTATTTGATACTAATCCTTGCTTTTAGAACCTCTTTATATGGAGCCTCAACAACCTGTATAAGGAGTATCTCTTAGGTGAGTTACATAAGGTTTTTGGAACCTCAACCGTACGATTGCCTTACATTAGTGTACCTTTGCATATCTCTACTCTGTCTTTATATCATTAGTATATCTTGAATCTGTTGCCACAACTGAATACCCGGATCTTTAGGATTGTTGTTTTCCCAATATTTGCAAAACTCTCATATTTACTGCTTGATAACCTGAAATCGAATTTGTTCCCACCCAAATCCCTGTGTTCGATACTCTGGAATTCTTGCTTAGCTACCTCGATCCGTACACTGCGGGTTCGCTGCTTGATTCTAGTTTTATAAATTTAAAGCTTATTTGCATACACCTCTAGGGGCGAACAAGTTTTTGGCGCCGTTGCCGGGGATTTGGTTTCGGCCGAATTCGGTAACCGGTTGTCAAGCTTGGGAGCTTGCTCTCGTTATTTGATTCTTTTTGAGTGTATGCGCAGATCTAGAAACACCGAAGATCTCTTACCTCTTGATCAAGAGCTAGAGAAAACCTTGCGACAAAAACGCAAAGAAAAGAGGATGGCTCAAGAAAACGAAAACGATCTTCAAACTAAGTTAGCGGAGAAGGAAGCTCAACTCCGATGGAATGAGAATCTCCTCCAGGATGAGATGGATCGTCATCAAACTCAAGTTAACGGTCTACAAGACATGATCGTTCAAATGAAAATAAAGATGAGCGATCTTGAAGACAAGGTAGGAAAGAAGTCCTCAAGAAGAAGGACAAGGTCTAGAAGAAGAGGTAACTCATCCGCTGATGATAGTGATTCTTCCATGCCTGCGCTAGAAGAGATTGATCCCACGATCAACATAAATCCTTTCAACACACAAGGAGCTGCTAACCGCCGCATTCCACCTAGGAATGCGAGAGTCGAACGTGTGGATAATGAGCCAAGAACTCTTGGCCAGCGGATGGATCCAACACAACAACCGCGCCGCTTGGGCGTGAACTTTGATGCTGAAGACGTACAAGGGTTTAGTTTCAACCCTCAAGTTATCACTCTTGTTCGCCAAAGTCAGTTTGGCGGTACAAGTGCTGAATCTCCACACCAACACTTGCAAAACTTTGAGTGCATGATGGAGACAATGAGACCAAAGAGCGCTACTACCAACAGCTATAAGCTCAAACCTTTCTTTTTCTCTTTGAAAGGGAAAGCGCTATCTTGGTACCAAGCTCTTCCTAGTGGAAAGCTAGAGACGTGGGAAGACCTCTCCGCAGAGTTTCTCACCAAGTTCTTTCCGCCCTCCAAAACGGCAGAACTTAGAGGTAAGATTAATGCTTTTTCTATGAGACCTAACGAAAGTTTGTTTCAATCTTGGGAAAGGTTTCAGGATTTGCTCTTGGATTGCCCTCATCATGGCATATCCAAGCTTGCCTTGCTGGAAATTTACTACAAGGGGCTGGATGCGGGAACGCAATTCAACCTTCAATCCCTCTCATGTGGAACGTTCATGGACATGAGAGAAGATGACGCTTGGGACTTCATTGAGAAGCAAGCAAGAGTCATAGAGAAGTATTCCCACCGGAAGATGGAGGGAAATCGTGTGGAGCAAGGAGCGAAGCTCACACATGAAGCTCAAAATCAGATTTTCTCCCTCAACAATGAGATCAAAGAATTGAAGGAGACTATCAAGACCAACTTCCCAAAGCAACAAGGGAAAGATGTTGGCTATTTGGGCAATAACAACGGCGGTGACAACACCAACCGCAACAACAATAACCGGAACAATAACCGGAACAACAATTGGAATGGAAACAACAACAACCGGAACAACAACAATTGGAACAACAATCGTGGTTCGAACAACAACAATTGGCGCTCCAATCAACAAAATTCCGGTAACTCCTATCCTTCCAATTCCAATGCACTAACTCCACCCTCTTCTTCCTCTACTCCTTTGAAAAGCCAGGGGCAATCATCAAATGGAGGAAACAATACGGGAAAGGAAAAGTCGGATCCCATGTTGGAAACGATCTTGGGAAAGCTTCAAGGGTTGGAGAACCGCATCATCAAGGTTGATGATCAAATTTCTAAGGTTGACAAGGCTCAAAAGGTTTTGGAGAATCAAATGTTCAACCATGCGGAGGAAGTCCCTAGGAATCAAGGGAAACTTCCAGGAAAGACGGAGGACAACCCTAAGGGAAGGGTAATGGCGATCACAACTAGGAGCGGAGTGACTACCACCGATCCGCAGCCTACGTTTGTTGAAGTCCCCGTAGAGAAAAGTAAAGAAAAGGGGAGGGAGAAGGAGGACGTCTATGTTCCACCTCCAGCTTTCAAACCCCCCCTACCATTCCCTCAATCTAGAGCGTGAGCGCGCCTAGACAAGCAATTCGGTAAGTTCATAGAACTCATGAGCAAACTGCATATTAATATACCTTTCATTGATGCTATTGTAGGTATGCCGGCTTATGGCAAGTTCTTGAAGGAGCTCCTCTCTAACAAGAGGAAGCTGGAAGATTTTGGAGAAGTCAAGATGAGTTCGGATTCTTCGGACCTCATCAAGACTATGAAGGAGAAAATGCCCCCAAAGCTGAAAGATCCGGGGTCGTTTTGCATTCCCATAGGAGTGGGAGAGGTCACATATGACGCTTTGTGTGATCTAGGAGCAAGTGTGAGCATCATACCACTTGCGTTGTGCAGGAAGATCGGTTTAGGCGACCCTAAACCAGTGAAGATGACGTTATACATGGCGGATCGATCCATTACTCGTCCCGTCGGCATTGTAGAGGACGTCCCTGTTAAGCTAGGCAAGTTCTTTGTCCCCATTGACTTTGTTGTGCTTGACATTCCTGCAGATAGTCCGGTCCCGATCATACTCGGAAGACCGTTTCTTGCAACTTCCGGCTGCATGGTCGATTGCAAGAATGGAAGACTCGCTTTTGACATTGGGGAAGAGAAAGTAGAGTTCGTTCTTTCCACTCTAGTGAAGGAGCCGATCTTTGATGAGGATATTTACAACATCCAAGACGAAGAAGGCTTGTCTAGGGAGGAGGTAAGTGCGATTCTCTTTAACGATCCTTTGCAAAAGGTTATCACTATGAGTCTAACCCATGAAGGAGAAGAGGGAGAGTGCAAAGAGGAAATTGAAGCCTTGGAAGCACAAGAAGAGATGCATGAAGTGGAGTTTGAAAAACTCCACGATGAGGCTGAAGATACAAGATTCCACGGCCATACTCTGTATTCCACGGCCGTGGATTCCACGACCAAATTCGACCTCCATTCCAGAGGATATTACGGCCGTGGAAAAGCAAGGGAAAACGTGATTTTGACCGTGGAAAATAGTGATCAGCACGCTTCTTCAACTTCTCCTAATTCTTCTCCAAACCATCCAACATCCTTAGAAACCTCTAAGGAAACATCGGAAGCTCCCCAAGGACCATTGGAAGCTCCGAAAGCAATGGAACTCAAACCACTTCCTACTCATCTAAGGTACGCTTTTCTTGGATCTAACTCCACCTTCCCGGTTATCGTTAGTTCCGAATTAAGCATAGATGAACATGAACAGCTCATGATTGTCCTTAGGAAACATAGAAAAGCCATAGGCTATACTATTGAGGACTTAGTAGGAATTAAACCCTCCCTATGCATGCATAAAATACTAATGGAGGAGGACTTTAGAACTTCAAGACAACCTCAAAGGCGGTTGAATCCGACCATGAAGGAGGTTGTCAAGAAGGAAATTCTTAAACTTCTTGATGCAGGTATCATCTACCCTATCTCCGATAGCAAGTGGGTGAGCCCAGTTCAAGTAGTTCCGAAGAAGGGAGGAATGACGGTCATCACCAATAAGAACAACGAACTCATTCCTACCCGAACCGTGACTGGATGGCGAATGTGCATAGACTACCGCAAGCTCAACAACGCAACGCGGAAGGATCACTTTCCATTGCCATTCATCGACCAAATGCTTGAAAGGTTAGCACAACATTCATACTTTTGCTACCTTGACGGTTATAGTGGTTTCTTTCAGATCCCGATACATCCGGATGATCAAGAGAAGACCACATTCACGTGCCCTTGGGGTACGTTCGCTTATAGGAGGATGCCGTTCGGGCTTTGCAACGCCCCAGCCACCTTTCAACGGTGCATGATGGCCATCTTCTCCGAATATGTAGAGGAAATCATGGAAGTCTTCATGGACGACTTCTCCGTTTACGGTTCCTCTTTTAACGATTGCCTTTCTAACCTTTCTCTTGTTTTGCAAAGATGTGAAGACACTAACCTAGTCCTTAATTGGGAGAAGTGTCAATTCATGGTTAAAGAAGGAATCGTTTTAGGTCACTTAGTCTCTAGTAGAGGGATAGAGGTAGACAAGGCTAAAATAGAGACCATAGAGAAACTTCCTCCCCCAGTTTCGGTGAAGGGAATAAGAAGTTTTCTAGGACATGCTGGATTTTATAGACGTTTTATCCAAGACTTTTCTAAGATATCAAAACCTCTCACTAATCTATTGATGAAGGATGCGGTTTTTGAGTTTTCGCAGGAATGTCTAGATGCGTTCAACACCATCCGGCAAGCTCTAATTTCAGCACCCATTATCCAACCACCGGATTGGACTCTCCCTTTCGAGATTATGTGCGATGCTAGTGACGTAGCCATTGGAGCTGTTCTTGGGCAACGAAAGGAAGGACGAACCCATGCCATATACTACGCTAGCAAGACGCTAGACGAAGCCCAGCTCAACTACGCCACTACGGAGAAGGAATTTCTAGCCATTGTCTACGCTATTGACAAGTTTCGCTCTTATCTTGTAGGTGCAAAGGTGATTGTCTACACGGATCATGCTGCGATCCGGTACCTCCTTGCAAAGAAGGATGCGAAGCCAAGGCTGATTAGATGGATTCTTCTCCTACAAGAATTCGATCTTGAGATCCACGACAAGAAAGGCTCGGAAAATTCTGTTGCGGATCATTTGAGTCGCCTAACACATCTAGAGGACGACCATTTACCCATTGATGACTCCTTTCCGGACGAACACCTACACATCATTGAGGAGTGCATCAAGGTAATCTCCAAGGGTGACGAACCATGGTTTGCTGATTTCGTTAATTATTTGGTTTGCCAGGAAATACCACCCGGACTATCATATGCGCAAAGGAAGAAGTTCTTCAAGGACGTCCGGGAATACCATTGGAACGAGCCTCTTCTCTTCAAGAGAGGTCCGGATGGCATCATTCGGCGATGTGTGCCGGAAGATGAGATGCAAAGTGTCATCCGTCATTGTCATTCACTACCTTGTGGAGGACACGCTAGTTCAAACAAAACTAGCGCAAAGGTATTGCAATCCGGATTTTATTGGCCTACTTTATTTAAAGATGTGCAATCCTTTGTTTCCTGTTGCGATGCTTGTCAAAGAACAGGCAATATCTCTAGAAGGAACGAGATGCCCCTCAACAACATCCAAGAGGTGGAGATTTTTGACGTTTGGGGAGTTGACTTCATGGGACCATTCCCTTCTTCTTGTGGAAACCAATACATACTATTGGCGGTGGACTACGTTTCTAGATGGGTGGAAGCCATTGCCTCTCCCACAAATGATGCCATGGTGGTGGTTAAGTTCTTCAACAAGACCATTTTTCCGCGATTCGGGACGCCAAGGACGATCATTAGTGATGGAGGTTCTCACTTCATAGCCCGTCGCTTTGAAGCTCTTCTATCCAAGTATGGGGTTACTCACAAGATCGCCACCCCTTACCATCCACAAACGAGTGGACAAGTTGAGATCTCAAATAGGGAGATCAAGGGAATTCTAGAGAAGACAGTTTCGAGGACTAGGAAGGATTGGTCCTTGAAACTAGATGATGCGCTATGGGCATACCGGACTGCATACAAGACTCCCATAGGAACCACACCATACAACCTTGTGTATGGGAAGTCTTGTCACTTGCCGGTAGAGCTAGAGCACAAGGCGTTTTGGGCTATCAAGTGGCTGAATTTCAGCATGAAAGAAGCGGGAGAGAAGCGTCTCCTAGACATCAACAAGCTGGATGAACTCCGTTTGAACGCCTACGAAAACGCTAAGATTTACAAGGAAAGAGCAAAGCGTTGGCATGATAAGCATATCATTCCAAAGGACTTCCAGGAAGGAGATCAAGTTCTCCTCTTCAATTCGAGACTTCGCCTCTTTCCAGGTAAGTTAAAATCTCGTTGGACTGGACCTTTTCTAATTAAGCGTATTTTCCCCCACGGTGCAGTTGAAGTATGGGGTGAAGCTAGCGGAAGTTTTAAGGTGAACGGTCAACGACTCAAGAAGTACTCACCGGAACTCCAAGCTGAGGAGTTCGCACCTACCGCACTCGAATAAGTGCAGTATGGTCTAGCTACGGACCTTAAACAAAGCGCTTCTTGGGAGGCAACCCAAGGTATTGCATTTTCGTTATTACTTTCGATTCATAGATTAGCTTAGAATAGAAGTTTTTGCTTTATTTTTGCCTCGATTTCTCCCGGTATGTTCGTGTTTTTGGTTGTAGTATCGATGAAAAAAAGGGAAAGGAAGGATAATGTCGAAGAGAAGTGACGAAATTTGGACTTTGAAGCTTTACAGAGAGTTCCACGGTCTAAATTACGGTCGTCATTGCTACAGTGGCCGTAATTCTCAAAGGCCTGTGAAAAATCACCAAAATTACGGGTCCGTACATTTCCACGGCCGTGGAATGCCCCGACAGACCGTGATTTTTGAAATTTTGCCTGCGAGTATAAAAGCCACACTTCACCACAAAAACACCACAAAAACCCCCAATTTCCACGACCTAAACGACGAAACGACGCAGCCCCTCCCAAATCTTCATTCTCTAATCGTTTTTAACGATTCTTCTTCCTAAACCGAAGCAAATCCAACCAAGAACAAGATCCAAGCAACAAATCGCGCGGAAAACGATCAACAAACTCGCATTTTGGATTTCTCAATCCGAAAAAAGAGGTTTTTGCTCTCTTCTTGATTTTAGCCGTTTTTGTTCGTTTTTGTTAGAGATTATTAGGAAGAACTGATTGAGATTGGAAGAAACTAGATTAGGACTGATTGTGGTTGAGTTTGATTGCTGATTTGCTGAGAATCGAAAATTCTGTGTCGAATCACGGTCTGTTAAGGTTCCACGGCCGTGGTTTTGGGAAGAACAGACCGTAATTTGTAACAGAATGGACTTCGTGAGGAGAGTTTCTGGAAGGATTAAGGAAAAGAAAGGGGAACAGAATAAGAAGAGAAAGGGTAACCCCTCCACATCTAGGGCACCACCACCACCCTCATCCCCTTCACCACCATCCTCACCCTCACCTCCATCTTCACCACCTCCTTCTAGCATACCGATCATACACGAAAACCACCAAGCTGCATTTGAGAGGATCGAGAAGAGGGCAGTAATTGGCCCTAGATACTTGTTGTTGGAGGATCTACATCCTCTCAACATTGTAGATGACCTTACATGGCTCTTGGATAGAGCCGGTTTGCTTGTCTTCACGAATATTCGTGAAGACGCTTATGAGGAGATCACCCGAGAGGTTGTGACGTCTTTCGAGCACAACCCTGTTGATAGAACCGTCTCCTTCCGCCTCATGAACCAAGACTACCAGTTGAGTATAGTTGAGTTTGGGACCATTTTTGGGTTCCACGAGACCTACAACGGTCGCATCCCTAGGAACGTGTCCGCTAAGGACTTTTGGGGAGATGTAGCTATGGTCTATGCCGACGAGGACCGTTGGCATCCAGCTGACACCAAGGCCAAATTGATGTACCATTTGGCCTTGAAGATAGCTCACCGTGTTCTTTCGGAGTGTCTCTTCCCTAGGACGGAGACGCCCCAAAAGATCAAGACGGATGAGCTATTCCTGCTCTATGCTATGCTTCACGGATGCCGCGCCGATTGTGCTACCCTTCTGGCGGCGACTATGAGTAAATTGAAGAACAAATCGAGAGGGAACATTGGGTACGGTGGGATAGTGACCCACATAGCTAGGACTTTTGGAGTGGATTTCTCAGCTTGCACACGTATACCGGCAGTTCCATTAGGGCTACACGCTTTCATGGTTAGGGGACTCATCTTCCCCACACATAGAGGTCCGCCTTACGCGGGCATGCCCTGGGAGAGTAGGACCGGCAGGGGTATTGAGTGGCTGCCGGAGTATTCCATTGTGGCAGGACGCCACAACTGGAAGGAGACGTTCGCTGCGATGCATGCGAACAGGCTTGTAGCCCCCCCTTACGTTCCACCGCCAGTTGTAGATGAGGAGGATATGGGAGAGCCGTATGAGAGTGGTGCAGGAGCAGAGCAGGAGTTCGGCTCGTTTCCGGATCAGCCGGATCAGCAGGATGTACCTAGACGCTCTCCGCGTCCGACTGGAGCTTCAGGCTCGTCATCTCGCCGCGCTAGCGTGAGCGAGAGACCCACGTGGATGACCACACCTCCCACCTGGTACGAGACACCTCCTCCTTGGTCCACTACGCACGCAGCAGCACCACCACCCCCACCAGCAGCAGCACCAGCAGACGCTCCCGGATGGTATGATCGCGCTCCGGGATGGTATGAGAGGATGCCGGAGTGGGCTACCGGACTTTCAGAGAGAGTCGGAGCATTAGAGATCCGGGCGGACGCTAGAGACAGACATTTGGACGACCTCGACCACATGATGAGGGACGTCTACCGCCAGCAGTTTGGGCGGTACTATGACCCGAGTTTCTCTCCATTCCCACCTCCACCGGCACCGCAGTGATTGATGACCGGACTGCTCGTTTTAGACATCCCCGCCACCATTTGTGAGTTTCTTTTTCCTTCTTTCTTTTGTTCTTTCTTGTGAACATTAGGGACAATGTTCGTCCTAAGTATGGGGTGGGATGTACTAAATGTTTGTAATAACTCTACTCTATATGTTGCTTCTATTCCGAGACTATTATTGCATGTTCATCATATGTTACACGTTTCATTCTTGCATCGCATGAAAAAGAACTTTAAAAACCCATAAAAACTGAAAATTTTTGGAAGCAAGGACACCTTTTGGAAGCAATTTGAAGTATTAGATTGAGGAATGCACGAATGAAGGCAAAAATCACGGTTCGACCCTAGATTACGGCCGTGGATTGTGATGCAGAATTCGATGTTCATTCCAGGGAATATTACGGCCGTGGAAGCTACCCGTATTTGTTTCCACGCCTCAGAATTACGGTCGTGGAATATTCCACGACCGTGATCTTAGCGAATCCTTTCGCCACGTTTCGAAGCCATGATCTTTTGAAGATCGGGCCGGGCCGACGTTTTGCCCTGCATTATAAAAAGGACGGATGAAGCGAGATTCCGTCACCTCGCCTTACCCCGCTACCTAGCTTACGACGTTTCAAACCCTAAGTGGAGCGGCAAGAACGCAAGCTTAGCAACACACAAACCTTCATTCTTGGAGGTGATTTTGGGAGATCTCATTGAAGATCAAAGTTCGTGATTGGAGAATTGCTGTGAGCGATCTTCGCGTTGAGGAAGATCGAAGTTCTTGGAGGATTCCGCAAGAAAACTCCTCTTCTTGCTTAGGTTTGATTTAGGATCGGATTGACATCCCGTTTCCTTTCTTTCCTAAGATTGTGATTGTTTATTCCGAATTGAATCTTTTGATAAACACTTGTTCTTGATTGTGATTCTGAGATTCGTTTGAAGATTATTGAAAGTTCTTGAAAGTTCCCATCTTTTATCTTATAAATCTTGAATTGATATCAAATGACTGTTATTGGCTAAAAACCCTTAACAATTCTAAGGTGAAGGGTTGATAGTTGTGGCCTAGATGATGATAGATCGATCGCAAACAGATTAGACCCTGAGAGTTAGAGAATTGTCGCCGACAACCCTAAATTACGGGCTGTTCTTGAGTTCCACGGCCGTGGAATCTCAAGATCCAACCGTAATTTCCTTAAGTTTACGAGCTTGCTTTTACCTTAATCCAAAGTTAAAGATTTGCTTTAGCTTAGCTTAGACTTGTCTTTTCTAGGTGGTAGTGAAGCCTCAACAACCTCTACCTCGATTGTGAGCCTCAACAACCTCAATCGGATAAGTTAGTCTTGACCTTTAGATCGTAGGTTTGGGTATTTGATACTAATCCTTGCTTTTAGAACCTCTTTATATTGAGCCTCAACAACCTGTATAAGGAGTATCTTTTAGGTGAGTTACATAAGGTTTTTGGAACCTCAACCGTACGATTACCTTACATTAGTATACCTTTGCATACCTCTACTCTGTCTTTATATCATTAGTATATCTTGAATCTGTTGCCACAACTGAATACCCGGATCTTTAGGATTGTTGTTTTCCCAATATTTGCAAAACTCCCATATTTATTGCTTGATAATCTGAAATCGAATTTGTTCCCACCCAAATCCCTGTGTTCGATACTCTGGAATTCTTGCTTAGCTACCTCGATCCGTACACTGCGGGTTCGCTCCTTGAAACTAGATGATGCGCTATGGGCATACCGGACTGCATACAAGACTCCCATAGGAACCACACCATACAACCTTGTGTATGGGAAGTCTTGTCACTTGCCGGTAGAGCTAGAGCACAAGGCGTTTTGGGCTATCAAGTGGCTGAATTTCAGCATGAAAGAAGCGGGAGAGAAGCGTCTCCTAGACATCAACAAGCTGGATGAACTCCGTTTGAACGCCTACGAAAACGCTAAGATTTACAAGGAAAGAGCAAAGCGTTGGCATGATAAGCATATCATTCCAAAGGACTTCCAGGAAGGAGATCAAGTTCTCCTCTTCAATTCGAGACTTCGCCTCTTTCCAGGTAAGTTAAAATCTCGTTGGACTGGACCTTTTCTAATTAAGCGTATTTTCCCCCACGGTGCAGTTGAAGTATGGGGTGAAGCTAGCGGAAGTTTTAAGGTGAACGGTCAACGACTCAAGAAGTACTCACCGGAACTCCAAGCTGAGGAGTTCGCACCTACCGCACTCGAATAAGTGCAGTATGGTCTAGCTACGGACCTTAAACAAAGCGCTTCTTGGGAGGCAACCCAAGGTATTGCATTTTCGTTATTACTTTCGATTCATAGATTAGCTTAGAATAGAAGTTTTTGCTTTATTTTTGCCTCGATTTCTCCCGGTATGTTCGTGTTTTTGGTTGTAGTATCGATGAAAAAAAGGGAAAGGAAGGATAATGTCGAAGAGAAGTGACGAAATTTGGACTTTGAAGCTTTACAGAGAGTTCCACGGTCTAAATTACGGTCGTCATTGCTACAGTGGCCGTAATTCTCAAAGGCCTGTGAAAAATCACCAAAATTACGGGTCCGTACATTTCCACGGCCGTGGAATGCCCCGACAGACCGTGATTTTTGAAATTTTGCCTGCGAGTATAAAAGCCACACTTCACCACAAAAACACCACAAAAACCCCCAATTTCCACGACCTAAACGACGAAACGACGCAGCCCCTCCCAAATCTTCATTCTCTAATCGTTTTTAACGATTCTTCTTCCTAAACCGAAGCAAATCCAACCAAGAACAAGATCCAAGCAACAAATCGCGCGGAAAACGATCAACAAACTCGCATTTTGGATTTCTCAATCCGAAAAAAGAGGTTTTTGCTCTCTTCTTGATTTTAGCCGTTTTTGTTCGTTTTTGTTAGAGATTATTAGGAAGAACTGATTGAGATTGGAAGAAACTAGATTAGGACTGATTGTGGTTGAGTTTGATTGCTGATTTGCTGAGAATCGAAAATTCTGTGTCGAATCACGGTCTGTTAAGGTTCCACGGCCGTGGTTTTGGGAAGAACAGACCGTAATTTGTAACAGAATGGACTTCGTGAGGAGAGTTTCTGGAAGGATTAAGGAAAAGAAAGGGGAACAGAATAAGAAGAGAAAGGGTAACCCCTCCACATCTAGGGCACCACCACCACCCTCATCCCCTTCACCACCATCCTCACCCTCACCTCCATCTTCACCACCTCCTTCTAGCATACCGATCATACACGAAAACCACCAAGCTGCATTTGAGAGGATCGAGAAGAGGGCAGTAATTGGCCCTAGATACTTGTTGTTGGAGGATCTACATCCTCTCAACATTGTAGATGACCTTACATGGCTCTTGGATAGAGCCGGTTTGCTTGTCTTCACGAATATTCGTGAAGACGCTTATGAGGAGATCACCCGAGAGGTTGTGACGTCTTTCGAGCACAGCCCTGTTGATAGAACCGTCTCCTTCCGCCTCATGAACCAAGACTACCAGTTGAGTATAGTTGAGTTTGGGACCATTTTTGGGTTCCACGAGACCTACAACGGTCGCATCCCTAGGAACGTGTCCGCTAAGGACTTTTGGGGAGATGTAGCTATGGTCTATGCCGACGAGGACCGTTGGCATCCAGCTGACACCAAGGCCAAATTGATGTACCATTTGGCCTTGAAGATAGCTCACCGTGTTCTTTCGGAGTGTCTCTTCCCTAGGACGGAGACGCCCCAAAAGATCAAGACGGAAGAGCTATTCCTGCTCTATGCTATGCTTCACGGATGCCGCGCCGATTGTGCTACCCTTCTGGCGGCGACTATGAGTAAATTGAAGAACAAATCGAGAGGGAACATCGGATATGGTGGGATAGTGACCCACATAGCTAGGACTCTTGGAGTGGATTTCTCAGCTTGTACGCGTATACCGGCAGTTCCATTAGGGCTACACGCTTTCATGGTTAGGGGACTCATCTTCCCCACACATAGAGGTCCGCCTTACGCGGGCATGCCCTGGGAGAGTAGGACCGGCAGGGGTATTGAGTGGCTGCCGGAGTATTCCATTGTGGCAGGACGCCACAACTGGAAGGAGACGTTCGCTGCGATGCATGCGAACAGGCTTGTAGCTCCCCCTTACGTTCCACCGCCGGTTGTAGATGAGGAGGATATGGGAGATCCGTATGAGAGTGGTGCAGGAGCAGAGCAGGAGTTCGGCTCGTTTCCGGATCAGCCGGATCAGCAGGATGTACCTAGACGCTCTCCGCGTCCGACTGGAGCTTCAGGCTCGTCATCTCGCCGCGCTAGTGTGAGCGAGAGACCCACGTGGATGACTACACCTCCCACCTGGTACGAGACACCTCCTCCTTGGTCCACTACATACACAGCACCACCACCACCACCACCACCAGCAGCACCAGCAGACGCTCCCGGATGGTATGATCGCGCTCCGGGATGGTATGAGAGGATGCCGGAGTGGGCTACCGGACTTTCAGAGAGAGTCGGAGCATTGGAGATCCGGGCGGACGCTAGAGATGGACGTTTGGACGACCTCGACCACATGATGAGGGACGTCTACCGCCAGCAGTGTGGGCGGTACTATGACCCGAGTTTCTCTCCATTCCCACCTCCACCGGCACCGCAGTGATTGATGACCGGACTTGCTCGTTTTAGACATCCCCGCCACCATTTGTGAGTTTTCTTTTCTTTCCTTGCTTTTGTTCTTTCTTGTGAACATTAGGGACAATGTTCGTCCTAAGTATGGGGTGGGATGTACTAAATGTTTGTAATAACTCTACTCTATATGTTGCTTCTATTCCGAGACTATTATTGCATGTTCATCATATGTCACACGTTTCATTCTTGCATTGCACGAAAAAGAACTTTAAAAACCCATAAAAATTGAAAATTTTTGAAAAATTTGATGCTTCTAATGAATTGAGATGAATTCTATGATAAACACTACTTGTGAATTAAGTTGATAACGATTGCATGCTTGAAAGGATAGTAATTCGGAAGGAAATTGAATGAATAGATTTTACCTCTCTTGCAAGTTTTATAATGTGAAAATGTTACCTAAATTATGTAAGAAATCGAAGTTGAAATCACATTATAAGTTCTTATGCTTCTTTTTGAAATGATTAAGGCAATTCGATACTTTCTTTCTTCTTTCCTTTGATCATCTAACCCTTCATTGAAATATTAGCCTCCCTTACCCATCCGGGAACTTGGAAAGTGAATGAGAAAAAGGCATGTTTGATGTGGGAGGGCCATGAGAGCATATATTTGCAATCAATTGAATAGAAAGAAATTATAGGTTTGGGGAAGTCAATCATGACGATGAGTAACTCGGCACCATTCACATAGCCGGGTGTTTGTGTCTTGCCAAAGTCGGATTGAGCGATATTCCTAGCGGATTATGGTATGTGCGCTAAAGGTTTGAGGCATCTCGCAAAAATGAGAAACGCCAATCTCCTAGGCTTCGGTTTTTGTGCACCTCTATCCATAACTCCAAAAGTAAGGTCGAAAAATGAAAAGTAAGAGCGAAGCTCTAAGTGAAGAGTTGCGGAAACCGCAAAAGAAGAAGAAGGTAGTAGTCCATTTTCCCGGATTTATGCACCACTCTCCCTTAAAGTTTCCCTTCCCTTCCATGCTCTAGACCTTTTCCTTTGAAAAGTCCTTAAGATCAAAAGAATGTTATATGGCTTGGTGATCTAAATTGAAGTTCTTATGATTGATTTTGATAATGTTTGAAGGTTATAATGCTTGCTTGGAAGTTAAATTGTTTCATGAGCTTTCTTTGCCTCTTACTCTCTAATTAAGTGCGTGAAAGTTTGAAAACGAATGAAGCAAGGTTTGAGAATGATCTATTCTTTAGAAGCCACTTTCATCCAAAAGAAGGTACACATATTTCATCCTAACTCTTGTTTAAAGCTTTTTGAAAGACCTTGCTTAGGGACAAGCAAGTGTTAAGTATGGGGTTATTTGTTAGCATGAAATATTGTGATATTTTAGGCACGTTTTATAATCGCATTTGATTCATATTGATAGTCTTTGATGGAGCTTTATGCATATATGAGCTAGTATTGCCTATATTGTCGATATGGATGTCTACACGAGTTCTATGTTGATTATAGGTGATTTGGAGCTATTTCCGAACGAAATCGAGCGAAGGAGAGTTGAGTTGATGTACCTCTAGATCAAGGACACCTTTTGGAAGCAATTTGGAGTATTAGATTGAGGAATGCACGAATGAAGGCAAAAATCACGGTTTGACCCAAGATTACGGCCGTGGATTGTGATGCAGAATTCGATGTTCATTCCAGGGGATATTACGGCCGTGGAATCTACCCGTATTTGTTTCCACGCCTCAGAATTACGGTCGTGGAATCTTCCGCGACCGTGATCTTGGCGAATCCTTTCGCCACGTTTCGAAGCCATGATCTTTTGAAGATCGGGCCGGGCCGACGTTTTGCCCTGCATTATAAAAAGGACGGATGAAGCAAGATTCCGTCACCTCGCTTTACCTCGTTGTCTAGCTTACGACCTTTCAAAAACCCTAAGTTTGGCGGCAAGAACGCAAGCTTAGCAACACACAAACCTTCATTCTTGAAGGTGATTTTGGGAGATCTCATTGAAGATCGAAGTTCGTGATTGGAGAATTGCTGTTAGTGATCTTTGCGTTGAGGAAGATCGAAGTTCTTGGAGGATTTTGCAAGAAAACTCCTCTTCTTGCTTAGGTTTGATTTAGGATCGGATTGACATCCCGTTTCCTTTCTTTCCTAAGATTGTGATTGTTTATTCCGAATTGAATCTTTTGACAAACGTTTGTTCTTGATTGTGATTCTGAGATTCGTTCGAAGATTATTGAAAGTTCTTGAAAGTTCCCATCTTTTATCTTATAAATCTTGAATTGCTATCAAATGACTGTTATTGGCTAAAAACCCTTAACAATTCTAAGGTGAAGGGTTGATAGTTGTGGCTTAGATGATGATAGATCGATCGCAAACAGATTAGACCCTGAGAGTTAGAGAATTGTCGCCGACAACCCTAAATTACGGGCTGTTCTTGAGTTCCACGGTCGTGGAATCTCAAGATCCAACCGTAATTTCCATGAGTTTACGAGCCTGCTTTTACCTTAATCTAAAGTTAAAGATTTGCTTTAGCTTAGTTTAGATTTGTCTTTTCTAGGTGGTAGTGAAGCCTCAACAACCTCTACCTCGATTGTGAGCCTCAATAACCTCAATCGGATAAGTTAGTCTTGACCTTTAGATTATAGGTTTGGGTATTTGATACTAATCCTTGCTTTTAGAACCTCTTTATATGGAGCCTCAACAACCTGTATAAGGAGTATCTCTTAGGTGAGTTACATAAGGTTTTTGGAACCTCAACCGTACGATTGCCTTACATTAGTGTACCTTTGCATATCTCTACTCTGTCTTTATATCATTAGTATATCTTGAATCTGTTGCCACAACTGAATACCCGGATCTTTAGGATTGTTGTTTTCCCAATATTTGCAAAACTCTCATATTTACTGCTTGATAACCTGAAATCGAATTTGTTCCCACCCAAATCCCTGTGTTCGATACTCTGGAATTCTTGCTTAGCTACCTCGATCCGTACACTGCGGGTTCGCTGCTTGATTCTAGTTTTATAAATTTAAAGCTTATTTGCATACACCTCTAGGGGCGAACAGTTCCCCTAAAGATCTCCAATTCTTTAGCTCGAGGTCATAGATATAATATTATTGAGTTTCTTGATCTATGAGTTATGGGCCCACCACGCTTCCGCTGCATCACTCTGATCAATCTGCTGTCACCCATAACTCATAATGGTATCTTCCGTGAGTCAGGATGATCTACCAAACTTTCGTCAAAAATTTCCTTTCTAACAACGGCAAGGTTCTCTCAAACCGATCGTCATTCTAGGGACAATTTACTATGGTAAAGTGAAAGTTCGTACTCTGCACCGGGTGTATTGGCTACCCAAACATCGAGGTAAATTGTCCTTATTAGTCGAACCTATTGTCTTCGACTCTCATTGGATCTCCTAAATGGGTCTAGGAACTCCTCAACAAAACAACTCACCGGTTACGACTCCTTGGAGCGATTGGAGCGTTCGGTCTTAGACTTTCCCGGAGTTCCTTTAGGTCCCGCCAGACCTCTACGTACTACTCGTCAAGACTCCTCAGTGTGCTTATTCTTCCACAATCCCGTTGAACTGTACCGTAGAGTACATCACTTTGGCCTACAAGTCCTCACCTTGACCTATTTAAAATCTTGACACGGCGTCTTCTATTTAGCTCCTAACTTCCGAGGTGCGTTAATGAGTTTACACCGATACAATAATAACAACTCATGATGGTCTGTCATGCTTGTCTTGTGAACTCATCTACTAAGTGACTGGTCTTATAACAATTTCCTCCCCTGAATCGGTCTCAACTTTCAGTTGATCATTACTGCCCATTTCATGTTGGAACCTCAGCCACGTTGTACTCTTGCATAGATTTTATGAAGGCATCATCATCTCAACACTTTATTCCAATTTAGCAAGACCCGCCTTTTGATACATGACTTTGCTTCTTACTGGTTAAGTTATTCTTTTGGTTTACACTTTATCCATCCTAGTGTTATTAGTTCGATATGTATGACTTTTATTAAACACCTATCGGTACCATTTGTATAAGAAACCTCAGTTGTATATGATTTTCTCAAAAATCAAAGTTCTTGATTCACATTTATTATGTGGTCCTTATGCTCGTGTCGTGTTACCTTCTTTAAATCTTTACCCTCCAGTAGGATAGTTACCCCTTTGAGTTTTTCTCGTACTCGCTTTACGAACCACATTGATTGGTCTGATTATTTTCATCAACTCATATGTAATCAGTCGGGAATGGACTTCTAGTACACTAGTTGTATGCAATCTCACTACTACTACTCCTCCATCTACATATTATTGGTTATCAGGGTTAACTTAAATTTTCATTGGAGTACCACCATTTCCCTTTAAATTCTTTCTAATGTCTGTTCCAACAAAAATGTAGGTTCCATTTACAATCATCTCAAAACTCTATAAGACTTTTCACCACGGCATTAAATTATATTTTCTATGTTTGTGCCGCCTCTATAATCCCAATTATTATGTCTCACATCTTTAGTCATAAGGGCTTCTTTTGTAAATCTCAAAAATTAACCCCAATTTTTTCTCGAAAGTACACCATCAATCTCATTTGTGTGGTATACTACGTACGTACCCTCTGTCCGGACTGACGTATGACTTGGTCAAAATCATCTGCTTCTTCTTATACGCATCCCTCCGTACTAACTGTGATTTGTAACATTTTCCTTAGTCAGTAGACAAGCAACTGCCCACAATAATTATTTTTATACCATTACTGATATAAGGGGTCATTTCGGACCGTCAATTGTCTTTAGAGTTACTGACTTGAACTTATTCAGTGTTACTAGCACTCGTATTGATTGACTTCACAGTTGCCACAATTGGTCGCTTTAAAGGTTCCTCCACCTGTCGATAAAGTTCTTTTGTAACTCTGTGGTTATTCTTATTATCCGGCAACCAGTCACCACTAGTTAACCCGCACGTATAAAGTCCAAGTTGTTACCAAGTAATCTATAGTTGGCCTTCCACAAGATCATAGGCTTACTTTTCTTCTATCTCTTTGAAATTTGATAAACCTGGTGAAAATCTATCTTCTCCAGTTTCTCCGCTTGTACTTCTTTAAATCTTCTATACCCTACACTTCTCTTTCGCACTATAAGGGCGTTATACTCTTTCCGAGTTTAGATTTATCATTCATCTACCGTCAACGGACTCGTCAATTCTCCCACGATAGCTCGTATATGCATCTTCGCGATTACTTTTACCTCAGCCATCAGCTGCTCATGGTTCCACGGGGTATATCGTTGGTGTTGAAAATTTTAAGTCCACTTGTGAGAGGGAGGTTATTGTGGACCTTCGGGTATGCCAAGATCCTTCTCACAAACTCTCATGCTTTGATTGGTATTATAATGCTGCCTTTATAGTGATCCCTTTGACTCTACTTTCACGATTCTATGATTTGGATATTTGTATCACGACCCTTGCTGTCACTCACTTGTCTTCTATAAAGTCACTCCGCTTTCATGTTGGTGAAATCTACCTTTCACTTGTTGGCATTTCTCCATGATTCTTTTTACCCGAGTTATTGTCCACTTTTGGTTCCCTGTTATGACATGCTAGTGTTATTAACTTAGATCCCTTCGTGAGTGAGAAGTTATTAGAGACCCTCTTTTTCCCCAAGACCGTTCTCCTACACCCTCCTTCCTTGGGGTGTTGCTGGTACTTCCGCCTTTATAGAAATCCGGTCTTTGTTGTATCCCGATCCTTGTTGTAATTCTTGTGTGTTCTAGGAGGTCACACCACTTCCATGTTGGTGAAATCGGTCTTCCCCTTTCTAGCAACCTGCAAGCTTTCATTTTGCGGCTCTTTAATTCTTCGTATCGGGATGAACAATGTATCTTATCTTGTCTCCTACGCTTATGATTGTCTCGGTTTCCCATCTTGATTGTGGTGGTAAGTAGCTTGTTGAGAGTGATCATATTCCGCTCTGCTTCTAGCTTCAAACTTTCACCTTCTGGGCCGTCAGTAAGCTTAGATTCAATGTCTCTTGTCTGGATCGCTACTATATTTCACCTTGACCTTCATGCCAATGTGTGTTTCTGAAGGTATCTCCTTTGTTTGTAACGTTGCTTTACACCTCACTTGAAAGAACCTATGGGTCGTCTCTTCCAATTTGTATACTTGCCGGTCATCCAATGTGTTGCCAGAACTACCCTCATGTATATTCTTCATTTGATCCTATTGAGTAGACTCGGGATTCTCTTCTTGTCATCGTAGTTGGTGTTGTCTTTTAGTCTTCACTTTTCCGTCTCGACGTTCCTTAACAAGCTTGGAGGAGTTGTCCGTCATTTGTCTACCCTAATGCACATAAGAGGTGTATACTAATCCTCACGTTGACACCCTTCAAAATCTACTTAGATGTGTCAATGGGGTGAGAAACTCATTATGTTATCTCCGTTAAGGACATAACATAACTATAATTTCTACTAATCTTTGGCATATACTTATCTATATCACATATCTTTATATCAAGCTAAAAAGTCCAACTAAAGTAAAACCTAAAGTCCATACTAAGCATACTGAGATCCGCGGTAGTAGTGGTGGTCAGCCGTACTTTTCTATCCCCAACCAGACTATGCATGCATTTGAAAACCAAAAGTCCTTTTTAAAACTCAGATCCCTTTTCGGGTTCTGCTCGAGTACTTATTCGGTCTTTCAGAAAATTTTAAGTGCCATTGTTGCCAACCTAGAGCTCTGATACCATGTTGTAACACCCCGAATTCTCAGAACTCGGGACATTACTGGTTAGGACCTCACAATGGGTCCCGACCTCAGTTTGACAACAATTTTACTAGGATCTTGCAACAAGACACAAATAAGAAAAACCGAAATTTATAAAAATCTATTTTTTTTTACAGGATGAATGCAACAAAGTCTAACAACCTATAATACTTAAACGACGGAAAAGACTAACTGTCTTAACAAGAGGAAAAGAACAACAAAGCAACAACCCAAACCCCCACTCTAAGGAGTACGGAGACCCGGCTGACCACTACTTCCGGATCACTCAGCTGCTGTTCTAACCTGCGGTAAATCTAAAAACACAACAAAATGACCATTAGCTAGTTATCTAAACATTAGGAGAATAATAATAGCACACACACACATAAAATAATAAACACTCATCATGCTTTCAAACAATCCATTTATTATCTTTATTTAAGTCATTCACTCTTACTAATGATACTTATTTTGTGACACGAGGGATTCCCAAACCTCGCCTCCGCCCCCGTGTACCCATCAGGAGTGGATCCGATGCATCTCACCGTGTACCTGTATGGTCTGGGTATAGAGAACCTCCCAGTCTCCTGGCAGAGCTAGGCAGTGATGTCACGACCCGTTATACATACACTTGGGCCTTAAAACATAATAACCACGGTCGTCCTAACACGTTGTTATTTTAATTATAACACACATTGCACACACACAACCATTATCACCCAACTAATATCCAAAAACCAGCCAAGTAAGTCGCAAGGACTTACCTGAATCAAACCACAACTCTCACAATCTCAACTCGGTCTGCAACCGTAGAAACTCAAACGCTTGTCATACAAGGCACGTGGATCAAGATACATCCCATAATCTTAGAAGTCTATAACTTCTAAGATGCACAAACTCATCAAGAGAAAATTACTATAATGTTCTCTTAAGGTAACATGACTATTTTACCCCCGGTCCCGAAACTCCCAGATTTGTCTATAACTTTGTTTCAAACTCTCCTTGGAACCCATTTCCACAATCTAGTCCTTACGGAAAAGCTTGGTAACGATTTATAAGAGTTATTAAAATTCTTAGTTTACACAAAAAGGCGTTACGGTTCGACTTTGGGTTCATATACACGGCTTGGATAAGGATATAAAATCCCGAGATAAAATCCTAACTCTTCTATGATATACATGCTAAACATAGGAGTAAAGATCTCTCAAAAATACTTACTCATAACTCTCCCATAAATCTCCAAAGTTGGTATAAAAGCTGAAATTTCCCATACTTAGTCAATTTTCCTCTGCTGTAAAAACAGCCCAACTTTCCTACTTTGAGTCCCTGTAAGTTCTAATCCGACCGTTAACTTTCTCTCAAATTTTAACACAGTAAACTACGTACTTCAATCTACAAAATATCAAAAAATTCAATGGTGGATTCTCGATCTAAGCTATAGAAATTAGGTCTTAAAGACAGCAGATCGAAGCTGAAATGTAAGGGGTGCAGAAGGTCTTAGATTCGAGTCTCTCCTCTAGCAGTCCCTCCTATTTATCATGCTCAGCAGGTCCCCAGTTTGAAACTCACAGATTACAACTTATGCAAAATTAATCTACACAACCTAGGTTCATTTCTTAGTGTAATCATCTCTCTATATACACACAAACATCTTATATATGCTGTATAGGATCAACATCAGAAGGTTAGCTTCACCTACCGGACTGCAGCAAGGAGGAGACACGTTGCTGATGGTGTCGATCGGCGCCACCGACTTCCGGGATCGTTGGCTCAACTCGGCTGCACTACTGCAGTGGTTGGAAGGTTTATCTCCGTTTCACTGCTAACCGTCTGATTAGGTCGAGAAGGGCGACATAAGAGGTACAATATAGTAGAGAGAGATCTGGCTCACCTTATGTGCAACTCTAGCGGCTGCAGTTCGACTCCAGCGGTGCAGATCGACTCCAGCGGTGCAAATCGACTCCAGCGGTGCCCGGCTCCCTGTATTAGACCAGCGATGGAGGCTATGCTTCCGGTGCAGTAGGAAGATCGTCACTTACTCAGGAGGAAGAGAGGAAGGACATCCGGTGCTCACCTGTCGACGCAGAAGGACCAGATCCGACGCAAAGGGAGATCTTCTGGCGGTTGTTAGTCGAACGTCTTCAGTTGCCGGCTTGAACGTCTTCAGTCGCTGGTTCGGGCGTCTCGACTTGCTGCTGCGGAGTTGCTGCTGCGGAGTTGCTGCTGAGGAGTTGATGTTGTAGAATCGTCTCATCGAGGAAGGCAGAAGCTGGAGCGTAGGATTGCCGTTTAGTTTAGGGTTAAGGATGATTAGGTTAGAAATTAATTAGGTTAGAAGCTAATTAGGTTTAAGGTAAGTGTTGGGCCGGCTGGGTAATCTTAGTGGGCCTACTCCGATGGGTCTGCTCATCTAGTTAAAAAAAATGAGCTAAATGAATAAATCGTTATTCACACTGAACCGCTCTTCGGTTTTTAAGAAGTGCGGAATTATTTACGGTTACATAAATTATCATTTTATGTGAATCAAGGTCACATAAAATGATAGAATTTATCATCGTTTTATTTTATTTAAAAGAATAAAAGTTTGCGGATCGGAATCCGGTTTGATCCGGTATTAAACGGAGTTTAAATTTTTTTTTTTTTTTTTTGGGTATTACACCAACCATGTAGGAGGATTTTCCTTCACAATATTTGGATGCAACTTAGACATATTTTACAAATGAGCCAAGCATCCCCTTATATATTGGATGTGACCATACAAAGAGTCGAAAATTAAATTATGAAAATTATAGTTGGAATTTAAGGTTCCGAAATGAAAGATCTAAAAGTACGAAATGTCAGAACTTAAGTCACGGAATTAAGTTCCGGAATTAAAGTTCCAAATATAAAAAGTCTATAATTAAATAGCCAAAATATTTAATATGTCTTCAAAATGGGCAAGCTCCGCTTTCCATGTCCTTCTAGCCGGAAACATGGATGACATTGTCATCCAAGAGCGTATCATTCTCCTCTTCTTGGTTGTGAAACGTCCCCATTTCACCGTTAGGAAGGAAAGGAGTAACTTTGGGAGCGTGACCCTTGAAATTCAACACCGGATGCATATTGTCAAAGTCGGGCGGCTTGGACTTATAGTCTTACAAAATTGTGGCGTTGTGACGTTTGTTGAATATGTAATCCCTCAAGGTGGCGGCGCCGTGGAGTTTGTCTATCATGCCATCAAGACCCTTGACTTTGAACGGAAGAGGCATGCTGAAAAAATGGAATGGCAAGCCAGGACGTAAGTTAGTAGGCATATTAAGACAAATCTCGAATCGGACGAGGCAAATTTGTTTCCCATCAACATAAAGGTGACGTTGTCGGGGGTGACATCTTCTTCACTCTTAATGATGGCTTCATCTTTGTCATCTTCAAAGAACTTGCCATATAACGGATTGACTAATTAAAATAGAATTACGTGGGCAACCATTTTAATGATGGTATTTCCGTCTTCTTCTTTGCCCTCATCATTCAATGGGATCACAAAGTTAATTGGAATTGTCGGTGCACATTCTTCAATTACGACGATGCCCACGTCTTTGACTTCATCTCAAAAATGTTCTTCTTGTTGGGCGGACGTCGTTTGGGCAAGAAATTCCCTCAAAATTTCTCACTCACACTTTAGAGCATTATTTATTTCCTTGAGCATAACATACTCCTCTTGGGGACTAGCACGCCGTCGGGGCCAACGTTGACAACTTGCTCATGATTGGCACGCCGTCTAGGGGCAACATAGGTATCCTCAAAATAAGCTTGTCGGTGTGGACACCGTTGGTTCCCGTCCATGGTATAAGTCGGCCTTGGTGGGTCCGGAGGAGACAACCACTCCTCGTCCATAATATGGGAACGCCAACGGTTTTGTTGATATTGTCGGTGCCCACGTGTGGCCGCTTTGAGCTTTAGTTCACGAGAGAAGGCAACCACTCTACATACAAATCAAACAGATCATCGTCATCGTTAAAGAACATAATGAACGATGAAGAAAACTTGAAGAACAATGAAGAACTCTGAAGAAAACCAAAGAAATATGAAGAACAACGAAGAACACTGAAGAACTTCGATCAAGAAAAAACAAATTTGTAAAGAAACTTGACCTCAATCCCGAGCTCCAATACCAATGATAGAAAAATGGGGCGATATAGATCGAGGAGAAACTTCAACTATTTCTTCTTGATCGTCGAGTTTGATCAAATGTAGAACTTGAGCGGAGGAAGCTTAGAATAAAATGCATAAGCGTACGGTCGATCATATCTAGGTGGATCGAATCATCCACGAAGTGGAGTAGAATAATGTTGATTCTTCAAAAGGATCCTCGAGTATGAAGGTTTGGATAAAAAACTAGATCCAAGATATAACTTTAAGAGGGTGAAAGAAGAGGTGGTGTCCAAACCAAGTAGGAGGATTTTCCTTCATAATACTTGGATTCAACTTAGACGTATTTTACAAATGAGTCAAGCATCCCCTTATATAGTGGATGTCGGCCATGTGGCCATACAAAGAGTCAGAAATTAAATGACGGAAATTAAAATCAGAATTTAATGTTCCGAAATGAGAGGTCTACAAATATGAAAGGTTGGAATTTAAGTCACGGAATTAAGTTCCGAAATTAATGTCCTGAATATTTAAAGTCTATTATTAAATAACCAAAATATTTAAATGTCTTCAAATGAGCAAGCTCCGCTTGCCGGGTCCTTATAGCCAGAAACACAGATGACATCGCCATCCAGGGGCGTATTATAGTGGTAACTTCGTATCTACAGGTATAAGTCGTCCATATGGTGTGCCAAAAGTCAAGGCCAAAAGAAAAGGCAAAGGGGTTGCAACATAAGATTTATCTAATATGCTTGAGCATATTAGGGCTTATAATGATCAATGAGGTTTTGAGATGACTCTTAAACAAGAGAAATTTGAGTTTGAAAGCCATAACAAATTGAGAAGGTAGAGACAATTGGAATTAGAGGAGAGAAATCTTCAAATTCAAGAAGGGCAAATGAAGGCTGCAAAGCAAGAGCATAAATTTGATATGCTACAAGTGTATTTCAAGATAAACCACAACCACAAAAGATCCCACATCCCACACATCCTAATGTACAGAAGTCCTCGGCTTGTCACACCATCTGGCTCACTCTGCAGTATTCTTAACCTGCAGAACACTACAACACGGTATGAAACCGTTAGCTACAGCAATGAAAAGCATGAAGGTAATAGCACAACCACACATCAACATCTCAAACATGCAATGCCACACACATTCATTTATTATCTTTCATTACGTTATTCCATTACTAATTCAACTTCTTTTGTAATACGAGGAGCCTCAAGAACCCCATCCCATCCAACGTAACACAGGAGTTTTGCATGGGGGTGACCTTCACTCGTCCCCTCCTGTGAGATCATCTTCATGGCACCTCCTCCTAACCAACAGGCGGAGACCGGTGGTTACCGCCCGTTATAAAACACTTGGGCCAAATAAATGTAATGAATGGTCATCCTAGTCCGGTTTAGGTTATGAATGCACAATCATATGAACACACACAACCATCACAATCATACAATCCACAACTGCACGCTAAGTAAGTCCTATGGACTTACCTGATATACTCGTAACATGTACCACGTCACAGCTTCCCCTTGGGGAAGTAATCAATGCCTGCAATAGCAAGGCACACACAATCACATACTGCAAAGGTTAGGAGACTCGTCTCACTAACCACAACCAACCTATATCTCAAATCTAAGCCTCAGATCCTCAACACATTTATAAATGCCTAAGGCATATCCTCAACATAACATCATCATGATCCTCAACTCATTCTGACACCTAGCATGCATCTAATCAGTATTCCTCAATCTCAAATTTAATCCTAATTTAATTAATTAACCTTTAATTAATTAACCTTTAATTAATTAATTAAATTTCACCAGAATAATGTTTTGCCCATAAGCCATTTCTAAACCCACCTGTCCTCAGATTTCATCAAACAAATAACCCATAAACACCAGAATAATATAATGATCATAATGGAATTTCTAATTATCCATTTTGAAAAGCCTAAGGTCAATTTAGGCCAAATCGCAGTACGGAAAACGAATAAATTCATAACTTATTCGTTACTAACCCGATTGACGATATGAAAGAAGATTCGGAATCACAACGACGCAGGCTACGCATGTACAACATCAAATTCACCGGAATATGAGCGACGGAACTGTCCTGGTGACATATATGCTCGACCAGGTCTTCATCTGCTCGGAAATGCAGAAACTCGGTACCGATATGAAGAGAATGAAGAGAGAAATCCAAAAACTCAAACGGAATTGAAATCGGATTAGAAACGGAGAGTAGATCTAAGTTTGAAGTTTGAGAGAAATCAGAGCTTTTACGAGGAAACGTGAAAGGAAATGAATTAATAAACGATTTTCCGCTATTTATAGTGAAGTCAATAATTATCCTTTAGGAAAGTCGATAATTATACTTTTATCGATCTAATGGCGGGTTGAACCCCCTTCTCCAAACTTCTCGAAATTGGAATAATAGATCTTGAATATTGTAGGGATAATTATTCCACAATTGTCTCGGAAAACGTGTATTCCTAAGCCGTCTTTCTTTGCCGCTAAGAAACGAAATAGCGACTCTTTTGGCCATTTTGCCTTTCCATGTTATTTCATATCTAGAACATGTCCAATGTCCTGATCATTTCTCTCAACTGCATTTTTATTAATTGGAGCTCCCAAATTCTCCAAATAATACCGGAAGGTAAAAATAATTACCCGGGGGAAAAAGTGAAAATTTCACCATAAGCCCAAAATTACGCCAGAAACATAACGGTGGGACTTATACTCAACACTTACGCAATCTTCGCGAGTTATGTGTCAATTACTATCACTGATTAAGTTAATCAACATTAATTAGAATTCAGAAATCCTACCTATTACATTGTGGTCCTCTGTTAGAGTTTGATTTTCTTCACCGCCTACTTGATGTCCTAGGAGGAGAGGAGGCACCAGAGGCGCCACCTCCTGTTAGGGCATCTCAGCGACAAGATTAGATTGCATCTCTTTATGTTTTAGTATTATGTATGTACATTATGTTACTTATTATGTATGAACATGTTTTATGATTTGGTTTTGAATCTTTTGTTCATAATCTTTTGTTCATAACCATAATTCAACCAGAATTCATAAACACAATTCATTACCACAATTCATAAACACAAACAAACAATTATACTTATAAAAAACAAACTCATGCACGCTACCTGTCTTTAGAAGGGATGTATTGCAGTAAAAAACATAGGCATGTTCCCCCGGAGGGCCGCGGCAAACTCATGCACGCAAGGGATCCCGTACGATTGCCTCCAATACCAGTTGTCACATGTTGCATCAAATGTCCCTTGGCACACCAATTTGCAATTCTTGATCAAGTACTTCATGCAGTTGTTCGACAACTTTCTGATAAGAAATGTAAACATTGGGTCTTCTTGGATCCTTACGATAGTATGAGTACGCGACTTCTCTATGCTACCCTGAATCTCGTCAATCTGGTCTCCAATCATTCTATGGATGACCTTGATGAGAGTATCAAATCCACAACGAGTTGACTTAATAGTTCTCTTCAACACCAAATGAGCAATCATCTAACCTTACGATAGTAGACTTAACGATAAAAGATGTAATGAGTAATCATCTAACCTTCCCGTCATCCTTGACCCGAGATGGAGGTAGTGATCGGTCCAACAACGAACTATAGTTTCCTTGTATTTGTCCAACCATGTCTTCTCGAGGTACTCCATCAAATGATACTTGTCCCTCCAACTATCCCTCATATGCACGAGCCTCGCCTCATAAGCCGCAATAGTAGTCGAGTCAAACAACTCTTGACAATCCCTCATGAATTTTGCTTGGATGGATGGCGAATGTGACTTCCACCAACTATTTGATTCGATGTTTTTGAACATGTGCCACTCACACAGAATATGCTTGGCATCTGCGAAGACTCTAAGCATTGCTTTTATGAGGCTTAATTCACGGTCCATCACTATCACTTCCGGCTTCTTTCCATTGAATAGCATGACAATACGTTCCAAAGCCCACTCGTAATGAGCCATCGTCTCCCGTTTTATGAACACGAAAGCAACGGGAAAAGTCTATTGTGTGCTAGTCAATCCGACGAAGTCCAACAACAGCATGTCATATCTTCAAAATATATTGTATGAGACTTTGTAATTGAAAAAGATTTTAATATAAACAAAATAAATGAATTAAAAAATAACATGTTCGTCTTGTATGTGGCATCCATGATGACGACGTATGGAAACATAACAACCCAACGCTTCGACTTGGGGTGGGCTAGAAATAAGTCGTTCACTTCCTCTCGTCCTTCAATGGTTTCCATCATAATATCCCACAAGTAATCCTTCTCTTTCAAGAGTTCAATGCTTCTTGAATTACCGTTCGATCTCCCATCGCTTCCGACCTAAATTTATTCCGAGCGTTTGAAACTTGCTTCCTAGAAGTGACCATCTTATCGGGGTCTTCAAAATCACTCTTTAACAAGTGAACAATTTCCCTCGGAGGTATTCCCGCATCGATGTAGACGGAGACCCGTTTCATTAGTGCCTTCGTCAACCGTCCAACAAATGCATGACCTACCAACTTCTTTGGAAGAGGATGATTGTGAATTCCGTTGACATGCCTCACACCCCAAAGACCCCTTTAATTTGCACCTCTTCAACATGTAAGCGAAACTTACAATCGGACTTCTTCGTCTTGCATAGCTTCCTCAAGCCCTTCGCCTCACTCTTGCGGACTCCGTAATTCTCACACACAAATATCACCTTTCCAAAACGATGATCTTCCGAGTTGTAGGACTTTAGTTTGATGAGAACCATATTTCTACTTCCGGCTTTCTTAATAACCCACGCAAGTAACGAGTCCAAATCCGTCCATATACGATAGTCCACAAACAAACTAGTATAGTCATAATCATCGGGAATAACGGGAGCCTACAATAATTATTCGAAAAATTTCATTCAGTACGACTGTATCATATGTTCTAACATTGTTCAAATTACTTCACTTAACACTAAACTATCACAACTAACTTCTACTAACTAAAGCATATAACATAACACTGACTAAAACATAGTATAACACTAAACTACGCTAAAAAAACAAATTGAAAATATTAACCTCGACAACCGAATACGGATCGTAGTTGCTAAGCATTGCGGGATTGAACAAGCGCTCGTCACCCTCCACATCGTCTTCATTGCCACCGAGATCAACACCGTCATCTCTATCGTCGGCGCGAAACTCCTCTTCTCCATCGTCAGAATGATACTCCTCTTCTCCATCGTCGGAATTAATATTTGAATGAGATTTTCTTACGAATCAACGATTGGCGGAGAGTTTTTATGGATTGATTATGTAGGAGTTCAGTAGAATGCATCATATTTATACTAATGTTTGCGCTACATAACCGTTGGACAACGGCTAGTTGTCAATACTACGCGTACGCAACACGTAGCCGTAAAGGCCCAACGGCTATGCCTCACGTAGCCGTTGTAGATGTCCCAGCAAAACTTAAGTAGGGACTACTATGCGTACGCAAAGCTTAGCCATAGTAGTCCCTACCTTAAGTTTTGCTATGTGGACTACTACGGCTACGAGAGGTGTAGCCGTAGTACATTTTCTTTTATTTTTGCGAACGAAATTATCTTTTCTATCATGGCTACGGGAGGCGTAGGCGTGGTTGTGCTACATTTAGAATGAATCATGTGGTACGAATAGCACGAACTGTTTGTGGCAAACCGTCGGTTCCTAAAACGTCTCAAACCGTCGTTTTAGGTTAATCGGCAATTTCCAGCTTGGGTTTAGGTTTGTAAAAAAAAACTATACCGGCGGTTAACCGCCGGTTTAGGTAGTTTTTTTCTTTTTAGTTTAATAATGGACCAAACTGACAGTTAAACCGCCGGTTTGGTCGTAAAGAGCCGTTTTGCAACGGATCTTTGTTGCCGGCGCCAACGGCTTTCACAAAAATTGGCTTCTTTAAAAAACCCAACCCTTTCCTAATTCCTATAAGTACACAACCCATCTTCAATTTTATCTCACAACATCTTCCAGCACTCTTAACTCTCTCTACTACTATCAATCTCGTATTCTCATAATTCTCGTATTTCTAGAATTCATCTCTCAATCTCGTAATGAAAAACCCGAGTGACAACATTCCTTCTCCACTCTTCCCTGACACCCAAGAAAGTGAAACTCAAATGCTTGAAATCTCAAAAGACGCATTTCGACAAGTACCTCCACCGAAAATGCTTACATCCGAGATTTTACGAAGCATTACACGAAGGGTGAGCCGGTGAACGAATATTGTCAAGTTTCATGCAATTGTCCCACGAGTGGAAGGCGAAGGGCGGCTACGGGACTTTGCAAATACACATGCAAAAATTCATCCCGAAAAGCTAGGGATATCACATGGACAATTACAATTGTCCCACGAGTTTGCATCTTCTTCCTCTCAATCTCCTTTAGTATGTATAGCTCAAGTTAAGAAAGTATAAGATTAGCCGATGTTATATGTTCTCATGCATTTCCATTTTATTATGCGGAATATGAAGAAGTTGAGCATATAACACTAAATATCTTCAACCTTGTTTTAAATCAACTTCTCGCAAAACTGTTTCCAAATTAGTTTCTAATTCTTACGTACAAAAGAAAGAAAAAATTCTTTTGATTTTGGAATAACTTTCGCATCGCAAAAATATTTTTACATAGGCATTACTTTACGTTTTGTTGATAACGATATGTTTTTGGATAAATATGTTATTGCATTTTTCCATTTCAACCAACGACATGATGCAACAAATATTTCAAATTTGATAAAAACGGTTTTACAAGAATTTGATAATGCATCCGCTAACACTACCATCGTAAATCATTTGGTCGAGGCAGCGGGACAATATTTGCGAACTCATTTTACTCATCAAAGATGTGCATGTCATATTTTAAACTTATGTGTTCAAGATTGACTTAAGATTTTAGCGATTATGCTAGCCCCCATTACCGACGTTATTGATCATATTTGGCACTCCTCCGATTTGAGAAAAAAATGGAGATCACTATGTTTAGCTAATAATCTTCATCCAATTGCATTTTCAAATGACATTGAAACTCTACTTACAAATTACTTGGTCAAGCCCTTCGTTACAAAGTACTTTTACAAGATTTTTTCGCACAAAATATTCCTTGGTCAATTCTTGATGATGGCAAACATGCATCGATATTTGTAATGTTTTAAAGACTTTTAGTGATGCAACTAATGCCATGAGTTTTGTTTACACCCCAACTTCTTGTAGATTTTTAGAGATAACCGTAAACGTTTTCGAGACTTTTCAAGAAGTTGATATAAATGACATGAAATTGAAATGGCTAAAATATTACAACAAATTCCCTTGATTTATCTTATAACCGCTCTATTTTATCATGGACTTAAACTTGATGGTGTTTTTGATTTGTCGGCAGTTTATTATAATTGTTTGGGTTTAGACGTCATGATTTCTAACATTATGCAAGAAGTTTGTATCAAAATTGAAAAATTGCTTTGTTCATTTCAATCAAGTCCTAACTCTTATTCTACAACACCTACTCCTAAACCCTCCTTTTCTTCTTCTTCTTCTTCTTCTTCTTCTTCTTCTTCTTCTTCTTCTTTCAAAAGCACAATAAATATTAGCTAAAAGGACAACACCAAGACATTTATCCTCAAGTGCTAAATTTTAAGACTATCTAACAACGTGTTTTAGTTTTGATAGTGAAGATTCTTTTAAATTTTTGGATTGGTGGAAGAAACCCGTCCCGAAATATCCAACCTTAGTCAAAATTGTACAACAACTCATGGCCGTACCGCATCAACGGTTTCCGTGGAGCAAACATGTAACCAAGGAGGGAACATGCTCAATTACAAGAGAACTCAATTGAAGCTCGAAAAGTTGGAGGCTCGAGTTTGTATTCAAGATTGAATAAGAGCGAGAAACGGAAATAACGGAATGCCCCGGTATATGACTCAAAATTGGATTCCAACTCCGATGATGCTGGCACTTCCGAGTCTGAGGTGAATAGGTAAGTGAGGTAACGAAAACAAATCGTAAGTCCGACAAAAGGTAAGTAAAGGTAAGAGAACTACGTGGGCATTGATTCCTTTTAACTCCGAGAGGATACGTAGGTAACCGAAAAACCGGTTCAAACCCATATTTTAATTAAAGTGCCGTTGATTTTTTTTAACAAACCGACAGTTTGCTGGTTTAGACATTGCCGATTTAGTTTGACCTAACACCAAACCTAAGCAGGCGGTTTGAAAACCTAAACCAGCTTCCAAACCCAAGTCTAAAGATGATCAAAAGTCTTCTCTTATCGACAATTAAAATAAAATTATGAATTAATATTATTATTAAAATTAAACTTAAAAATTTCCTCTGATCATTACATTTGTGATTATTTATATCCTATTTTATTTATCAAGTAAAACTAAAAGTTTAAGATTTTGTTTAAATAGAAATGTTGAATGTTAACCAAAACATGTCTGTTGAGACCTTTTGGCTAAGATCAAGAGTATTATATGTGCTTATCGATGTAATATCTTATATGTGGTCATTGAGCCACTTAATATTAAGTTAAATTTTCAAGGGAATAAGTTCAACAATTAAATAATACGATGTAAATTGAATTCTAAACTAAACTAGTTTAGTGCCCGCACCTTGTGCGGATTTTGTTTAAATTATTTTTAACATATAATTTGGTAATTTACCGTTGATTTAAAATCTATTTAATTATAAAAATATGTGTGGTTACAACTTACAAAATTTGGTAAACCACAACAATTATTTATTTCTAAAATTTGATTGTGAAAAATAATTATAAAATTTTGTTTGTTAAAACTTTTAAAATCTAGTTTGTTATCAATATATTATAATTTTTATTTCTAAGATTTGATTTGTAATATTGTGGTATATCCGTAACTTGATTAAAAATAATTTTCTTATGTGGCATGCTTTGGACGTGACGTGACATTGCTGACTGTTTATTAATACTTATAGAAATTATTTTGTAAAAGAAAAATGGCAAATCTGTAAATATCATGTGGCATATCTGTAAATATATTGAAAAAAGTCCTAGGTGGCATGTCTTAGGCGTTGACATGTGGACTAAATGGGTTCTGTTTTAGTAGTATATATAGATTGTAATTATTGATTCTATTAAAAAAAATTAAGTGATTGTATTGAAACGAAAATGAAAATTATACGAACTGGAAAGTGAAAAACTAAGGGTCTGTTTGGTATCAGGTGGGTTTACTTTTTTAGATTGAGGTAGATGAAGGTTGTTGGAGATTCTTTCAATAATATTGTCCTTACGAGATTGTTTTAGGATACTTTCTCAAATATAACTTCAAATATAATACAATTCTAAACTTCATCTAATATCATATTGTTGTCCAAATATAATCTCCAACAATTCTTACCTAAACAATCTAAATGAATCACCTATAATTTAACACCAAACATACCCTGAGTTATAATTATTTGTGTTCATCATTAGAACTCTTATTAAAGCAGAATAAATTGAGTTTTAACATGTTCATACCTCCTACATACCAAGTTGATGAAATGTTGATTTCTTTGTCACACGTATACTCGCAAGTTGAGTCAAATTCTCCATAGGGTCTTCTTCACCGTCGTCGTCATTTAATTAGTGATCTTGAATTTGTGCAAAGTTAGATTATTACCTAGTTGAAATAGTACTATAAGGATTAAAGAGTACGTAATATTTATCAGGTGAGAATCGACATTTTCATAATAGGAAAGAAGGTATATAAGAGCATCCCAACAACTTCCTTAAACTCTCCACTTTTTCTCATTATTCTCCATTTTGGAGAATGAAATGGAGAATCTATTGGACCAAAAAATCATTAAAATTCTCCAAATATTCTAAAATGAAGAAGCTATTGGGGATGCTCTAATGAAAACACGTATACTCGCAAGTTGAGGTAGCTACCTCTGTAAATTCCTCTCTACCAATATACGTAACTTCTTCTGAAAAAAAGAAGGTATATAATGGATGAAAGAAATGGACAGATTTCAATAAAAATAAATGCACATTTAATATATTTATAAATTGGTGGAATGTGTTATAGGTCCCAATAATTATTAAGAGAGAATAATGAAAAATATAGTTGCTTCCGTATAATTATTAACAGAGAATAATGAAAATTTTAATTAGCGATATATAATGTAAAGATATTTTAGATCAGTTTTCATTATACAATATTTTATATTATTCATTTTATACTTTATAATTATAGAGATTTTATATGTTTTTTTTTTTACCATTTATTCGGATTACTAAACCATAAAATTATCAATAATTACAGAGAAAGATTATTGTAAAACAAATATCATAAAAAATACAGAGTATAAAAATATACAAATAAATAAATATGCATATGCTTGATTTGTTCGCATTTATATATATTTATAGTAAATTGCTGTAATGTTTGCATATATATACTCGACTCCCAGGACCCCAAACCCTTCCAAATTATATGCATTATCTCCTCTTTGCATATGAGCATATCCTTATAGCTTGCCAATCTCTTCTCGGCTTTTCTCTCGGATCTGAAACCCTTCAAATCTACTCTTTTTCCCGCTTGCAACGTACTTTAATTTCAAAAAATTATCCTACCAAAACAAAGATCATTAATGGAGATGGAAAGCATTTTGAAGTTTCTTGAGAAGAAGACTCTATTGGTGACCGGTGGTACTGGCTTCTTATCGAAGAGTAAGTAGGGGTGTAATACGAGTCAAATGAGTTGAGATTGACATGGTCAAACTCGGCTCATTTATAAACGAGTCGAGTTCAAGCCAGCCTAAATTTTATGCGAGTTATAAAATATGTTCATATTCAGCTCGTTTCAAAAGTGAACGAGCTCGAGCCGAACGTTTGACGAGCTGAGCTCGAGTAGCTCAGCTAAAATAATACTTCTATACTATTATTTTAGCCGAACGAACCGATTTTTACCGAACGAGCCGAACATTAACATGTTCAAAACTCGGCTCATATTCAAGCCCTTAGAGTAAGCTATATTTTATTTGTTTGATTCTAACTCTTTTTTTTGTTTCTCCACTTTCTTGAGAAGAACATCTTTATATTAAGATATTTTTTTTTTGGATGCCCTAATAGTTTTGGTGGAAAAAATATTGAGGACTCAACCAAATGTGAAGAAACTTTACCTTCTTGTTAGAGCAGCAGATTCCGAATCAGCCGACCAACGTCTGCAAAAAGAGGTGTTCATTGTTTCCCATCTTTACATGCAAAGTTCATTCACGTGATTTACCCTAATATTCAACAATGGTTGTTGTTGTTGGTTGGTCAGATAATAGGAAAGGAATTGTTTAAAGTTATGAAGCAAAATATGGAAGAAGATTTTGAGTGCTTCATATCAAAGAAGGTGACAATGGTGGCAGGTGATATCACTCACCATGACTTCAACATACAAGAAGAATCCATCAAGGATGAAATGTTCAATAATTTGGACATTATCATAAACTTAGCTGCCACCACCAACTTCGATGAAAGGTACAGTAACTTAATTTCGTCCAACCAACACCTACCATTCTAGCGTAACTCTAGTCGGAACGGAATGAAGCATGATAATAGTTTTCATATTCCGATCTTAATAAGTATGTAAACCCGACTAACTACCTACTCCAACTCACTCCATATATTATTAACTTATTTGCAATTTATCAAAAAAAAGGATAAAAATCGTTAATTAACAATTCTAATTCGCATGGCTAAATACGAGTGCACAAACACATAGAATAATATCAACACGTCAACGTGATTCTACACAATCCATTTATTATTTTCATTTGATCATACATATTATGTTCAATATAGGTGACACGAGCGGTCTACCTGACCCTCCCCTTTGTTCCGGTATACCACATACTAGATCTTATGCACCCCCACCGTATACCTTAAAGGACTAATTTTAGAGAACCTCTCCGATCCCTACTATTTGGGTAGTGATGTCACGAGATGTTATACACACATCATTATCATAACATAAGCTAGTTGATGTAAAGACAAGTGAGTAAGGGCCCGTTTGGTTTTACCTCCGGAATCGGAAACGGAATGGAAACGAATCTAGTCCATATGTATGCCCTTGTTCATGAAAGTTTTTAGAATCATTTCTTGTGGTTTGAAGTAATTGGAGTAGAGTTTGATTACTTTTGATACCCTATAGGTAACAAAATATGGGAAAATAAGTGTACTTTGCACTAAACTACAAGGAATGATTCCATAAAATTTCATAAATAAGGATATCATATGGACTAAATTCGTTTTCATTCCGTTTTCGTTACCGGAGTTGGAACAAAATGGGCCCTAAGTCTTGACGACTTGCATTGATTAGACAAACACAATATCCAAAATCGTCTCGATCCAAATTCGGTCAGTAGTTTCCACTTATAAAAATAACTCCGAACCACTAATTGTAAAGTATTTATAAAACTAGTCCGGTTTTGGATAAGTTACGAACAAGACCCTAACTTTACCCAAAATTACAAAAAAACACCCAATAATCCCAATCGCATCAAATAAACCCTACAACCATATAATATCAGTCTACGTATTTATGCCGGTTATCCAAAACCTTCCAACTTTAGAATTTGCATTAAATGCTCTATGTATTTAGAAAACATGAAATTCAAGAAGAGGAAAAAAAAAACTCAACCAACCACGACTCTGAAAATGTGAAATATCCAAAGTACTCAATATAACGGAGTTATAACCTCCAATGTTATCTCAAAAGGACATAACAAAAGAATAAAGCATAATTGAATATTGTCTGATTTTGAAACTCTACAAAATATGAAATCCTAATTGTAACGCATGAAATAATGTTCATAAACATGTCAAAGCCGACTTTATGAGTAAACTGAAATTAGTTAAGAACAATCTATAGATGGCTTCAACCCTAAACACGTATCTATGATTATTGTACAATTCATTCAAGTATTACTCTAACAATTTTACAAACACACCAACTTCAAGAATTCATAACTTATTCATATAAATGAGTTAGACCACAAAAATTTGTAATTAGACCGTTCAATTTGGGGTGTCATTAAATCCAACAGTACATAACCTCTATTTTTTTAGGGGTCCGTAATATTTATTTCTAATTAAATTATAAAAGAAAAGAGTGTTTGTCATAATGGTTAATTAAAACCTTAATTTTAGGGAAAACTAGTTTAGTGCCCGCACCTTGTGCGGGATTGTCTAAATAAATATTATATCTTCACTTTCATGCATCATATATTTGATATCAATTTATAGTAAAAATTATTTTTATTAATTAATATGACTAACATATGAGGATTATTTTTTTTTAATAAATAAAAGAACATAATTAAAATTCTATTACAAAGATTATTATTCGAGTATTATATTTATACCAATATATTCTCACTTTTACTTAGATTTAGATAGAGGAGCAAAATTTGATTTAGTTTTAAATTAAACAAATGTGTCAAATCTTGTTAGAAGATTTGCGTTAGATTTTCGCAACAAATCGAGTTACAATAGATCAGTTTGTTAACTTTGATTGTAGATAGGTAGATTTATTTTTTTAATTATTTATTTTAATAAAATTGACATGGCATGATAACTGTTTACAAATTCTAATAAAAAATTTTCTTATAAAATAATTAATGGCAAATCTGTAAATACGTTGTGGCAAATCTGTAAATAAATTAGAAAAAAGCTGACGTGGACAGTCTTATAGGTTGACACGTGGACAAAATGGGTGCTGCTTTAGTAATATATATAGATGATTAAGAGTTTAAATCCCCAATGGAATTGTTCTTTTATTTTATAGATTTTTTTTTTCGTTTTATAATATATATTTTTTATCTCCTTTTTTGCTTAAATTCTCTTTTTTTTCAAAAAATATATTAAAGTTAGGAACAATCATAAGATGAGATGAGATGAGATGAGATGAGAGATGAGATTAGATGCAATGAGATGATATGAGATAAGATGAGAGATGAGATGAGAAATGAGATATGAGAGATGAGAGATGATTAGATTAGATGAGAGGAGAGGAGAGAGGAGAGAGGAGATATGGGAAATGAGAGATGAGAGGGGAGATGAGAGATGTGAGATGTGGGATGAGTTATGAGAGATGATATTAAATGATATTATATGAGAGATGAGATGAGATAAGATAAAATGAGAGATGAGATGAGATAAAATGAGAGATAAGAGATGATATACGAGATGAGAGATGTGGGATGAGATATAAGAGAAGAGAGATGTGGGATGAGATAAAACGAGAGATGAGATTTTATAATATGATATGAGATGTGAGATGAGATTGGATGATATGATATGAGAGATGAGAGATGAGAGAGGAGATGAGATGAAAGATGAAAATGGTTAAGAGTTCAAAATTCCCAATTGACTTGTTCTTTAATTTTTTAATTTTTTTAATTTTTTTTGTTTTACAACATTTTTTTTTATCTCCTTTTTTTTCAACTTTTTTCTCCAAAATATATTAAAGTTAAGAACAATCTTATTTTATTTTTTTTATTGTCATCCTTTCATGTACTTCTATTAAAAAAGTATTTTCAGTCTTTTTTCTTCGTTTTTCCTTAACAAAACATAATTTTAAAAATTGATAATAAAAAAATGTTGACACATGGTCTCTAAAACTCGTTAGACGGCCCTGTTTGTAATCATCTCACAAAACACCCATGGTATCATCCCATTTTTATCAAATTTTATATGATCATATCCTATCCCTAACACAATAACATCGTATGCGCAACATCTTGACCGAAAACAGAGTTCTAGTGCAAATTTGCAAAACCATATCTCCAAATCCATTCGTTGGAATGACTTGAACAATTGCAAAAAAGTACCTATGAAACCCCAATAATAACATACTAAAATTTCAGACATATCATCATTGGTTTGCATACCTCACAGAGGTTATGAATTTGATCAATCAAATTCATCAACAAATGGAAACTGTCAACTATTTTCTTTTCTCGACTGGGATGATCCTTGACATATTCGATTGCAATTGAAGAAGGAAACGACTGATTTTTTCTGGCTATGAAGAATCAAGGAGACGGACAAATAAGGACACCCTCAGATTTCCAAAAGAACAAAATTTTTCCCACGTCTTCCAATATTTATAAAATTACTACCGTACCTCTCATAAAATATTAAATGACGTGAATTAATCTATATCATCGAATCATATCAATTAAGGGTTGAAATTGTTCCGCTACTCCTTGCTACAAGATTACTATGTACCCGAAGCAACCCAATATTTTAGAGATATTACATTGTAGGTACGACGTTTCCTTGTTTATCAACACTTTTGGAGCAAAGAATGTTTTGGACTTTGCTAAGAAATGTATTAACTTAAAGGTTCTTGTCCACGTATCCACAGGTCAGTGCTTCAACTTATTTACGTGGAATATCATTAATTTTATTTAACGGCACTGTTTAAAAATGCATTTTGTTATGTTTTTCAGCATATGTATCGGGTGAAAGAGGCGGGTTGATAGTAGAAAACTCCTACAAAATGGGAGAAACATTGAACGGGACACGCGGTCTCGACATTGAAGAAGAAAGGAGGGTTTTGGAGCATAAACTTGTTGAACTGCAAGTAGGAAGAGTTGATCCTCATGAAGTCAATTTGGCCATGAAGGATTTGGGTCTTGAGAGGTAAACCTCTACACCAATTATTTGGAAGGAGGTTACAGTGAATGAAATATTTGATAATTCTTTCTAGGGCAAGAAAGTATGGATGGCCAAATGTATATGTCTTCACAAAGGCACTTGGAGAGATGATGATAATGGAGCACAAAGAATCTCTTCCTATCGTCATCATCCGTCCCACCATCGTCACCAGTACGTACAAAGAACCTTTTCCTGGTTGGGTTGAAGGCTTCAGGACCATTGACAGTATAGCTGTCGGATATGGTAAAGGGAGATTGACATTTTTCCCTGCTGATCCAAAAGGCGTCCTTGATGTGGTAACTGATCTGAGTTTCTTCAAATTATATCATCACACTAAGCCCCGTTTGGTTTAAACTTCGGAAATGGGCCTAAGTAGACTATAAGAATGATTTCATGTTTATATATTCTGTAGATTCCAGGAGATATGGTGGTGAATGCAACCCTTGTTGCAATGGTTGCACATGCGAGTCAACTCGGTGAGAGTAATATTTACCATGTAGGCTCATCCTTAAGGAATCCTATGAAAATTTCCACCTTCCACAAGACATGTTGTTGTTACTTCATAAACAATCCATGGATCAACAAGGAGGGAAAGCCTGTTATAGTCGGACATTCTAAGGTTCTCGACTCCATGGATAGCTTCTACAGATATCTTTCCATCCATTACCTGTTACCCTTAAAGGTTCAAGAACAAAAATCCTACGATTCTTTCATTCAATGTAGTACCTTATGCTATCTATACTTTTTCTTTCTGTTTCTTACACAAATCCGATCTGTTATTATAGGGACTTCAAGTAGTGAACAAGGTTTTTTGCCAATACTTTGCGGGGACGTATTCTGATCTTAAGAGAAAGATAAACCTAGTGTTGAGATACGTGGATATCTACAGACCCTACTTGTTCTTCAAGGGCATGTGAGTTTTAATCACGAGAAACTCAACTCATAAATAAAGTTTAAATTAGGAAAATAACTTGTGTTCCCAAGATTGTTATAAGAATACAAATTGCTATGGTTTTTCAGTTTCGATGACATGAACACCGAGGAGCTGAGGTTGAAAGCAAGGGAGGGAAATGTTGAAACCAACATTTTTTACTTTGATCCAAAGGGAATTGACTGGGAAGAATACTTGATGCACACGCATTTTCCCGGGGTTGTCAAATATGTGCTCAATTGAAAGTGGTTCAGCTGTACGTTAACATTCTCGACCGGGTTTTCTTTGGAAAATTTGTAAATCCTGTCTGAAATCTTGTTTGACATGTAAGTGTGTTCCATATATATATATATATATATATATATATATATATATATATATATATATATATATATATATATATATATATATATATATATATATATATATATAGAGTATAGATCCTATGAGAACACTCCCTAACGTGAGAACATGAGAACAAATTCATAATTATTATTAGTTTTGTTACGAATGTGTCATATCGTTTAATGTATTATTCGTAGTTATTGTTGGTTGAGTGGATTATTCGTAGTTATTGTTGAATTCCTAATTATTATTATTCGTAGTTATTATTATTTTTGATATCTACTCTAAATCTCAACGCTTAATACTCACATCCAACGGTGTACGATTGTTCTCATGTTCTCACGTTAGGGTTGTTCTCATGGGAACCACACCCTATATATATATATATATATATATATATATATATATATATATATATATATATATATATATATATATATATATATATATATATATATATATATATATATATATATATATTCGAATTCTTATTATATTTCTTCAATACCAATGAAGATAGCATAACTGCAAGAAGTATTAGGGATGATAATCTCACCTGTATCTGATGAGTGTTTGAAACCCACCCTAAAACTAGGTTAAAATTTATAAATATATCGGTAAAATTCGTGTGACAGTTGCAAATATTAGGGAGGGTCGGATACGGCGAGCAATTGACGATCAATCATCCACACTCATTGCCTAGTAGGTCTCTCATGTACATTCTCACCATTAATACAGATAAAATTCCATTCAAAAAAAAATATAATATTCTTTACACTTTAACAATATATAATCTTACATTAAAATCTCTTAACATAAATACTTTTTGTGCTTCAACAATATATATTAAGCTTACATTAAAGTTTCATGAACTCTAAAAGGCCTAATATTGCGCTTATTTGCCTTTGTAAATTGTAACCTTGTCAATCATATTGACTTTTAATTTCTATGAACATTTAATGGTAAATTCATTTTTGTACATATATATTCTACACTTTTAAATTGAAATAAATAATTTTTAATTATCTTTTAACCATAAGGAGCATGAGTCAAAGAGAACACATCAATGATAAGATTTTGATGGGGTAAAGATAACTTTTTGTAATCCTAATTAGTTCATTGAGTTTGATTTTTTCACTTTCATCATTTTTTTGTTGGAATTATGTAAGATATTTTGGATTTATATTTTCTCTCCCGGACACCTTAGAAGTTAAATACATAAAATGGGATAGTAATTTATTTAATTTTATCTTAAATGATTTCACTTTGTTTAGAATTTTGGTTGAATATTTAAACGGATTATATATGTCACCCGAAAAACCAAACAACCTAATCCACCTATAGCCCGATAAATACGGATGACAAAAGCTACATATCAGATGACATGATAGGTAAAGATTTTAGATGTTAAGTCGGATGATAGAAGTGGTTCATCCACAAATCGCCCAATCTATTATCATCTCTATCGGATACGTACAATAAACCAAGTGCTTGTTTGGTATCTATAAAGTATATTAGATATTGTGTGTAATATATTGGATTAGCATTCAGTTTTCTCTCCAAGTTTCGGGCAGAGGTTTATGTTGCCGGTCGATCGTCAGCCCTACTAGTAGTCGATCGAGCGGCATTTGGTGGTTGATCAACCTTCCTTTGTGTCCGGTCGACGTAACCTTGTTTTTCTCCTTCGATTAATAAAGTACGAGTTTTTCAGGTATGTCTTGCATATCTGGTTTGTTAAAGGGTTTGGAGAGCCCAACTACGTACATTGATCTTTAATGTTGTTTATATCTATGAACGCATGAATATTTATCAATGTGATTTATGGTAGTCATTGGATTGTTCCTTTGCAGAATGTGAGAGTCGAGTTTGGAATCTTCCTTTGATATATGTTCTTCAAGGTGTTGATGACAAAATGTGAGAGCCGAGTCACTCATACCTCCGTGTTGAGTTCAATGGGAAGAATAGGCGTCGTCTTGGGTATGTGACAATCAACTAGGGTGATAACCATTGACGCATGCCAAACAACGATCTAACCACGTAACAATCGGATGAAGTAGTCTCCCACATAACATAAGTTATATCAATTGAGGTTTGTATGTATATATGTTGTGATTTGGAGTCTGAAATTACTTTAATATCACTTTCACTTGTTGCTATCAAGATTGCTCCCAAACCCTCCCTTTAGTCCGTAAAATCTCTCTCTCTCTCTCTCTCTCTCTCTCTCTCTCTCTCTCTCTCTCTCTCTCTCTCTCTCACTCACAATTTTGTGTCATTTTCTGAGGTGGTTGATCCAAACCATTCCTTAAGGTCAATCGACCTTATTGTGTTTCTTCTATTTAATGTTTGTTGTGTCTAGTGTATAAGATCGATTGATAGTGGCATCGATCGATCGATTGACATCTACCTTTGTTTTCGAGTCTTGTCTTAATATATGTTGTTTTCATTATTAATGCGTCAAATCATTACATCGCCTTCTGATCTTGACTCATTTTATTACAATAGACCGGTTTTTAATATGTTTGTGAGATTTGAGGCGCACGTTTCAACCCTCATCTGCTAGAATTCTTAGAGTAGTATAAATTGGGATCCCTCATATTCTAACTTCACTTCGTATAATATTGGGAATCATTGTCAATATTGATTAATTCTCCAAGCGGTAAAATACATATAACGTTAACCTAACCCTAATTCTATCTCTAACACTCCCCTTCAAGTTGGGGGTGTGATTAAACAATTCCAAGATTGAATAGTAGAAACTTGAAGTTTTTTTGTACTCTCCTCGGTACTTGCATTAGAAGGTAGTAAGTCTTGAGCGAAAGTTGTTGTTGGAGTGAAGAGATACAGGGAGGACTTGATGAACCTCCCTTCTTTTCTCTTTGTTTTGATCCCATAGTCGATGTTAGGTTGGCATCCAAGGGAGTTGATACGAATGGATGAAATGAGGACTTGATGGACCCTCCTCCCTTCATTGGTATTTGTTTTGTTGGCGTCAATAGGTTGGGCCCTAGGACGCATGAAGATTGACGTGATAGGGTAGATTGAGACGCAAGTAGGTTGACGTCCTAGGGAGTTGATACGAATGGATGAAATGAGGACTTGATGACCCTTCTCTCTTCATTGATCTTTGTTTTGTTGGCACCAAAATGACACATGTAGGTTGGGCCTTAGGGCACATATAGATTGACGTCCTAGAAAGTTGATACAAATAGATGAAATGAGGGCTTGATGGACCTTCCTCTTTTCATTTGTCTTTGTTTTGTTGGTGATAATAGCACACCGGTAGGTTCGGCCCTATGGCGTAGGTAGGTTGGCGTTCTAGAACGCTAGTAGGTTTAAGGTGGCGATAACAATACGCCGATAGAGTTGTCTTTATGGAACCCGTAGGTTGGCTTGATAGCGGCCATCGTCGTTACGGTGATGACGGCGTGTCTAGAGTTTGTGTTTTAGGGGGTTGTTTTTTATGTTTTAGGGTTATTTTAGGCGTAACCGTGTTTAAGGATCGTACATAGGCTCTGATATCATGTAAAATTTAGTAATCGTGAAGCTTATTTTATTTATTAACTTGATATCCTTTATATAACATATAAGAATAAAACGGTATAGTTCATAGAACCTTAACCAAACCTTAATTCTATCTCTAACAAAGTACAACTTTATTTATATTTTCGTTTGTCTACGATAAGCCAACCCATTTGGTCATTATTTTTTTTTTTGAATAAAAGTACCTTTTACAATATTAAGTCAAATACCCTTATTATATTTGTTTTTGATTTTTGTCAAATTTGGCCACCTATAAAATTTCCCGGTCACATATTTCACAGTATTAAGTTAATTACCATTATTATATTTTTTATTTAATAAAAAAAATAAAATTACCCATCGGTCATTTGATATATCTTTTAGCTATTCTTATTCTTATAGAAATAAATTGTTTTTCAAAACATATTATATTAAATAAATATCTATAATAAGGTTATTTCAGTCAAAATGTTGTAACACCCCGAATCCGCGGGACTCGGAGCGTTACGGGATAGGACCTCACAATGGGTCCTGACCCTTAGCCTGACAACAATTTCACCGGATCTTGCAACAAGACACGAATAAAAGGCAAAACGAAATAATTTTAATGCAAATCACATGATCGGAAATACAACCAAAAGAAAGACTCCAGCCGAGTTCTTAACACAACGTAGATACAACAATAACAACAAAAGAGACATAAACTCAACCCCGTCCTATAATGTACGGGAACCCCGGCTGCCCACTCCTCCGGATCACTCGACACCATCCCTAACTTGCAAGGCATCTACAAAATCGGTTTGAAACCGTTAGCTAACATTCTAAGCATTAGAATAACGGTAAAGTCATATACACATATAAGGTAACGTAAACACATAACATGATAGCACGCAAGCCGTTCTTTTATACGTTATTTCATTACTAATTCAACTTATGGTGTGACACGAGAATCACCGTGATCTTGCCACCCTTTCACCAAACAGGTTTGTACTTGATGCAAATCAGCATCACTTGTTGGACTGGTCATAGAGCACCTCCTAGTTTCCCCATTTTGAACTGGACAAGTGGTCACCGCCCAGTTATAATACACTTGGGCCAATTAATATACAAGGGCCGTCCTAACCCGATTTATCGTTATAACAATAATTAAAACACACACACCACCATCACACGTCAAACTAATACATAAAATCTAGCTAAGTCCGGAGGACTTACCTGTATCAGATCAAGTTCAGTCAACGATATTCCTTGACTCCATAAGTCTAATCTCAAATGCATGATCATAACATGAAACTTGTATCAATAACATAATATCTAACACCTTAGAAGTTTTCACTTCTAAGTTAACAACGATCATTTGAGAGGAAATATTAAACTAGTCTTACTTGGTGAAATAACGATTTTACCCTTGGATCGGAAAAACCCTAAAAGTTCTAGGAAGACTCCTAAACTTCTTCTAAAACTAAATATCTGATGTCCAACACTAAAAAGAAAAGTTGTACGAGGTTGAAAGCTTTTTACACTTTTAAGCTCCTTATCAAGACTAACTAAGGTCAACTAAACGCTACTACTAAATCCCATAAGTTACGAGGAACCTCTATTGTTCATACACAAAGCATTAATTCCTCCAAAAATTACAAACCAACTCACATGCACTTACATTACAATCATATGCCTCTTCACACCTTTACACCCAAGTCGGAAATAACATAATTATCTCATCATTCCGATTATACAATTATCTAACTTAGATTCCAAACTCTTATAATGAACTCATCAACTCTTGCCCACAAGGTTGACGTACAACTAACATGAAAGTTACATAAATCACATACATATAACCCTATACAAGATTCCGAAATAAACATCCCCAATCCGAGATTAGGGTTTGCGCCCACAAATCTCAGCCTAATCACAACAATCCAACATCATCTACCAACCACAAATTAGACCAACCACGTCACACAAATTCTCGACAATACTTACCCTAGATTTAAAATTACAAACACATAATTAAACAAGCCTAAAATTACACAATCCCCAAAATAATCTAGGGTTTAATCCAAAAAAAAACAATCGGGACTCACTCTACAGGAACAGGCCGGCGGCACTAGCGGCGGCAAGTTAGGACAACGGTAGGCTGGAGGCGGCAAGGCAGGTCAAGAAGGAGACAGACTAGCGGCGGCAAAGCAACCGTCTGCGGAGGAAATGAGGTCTTCGGCGCCAACTGTAGCTAAAGAAGCCCTCGGCCTCTTGCCCTGACTACGACGGAGATGGTGGAAGGCCGACGTGGCAAAGTAAGAAGAGAAGGAAGCAACAACAGTTCTTGACGGCCGGTGACGCAGGTTGATGGGAGAGCGGCGCCCAAAGTCTTCGACCACCGATGTTGAAAATTTGGGCAGAACTCTAGTCTTTTATGGCCTGAAAATGTAGATCGAACTACGGATAGTGAGGAGTGACGGTGGCCTGAGAGGAGGAGTCCGGCGTTGAGAGGTTGAGAAGAAAAGAGGCAGGCGAACGGCTGGGAACGAGAAAGAAGAAGGGCTTGTTTGGTATCGTATTCTTTTTTTTAGATTCTTGGGGATGGAGATTCTTGAGATTCTTGGGATTGTTGGAGATGGGTATTGTTAGAGATTGTTTTTTTCGTAAAATTTTTCTGTTTGGTATCAAATTATTGTTAGAGATTCATATAGATAAGATTACCAAAATACCCTCAAAATTTAACCCCAAATTTTAGTATTTCTCCAGCCCTAATTTCTAATCGACAACTCCACCGTCTCCTCTCCTTCGTCATCGTCACTCTCCATTTCTTGACACCTTGCTGCTACTGCACCCCTTTTCGTCACTCTCCATTTCTCAACCATATCCCACAACCACTGATTAGGCAACTTCATATTGACAGTCCCGTGCAAGACAACCAAGAACAAACCATAGTAGTTATCCTAACTATCAATCCTCTGTCTGACAGTGGGCTAGAGGCGAGCGTAAAGGTGCCTGAACCACATTTCGCGATAGAGGAGGCAAAAGACATGGTCGTTATCAACAATAGGAGCAATGGCGTCGACGGAAGGCCATGGTTTGCAATCAATCGCTTATGCTGATGGAGAAGATCTGAAGAGAAGGAGGAGAACGAGATTGGAAGAAGAACGAGACTGGTACTAGTAGAATGTGAACCCGATGGAGAAGATCTGAAGAGAAGGAGGAGAGAGATGAGACTAGAAGAAGAACAAGACTGGAAGAAGAACGAGAGCTCGAGATTGTGAAAGGAGAGAAGAATGAGGGTATGAGGGGAAATGAAGAACCGGTAGGTGAAATAAATAAGTTAAAAGATACTCTAGAAGGGGGGGTTGAATAGAGTATGAGAACTTTTCACAAACCAAATCTCAAGGCCTTGAAACTCCTTTCAAGGGCCTTGATGTCAATTTGTGCTCTTCGTGTAACTTTGATTTCAAGGGCTTTGAAACAACTTTCAAAGGCCTTGACTTTGTGCTCCTGCAAAACAAAGTTAGTCACAATAGCAAGATATAGTGCGAAATATAAAAGATTGACACGAGGATATGTTTACGAAGTTCGGCTCTAAATAGCCTACTCTCCGTCCCAGGGTATAGCCTTAGGATCTAACTATCTATTATCAGCTTCAAAGAGTCCTAGATACAAACTAGAAGAAATCCCCTTCTTGTAGCCAACGCTACGATCTAGCTCCAACTCTTAACCTAGCTATAATAGGCTAGTTACTTCGCACAGTAACACACACACTAGTATAACACTATTTAGATCTTCCAATGGAGCTCTTGTGTTTTCTCTCTAAGGGGATAAAACTTTTGCGTTAATGAGAGAAAGAAAAACTACGAATGAAGATGATTAGATTGCTTGAAGACGTAAAGATGTTTTCCGTATATGCTTGTGTGTTTTTTCTTCTTCGACCATCATCTTCATTTATACTCTTCTATGGAGAGGTCTTCTAGCCGTTGGAAAGATGACCGTTTGAAGATGAATCTTCTTCTCCATGAAGATCGTTTCTTGTTTCGAGATAAGGTAGACGTTGCAAATCTTCAACTCCTGAGAACACGTTGAAACCTCAGCTCCTTAATCTTCTCATCCTTTGTTGAATCGAAGGAGAAGATATTTTGCCGCTTTTTGTTTTTAGAAAATCTTCTGAAAAGATTCTATAATCTTCGGTTGAGATCTTCGGTTGAGATCTTCGGTTGAAAAAGATCTTCCTAAAATCTTTATGTTTAAGCAAATCTTCCTGAAAAATCTTCTTTGCATTTGAATCCTTGTTGTGTGCATACTCCAAGGCCTTTGAGATCGTTCTTGTGTAACGCATTCTTCCTTGTCCTTGAGTTATGCTTCAAGGCCCTTGAATCCCATATCAAGGCCCTTGACATTCGACCTGCACTGAATTCAAACCAACCAAATATCTAGAGAATATAATCAATACATTGTTAGTATATCTAACTACTACATTTGTGTTAAATCTTCCAACATCAACACCTGTAAAACATTATAAAACAAGGTGGAGTTTTCAATCTCCCCCTTGATGGAAGACAACACAAATGTTTTATCGTACCTGCATTTGTTAGTTTAGAAATGCATATGAAAATCAAAACTAAAATGCCGAATGCAGTATATCGAAATGTCGGATCATCATTTCTCCCCCTTTGTCTTTCAACAAGGAGAAAAAATAGTTAAAGCACGGGAGCCTTAAACACGATTACAGACCCAAAAAGAAGAGTATTTTCACAACCCACATTAAAAGATTTTTAAAACAGTCAGGATAGACAGAGAACTTCAAGATTCCTTGTACCATCGGGAGGAATTGCCTTCCCATAATGTTCTCGTAAACACATATCTCTCCACTGATCCTTAGCATCAGTAAGTTCATGCTCTTTGAGAAATAAGTATGTTCCTCTTTGTGCAGAATTCTTGTCATATTTCTTGACTACCCCAAACTCTTCGATAGTCAAAATATCTGGGTCCTCTGGCAATGGTTGGCGAATGGGTTTATCCTTGATAATCTTATGACATTGAGTCATAACCTTTTCAGCATCCTTTGTAGTCGCTTGTCCATCATCTTCCGATATGGGCTTAATACTGCTAGCAGTTGTAAGAGACAAAGCACTAACATGAAACAACTGGTTAATTTTCTGATTAAGAATACCCAGTAAGTCTTGGGTTTCATCCATCTTATCAGTCACTGAAGCTCTAAAATCAACAAAATCATATCTTAGTGAGTCCACTACTCTTTCTACAAATTTCAAACGCTGCTCTGTAGAAAAATTTCATTCGGGCTGCTCCTTCAAAACCCATACAGTACTAAAACCTACTTGAGTCTTTTGAATTCCAATTGTCTCAAAGAAGGCTTCATCCAATCCTCCATTGTAAATGTGAAAATCCTCACCAGAAAAATCCACTGAAAAATGCCTAAAGATTATGGAAAGCAGATTCCCATAAGACAGGTGACTAGTGCTTGGAGAATTGATGACATTGACCATGTGAGACAAGATAATTTCAGCCATATTGACTTTCAACCCATTCATCACATTGTAAACTAAAGCCAGCACAACATTGGTTATAATATCCTTGTTGGCAAACCTGGGTACTATGCATTTGTCTAAAATAGCATGAATGATTCTAGCTTCCAGAGTTAAGCAAGTGATAGTGGGTGGTGATAAAGCATTGGGAAGGAGAAACTGTTCTTTGGCTAACCTTATGGTTCTAACAAGGTTAGAACATTCTGAAGCATCATAAAGAGGAATTCCAAAGATATCAGCTATAATCTCAGCGGTAATGGTAATTTTCTTACCTTTGATGACAGAATCCAGAATCCATTCACCTCTTTCTCGTCTTGCCGTTAAGTTCGCGTAGAACAATCTGGTCAGTCCTGGGTACGATGATTCTCCTGGGATTAACATGATCCAGATTGAGCTTGCTTGAAGCACTTCTAATCCCGGCATTGAGTAAGTAGGTAAACATTTCGCTATGAACCGGCTCACACATGCATTGATAACGATCATCATACTTTGTAAGCTATTTCTTGGTTGTTGTTGGATTAGCAAAACAACTCGATGGGAGCCCAGTCTTAACGAAAATATCTGCGTCGCTTGAAAAACCTGATGCACTTGAGCTTGACCCAGATCTTAAACTCGAATCAAAATCAGACGATACTTGAATTATCCTCTGTCGTTTAGGGACAGATGATGTTGCTTCTTTTATTGAAGGTCTCGTGGAAGCCATTAAGAAAATTTTGAGAAGAAGATGAAGAGGGTTCGGAAATTCGGAAGAGTAAAGCACCGTTCTTTCAAAGGGAAAAGGAAGCGGAAGAAATAAAAAGGGAAGAGAAGAGGTTTTTAAGGGAAGAAGTCTTATCAACGTAAGATCAAAAGATTTTTAAGATCTTGGGAAAATCATAGATAAAAAATCCTTCCATAAATTTTGGTAACCACTTTTCAAAATCATTTGAATCTGATAACAAAACCTTTTGAAATCCCTTTGAAAGAATAAAAATTAGATAATTCAATATCTAAAGGATATGACTTTCTAATTAATCTGTTTTGTTAATATCCCCTTTGAAATATGTTTCAAGGCCCCTTGAATTTCATTTCAAGGCCCTTGAAAACATCAATTGGGTTGCATGCGTAGGAACAATTAAACTCGTTTACTCCCTCTACGTTAATGCTTCCTTGTTCAACATACCAAGCTCCAATATAATAAAATTAAACTGTTCCTCAGGAAGAGGCTTGCTAAAGATATATGCAAGCTGCAAGTTGTTGAGATAAAAGAAATTGAAACATCACCTTTCTCAACATGATCACGTATGAAGTGATGCCTTACATCAATATGCTTAGTCCTTGAATGTTGCACAGGATTTTTGGTTATAGAAATAACACTAGTATTATCACATTTTGTAGAAATACCTTTCAAGTCAAAGCCAAGGTCACGAAGTTGTTGAGCAATCCAAAGAATTTGTGCACAAGAGGCTCCTGCAGCTATATATTCAGCTTCAGCTGTGGATAGGGCAACAGAGTTTTGCTTCTTGGAGTGCCAACAAATTAGGGATGACCCTAAGAATTGACAACATCCAGAAGTACTTTTTCTATCGACCTTATAACCTGCACAGTCTGCATCTGAATAGCCAACAAGATGAAACAAGCTTTGACGTGGGTACCGCAACCCTAGATCCTTAGTGCCATTGAGATACCGAAAAATTCTTTTCACAGCTATCAAGTGTGACTCTTTAGGATCAGCTTGAAATCTTGTACACATGCACACGCTAAACATAATGTCAGGACGACTAGCAGTTAGATACAACAATGAACCGATCATACCTCGATATTCCTTTTGTACTATACTTTTGCCATTCTTGTCATGATCTAGCAAAAGTGTTGAACTCATAGGAGTCTTTGCAACCTTAGATTGATCCATTTTGTACTTCTTAAGCAAGTCTTTAGTATACTTGCTTTGATTGAAAAAAATTCCTTTCTTTGCTTGTGTAACTTGAAGTTCAAGAAAGAAATTTAGCTCTCCCATTAAGCTCATTTCAAATTCCCTACACATAATATCTGAAAATTTCTTGCAAAGGGAATCATTAGTAGCACCGAATAATATATCATCAACATAGATTTGTACTACTAGAATGTCGTTGCCTCTAGTTTTGATAAACAATGTTTTATCAATCAAACCTCTTTTGAAATTGTTTTCAAGAAGATATTTAGATAATCTTTCATACCAAGCTCGAGGAGCTTGCTTAAGACCATAAAGAGCTTTGTCTAGTTTAAAAACATGATCTGGAAATTCATCATTTTCAAAACCAGGAGGTTGAGCAACGTAGACTTCTTCTTCTAAGAAGCCGTTTAGAAAATCAAATTTTACATCCATTTGAAAAAGTTTTATGCTCATGAAAGATGCAGATGCAATTATCATACGTATGACTTCTAACCTGGAACCTGGAGCAAAAGTCTCCTCATTATCAATATCTTCTTCTTGGTTATAACCTTGTGCTACAAGTCGTGCTTTATTTCGTATGACTTTGCCACTTTCATCCAATTTGTTTCCAAAGACCCATTTCATGCCAATAACTGATTGATGATTTGGTCTTGAAGTAAGAGTTCATACCTTGTTCCTCTCAAATTCATTCAATTCATTTTGCATGGCAATGATCCAATCAGGTTCTTGAAGAGCTTGAATGTAGATCTTTGGCTCGACAAGCGATACAAAAGCGGAGAAGGCACATAGATTGTTCACTTTAGATCTAGTTTGAACTCCAGCATTTGGATCTGAGATCACATTCTCTTGTAGATGATACGAGGAGTGTTGAACTTTTCTTCTTTTGACAGATGGAGTAGATCCAGAAGGTTGAGCTTCATATGTTTGACTAGATACAGGTACCGATGGTATATTACCTGTTGATCTAATCTCAAGGCCTTGTAGTTGGGTTTCAAGCCCTTGAAGTGGAGTTTTGTTATCACAATTTCCTATTTCAAGGTCTTGAAGGTGTGTTTCAAGGTCTTGAGGGTTTTCTTCGGTATCTTGAATCTTTTCCTGCATATTCTTGTCTTGATCTTTAGGATCTTCCTCTTCATCCGAATTATGATTTTCTCTTTGATTCAGATTTAGATTTGCAAAACTCTCACTCAAAGTACCATCATCGCTTTCATAAAAAATAATATGAATGCTTTCCTCAATAACTTTGGTATGTTTGTTATAAACACGATAAGCTTTGCTATTTGAAGCATATCCAATGAGTATAGCTTCATTACTACGTGCATCAAATTTCCCAATATTATCTTTGTCATTGTTATGAACAAAACAAGTACATCCAAAGGGTTTGAAATATAAAATATTTGGTTTTCTTCCTTTAAAGAATTCATAAGGAGTCTTTTTCAAGATAGGGCGTATTAAACATCTATTCAAAATATAATTTGCAGTGTTTACTGCTTCAGCCCAAAAACTTTTTGGCAAATTGTTTTCTAAAAGCATTGTCCTAGACATATCCTCAAGAGTGCGGTTCTTACGCTCCACAACTCCATTTTGTTGAGGAGTTCTAGGAGCTGAAAATTTATGTGAAATGCCATATTTTGCACAAAACAAATTAAACTTTAGTTGATCAAATTCTCTACCATGATCACTTCTTATAGAAACAATTGGTAGGTTTTTCAAACTTTGTAACTCCTTACACAATTTTGAAAACTCAAATAAAGCTTCAGATTTTTCTCGTAAATAAGAAATCCATGTGAAACGAGAGAAATCATCCACTATAACAAAGATGTACTGCTTGCCTCTGGGAGATTTGACACGCATAGGTCCACAAAGGTCCATGTGTAAAAGTTCAATGGATCGAGAAGAACTTACAGCTTTCTTAGGTTTGAATGAACCTCTTGTTTGTTTACCTTGTCTACACGCCTTACATAAATCATTAACCTTAAAATTTAGGTTTGGTAACCCACGCACCAAATCTTTTGTAAGTAGCTCCTGCATGGTGTGCATGCTTGCGTGACTAAGTCTTCTATGCCAAAGCGTTGGATCATCAGTCAAGGCCTTTAGACATTTTAGCTTAGTTCCTGCAACTTGGTTAATACTCAAAGAATAAACATTATTACATCTAGGAGTAGTAAGCAACACTTCACCCGTCTTTTTGTCTTGAACCTCACATTTTTCTGAATCAAACATGACTTTATTGCCTTTATCACAAATTTGAGATATACTCAGCAGATTATATTTCAAACCATCAACTAGATAAACATCATCAATAAAGTTAGATGAATTATAGCAAATTTTACCAATGCCAAATTATGTCACACTTTCCTTTATCACCAAGAGCAATGGTTCCAGATGATTGCTTCTTTAAATCTGTGAATAAAGAGCTTTTTTCACTCATGTGTCTTGAGCAACCACTATCTAATATCCATTTGTGCTCCTTTACCTTGGTGATATCCACATTGTCAGCATACAGATTTGAATCTTCTTCATGATCGGTCATTAGACACAAGTTTGCTTGTTATTTTTCGTCTTCTGATTCATTTGTTGATTCTGAATCACTCCATGAAGCGACCATAGCTTTCTTCTTTCGATCATTTTTCTTGAAGTTGGTCCTCTTCTTTTGTGGAAAATCCTTCACAAGATGATCTGTTTCATCACATTCAAAACAAGTTAGTACTGTCGTTTTCTTATTAGAGTTAGAAAACTTACCTCGGGGTTTTGATGCTCGTGGATATTCTCTATTAGCAGATTGTTTCTTAATCTTGAGAATTCTTGCGAGACCCTTAGAAATCATGGCGATTGCATCTTCTTCATCACCGTCATCACTTTCCTCTTCATTAGATGGTAATTCATCTCTTCTTGATTTTAATGCCAAATTCTTAGAGTTGGATGGGAGTTCTCCATCTTCTTCACCAAGAACCAATTCATGTGTGATAAGTTTTCCAAGTAGGTCATCAAGAGGAAGAGTTGTGAGATTCTGAGCTTCTTCAATAGCAGTCATCTTTGGTCCCCACTTGGCTTTAGGTAGGCTCCTTAGAACCTTCTCACTTTCTCTTCAATTGTGAAGATCTTTCCTAGTGAGTCCAGATTGTTCACGATCTCAGTGAATCTAGTGAACATTTCTTTGACTGTTTCATTTGGATTCATCTTGAATAGCTCGTATTGTCTAAGGAAGATGCTAATCTTTGTTTCCTTGACTTGTCTTGTTCCTTCGTAAGTGACAACAAGCTTGTTCCATATTTCTTTAGCACTCTTGCATGATGAGATGCATTTGAATTCATTTGCATCTAATCCACAGTAAAGTAGATTCATTGCTTTGTAATTCTTTGACACACTGTTCAGGTCAGCCTGTGTGAAGTCAGATTCCTTCTTTGGGACTTGGACACCTTCAACCGTTGTCATTGTAACTTTAGGTCCATTTTCAATGATGCTCTAAAGCTCCATGTCCTGGTCAATAATGAACATACGCATGAGTGCTCTCCAATGAGCAAAGTTGTTGCCACAGAAGAGTGGTGGTCGGGATGAGGATCTTCCTTGAGCAAATCCACCATCACCTACAGGATTCATGATTAGTTTCACTGATGGTTAAATCAATAAGCATGAGTCTAGCTTTGATACCAATTGAAGAACCGGTAGGTGAAATAAATAAGTTAAAAGATACTCTAGAAGGGGGTTGAATAGAGTATTGGAACTTTTCGCAAACCAAATCTCAAAGCCTCGAAACTCCTTTCAAGGGCCTTGATGTCGATCTGTGCTCTTTGTGTAACTTTGATTTCAAGGGCTTTGAAACAACTTTCAAAGGCCTTGACTTTGTGCTCCTACAAAACAAAGTTAGTCACAATAGCAAGATATAGTGCGGAATATAAAAGATTGACACGAGGATATGTTTACGAAGTTCGGCTCTAAATAGCCTACTCTCCATCCCAGGGTATAGCCTTAGGATCTAACTATCTATTATCAGCTTCAAAAGAGTCCTAGATACAAACTAGAAGAAATCTCCTTCTTCTCTCACTGTAGCCAACGCTACGATCTAGCTCCAACTCTTAACCTAGCTATAATAGTCTGGTTACTTCGCAGAGTAACACACACTCTAGTATAACACTATTTAGATCTTCCAATGGAGCTCTTGTGTTTTCTCTCTCTAAGGGGATAAAGTTTTTGCGTGAATGAGAGAAAGAAAAACTACGAATGAAGATGATTAGGTTGCTTGAATGAAACAAGTCAGGCAGAACAGGTGCTTTTGGGCGAGCCATCAGCACAACAGACGCCGGACCAATCCCCCTCATGGAGTGAGATGCTTTTTGGGAATGAAGCCTGGAAAAGACTGCCGCTTTTACCAGAAAATCTTGTGGAGGATGTCAATATTCGCATTGAATATCCCAAAGGAGAAGATGCAACTCCGGTTATTAATGTTGATCCGGAAGTTATCCGTGTCCTTAATGCACCATGGAGGAACTCCATTGTTGTTAAACTCTTGGGTAGGATGATCTCTTTTACGGCTTTGGAGAAAGCTCTTCGCTTCATCTGGAAGATCCAAGGAGGGTGGTCGATCATCGATCTTCCTAATGAGTTTTTTCTTATTCGCTTTGAGAATGAGAAAGATATGTTGGACATTCTCACCAACGGTCCATGGAAAATCTTCGATCACTATCTTATGATGCAACAGTGGGACGAGTCTTTTGATCCCTTGACGTCCGTACTGAATTCAACTGGAGTTTGGGTTAGGATTTCAGGGCTGCCATTTGCTCTCTACAACATCAGTGTTCTAAAAGCAATAGCCTCGGCTATTGGTTCCCCCTGCGTATCGATGCGAACACTCTTGGGGTTTCGAGGGGGAGATATGCTAGAGTTTGTGTGAACATTGATCTCACTCGCCCTCTTAAAGGAGATGTCATTCTTAACGGTAAGAGATTATTGCTAGAATATGAAAACCTTCACACCATTTGCTTTGGTTGTGGATGTTATGGACACCTTAGAGAGAACTGTGTTTATTCAGTAAGACCTGCAGAACACCAAGAGGTTGAACAAGTTGTGGCAAAGGAAGTAATGGTGGGTGAAAATAATCCTCAAGCTCCAACCGGGAATTTACTGAATGCTGAAAAGGCGGCCGTGTTGATGGATGAAGGACATGGCCCTTGGATGGTGGTTCCACGTCGTAAAAATAAGGGCCCAAGTAAGACTCCAAGTGGTGGAAAGGGCAAGACTCCTTATTATGGGTATACCCAGGGTCCAGAGATGAAAAAACCGACCAATACTGAGAGTGTAAGGAGCTTAAGAGAGAAAGGGATTCCAGTTGCACCGGGGGCTACGAATCATAGTGAAGAGGAAAGCCTTCCTGGCCCGACAAAAAAGAGAGTAAGATTCCAGCATGGGGGTCGATTAGAGAGTGAACCGGCTAAGCATAAACAGTTGGAAGGACAGGTCCATATCCTGAATCGAGCTACTACACTGGGCAAGTTAAGCAAAAAGGTAACTCTACCCCAGCAAGTTCGGATACTGAATAGGGCCGTACCGGTCGATGCAGTGTTTACAGCTTCAACGGTGCATGGAGAAGGAGGCTCAAATGATGGAGCTCCAAAACCAATGGAGATAATGGATGATGAAGGGATTGTTGGGGATCTTGACTCACATGTCTCACAGGTCCCTGATTCTCAACTATAGACTATGGGTGGTAGCAACCCTTCAAGCGTTCTAATGATAGGTTTACTTTGGAACAACTTCGGAACGGTGAAGAAAAGTTTCCGAAGATCTATGAGGTACATGATACGTAAACACAAGCCGAATTTTGTTGCTTTATTTGAGACTCATTGTCAAGGCAGGGTTGCGGACAATATTTGTGATAGTATTGGCTTTGACTCAAAAGATAGGGTGGAAGCTATTGGTCAGAGGGGTGGCATATGGCTCTTGTGGGACTCCTTGAGCTGTCAGTTGCAAGTGGTGCATAAGGAGAGGCAATTTATCCATGCCTTAGTTGGTCAGGGGGAGTCAGCATTCTCACTGATTGTTACTTATATTGACCCAGTTAGAAGCAAGCGTGAAGGAGTTTGGGACAGAATTGCCTCTATTGTTAGGAGTTCAAGTATACCGACGTTCATTGGAGGAGATATGAATGTCACTAGATGCTCTGAAGAGAGTATGGGGGGGTCCAACTGCTTGTCACAAGCATCTGTAGCGTTCGGGGATTGGATTGATAATAATCAACTTATTGACATCGGATACATTGGTACACAGTTTACATGGGCAAGGGGACGTACTTTTGCATCCAGAGTTTCGAAGAGACTGGATAGGGTCTTAACTAATCCTGAAGGAAGGATCAAGTGGCCTTCGGCATCAGTTCGACATCTCCCAAGACTCTGCTCTGATCATAATCCTCTCCTGCTGTGTCTTGAGAAGAGAGATACGGGGAATCCGAAACGACGACCTTTCAGGTTTCAAGCTGCCTGGTTCACGCACCCGGAGTTTGCGACACTCATCGCTGACACCTGGGAAGCACTGAGTTGTCTCCCGTTAGCACTCCAACGATTACAGGTGGTTTTACGTACTTGGAATAGGGACACATTTGGAAATATTCAAAGCCGGAAAGAGGATCTCTTAAGGAAACTTGAGGAGATCTACGCAGATCTTGCAATACAGCATACGGATGAGAGAATAGCTGAAGAACAGACTGTGGGAGGTGAATTGGATCGAGTCCTTGAGCAGGAGGAGATTCTTTGGTGTCAAAAATCACGTCAACAGTGGTTGTCTTACGGTGACAGAAACACTTCGTTCTTTCATCTCTCGACAATTATTCGACGCCAACGGAACAGGATTGAAGCGCTTAAAACTGAAGAAGGGGAGTGGTGCCTGGAACAAAAGAGTCTTGAAGCACTCGCCCTTAAACACTTTAAAGACCTCTATGGTCCGACAATGCTTTCACCGCTTGGATCTATACAGAGAGGAGGGTTCCCCAGTCTCACACAGGACCAAATTGTTGAGGTTGCACGTCCTTTCTCTGCGCAAGAAATAGAAGCTGCAGTTAGGAATATGGGAAGCCTTAAAGCTCCAGGTCCGGATGGTTTCCAACCAATTTTTTACCAGAAACTTTGGTCCACGGTGGGCTCGTCTTTGATTAGTTGTGTCAAGGATTTTTTCTCTTCCGGTTCACTTCCGGACTCGGCAAATGAAACGTTAATAGTACTGATTGGTAAGGTGAATAAACCTGATATGCTTAAACAGTTCCGTCCAATAAGTCTATGTAATGTTTCCTATAAGATCATTACGAAACTGTTGGCAAACCGTATTAAGCCGATCATGAACCTGGTGGTGAGCCCTCTCCAATCAAGCTTCATTCCAGGTAGACTGATATCTGATAATATAGTAATTGCCCAGGAAGCCATTCACTCAATGAGATACAAGAAAGGACGGAAAGGATAGATGGTACTCAAGTTAGATCTTGAGAAGGCCTATGATAGAGTAAGATGGGAGTTTGTGGTTGAAACTCTCCAAGATTTACATTTACCAGCAGAATGGATTGATAGAGTGAAGTATTGCATTAGTACAAGCTCTATGAGAGTTCTTTGGAATGGGGAAAAGACGGACGAATTCTCCATGACTAGAGGGTTAAGGCAAGGTGATCCTTTGTCTCCGTATCTCTTTGTCCTTTGTCTCGAGCGACTTAGTCACTTGATTGATAATGCAGTTAGTGAAGGGTTGTGGATTCCGATGCAGCTTTCGAGAGGAGGTCCTACTCTTTCTCACCGTTTCTTTGCGGATGATATTTTACTATTTGCAGAAGCTTCGGCTCCTCAAATCCGGGTTATAAGAAAGATTCTGGAAGATTTTTGTGGGGCTTCGGGACAAAAAGTGAGTCTCGCAAAATCAAGACTATACGTCTCACATAATATGAGAGGGGAAATAGAGGAGCAACTTAGCTTGTTGGGGGGTATTCCGTCTACTAGGAACCTGGGTGCATACCTAGGCATTCCACTCATTAATGCAACAGTCTCATCGTCAATTTTTAATCCACTCATTGAGAGGGTCTCAGCAATGCTCACAGGGTGGAAATCTAGTAGACTTTCATTGGCTGGACGAACTACTTTGGTAAAGTCGGTTCTCTCTTCTATGCCTATGTATTTTATGAATACTCTCCTCCTTCCGTCCAGTGTCACATGTAAGCTGGATAAGCTGTGCAGAGAGTTCTTGTGGGGAAGCAGTGAAAGAAAGAAACGCATGCATTTATTGAATTGGAAGAAAGTTTGCCAACCGAAGGAACTAGGTGGACTGGGGTTAAGAATGGCTGCGGAAATGAACATGGCTTTCCTGAGTAAACTGGGGTGGAGGTTGTTTTACCATAAAGATCATGCATGGGTCAAAATCCTTAAGAGGAAACACCTTGTGGGCGACCCGGATTGGCCTTGCTTCATTACTTGTAGAGCTGGAGCCTCATTTGGCTGGAGGGGTATTGTGAAGGCTTATAATACAGTTATTGCTCCAAATCTTGGATGGTGTATCAAGGACGGGCGATCAGCTCGCTTTTGGACTGATACCTGGCTTACTTCAGAACCCCTGGAGCTCTCTTGCCAAATGATGCTGTCGGAGACTGAGAAGGAACTTAAAGTGAGGGATTTCTGGATTAATGATCATAGCTGGGACATCAACTACCTCTCATGCAGACTCAATAACTCGAGTTTACTCCGTATTCTTGGGACGGGCTTGTGGGATGGTAGTGGTCCGGATTCTATCAGATGGGTGCCGTCCAAGGATGGCATTTTTTCAGTTGCATCAGCCTACCAGAGGGTTAGAGAGGCGAGACCACGTACACATGTTAGAGGAAGTTTATTCTCGCAGATTTGGAAAGTTAAAGCCACGGAACGGATTAAATTCTTTTTATGGCAAATGGCTTGGAAGATTCCGCTTACAAATGCTGAGAGGGCACGTAGACACTTATCAGACTCGGAGGACTGTCTTTCCTGCCCGACGATTGCCGAAGATATCCTACATGTACTTCGGGACTGTGTATGGGCTAGGGAGATTTGGACCCATTTTGTTCCCGTTGATCTGCAAACTGAATTCTTCCTGTTGGCATGGGATGATTGGTTGTTCAATAACATCTGTATTTCCAAAGCTACTCCACACACAAGGGCATGGAACAGTTTGTTTGCCACTGCTGTGTGGTGGATATGGCGCTGGCGGAACATGAGGGTTTTTGAAGAGGGTCACATAGTGGCAAATAAAACAGAATTCATTAGGCACTATTGTGAAGAATATCTACTGGCTGAGGAAAGAGCGTACAGTAGACAACAGGCAAGTCGGACAGTAGTTCAGGTCCAATGGTATGCTCCAAAGGAGGGTTGGGTGAAGTTAAACTCTGATGGGACTGCAAGGGGAACTTTGAGTTTAGCTACTGCAGGAGCTGTGTTAAGAAATGAAGCAAGAGAATGGATTCATGGTATTATTGCGAATTTAGGAGCTTCATCTGCCCCGGCTGCAGAACTTTGGGGTGTTATTCATGGGTTCCAATTGGCATGGGAACTGGGGTACAGAAGAGTGGAAGTGGAAGTCGACTCACAGGTTGTTATCGACTTTATTACGAAAGGGGTAAGTAGCTCTCATCCTCTTTCAAGCCTGATAGCTCGTTGTCAAGGCTTCATTATTAGAGACTTGATTGTCAGTTTCAAACATGTGTTCCGGGAAGGTAATCGTGTGGCAGATTCTTTAGCAAACTTGGCGTTCGACTTTGCTTACAGTGTTCATAGACTTGCTATCCCTCCTAGTAGTATTAGATCTTTACTTTTGGATGATTTGAGAGGGGTTTCTTTCCCTCGTCTCGCACGATTGTAATGATGTCTTTTTTCAATAAATGCCGGCTGGCAGGGAGCTAAAGGCTTTTTTCATCAAAAAAAAAAAAAAGTTGATTTAAAAAAAAAAAACTTATATTAATTTAGCTCTCCGGTCTCAAATTATTATAATTTGGATAATCTTAACTTGTGAGTCGAGGATAATGGGTTAGGTTTGGATAATATGATTTGATATGTTTGTGATTTGAACTCCGGTTTAATGGGGTTTGGCCCACTAATCACTAATAACTAATGACCCAAATAGGGTGCACAAGCAAAATGAAGCAACCGGGTCGGTGGAATATGGTTAACACATATAAGGAAGTCGTGGCCCTGCCTCTAAGTTGGTGGCCGGTTACCTTGCGCTTTTCAAACATTTATAATTGGTTCAGGTGGTTGGGTTCTAACCTGTAAACTAGAGAAATAATAAATGCTAAATTTCAAATCAAAACTAAATTAAATAGTAAAGATATTGTAGGATATGTCGGCGTCCATAATCACCAATTTGCTAACCATCATATTATTATATTAGATTAGTACGATTCGTTTATGCGATCAAATTTTATTAACTAATCTGATTTTATGTATATATCTCGATGTCTCCTATACAATTTTGGAAAATTTTACAAGGATATTTTGATATTTTATATATTTTACTTGCTTGACTAAGCTCTTTTGATAAAAAAATTGGTACCTTATAAGTAGATATATATATATATATATATATATATATATA
>BSUD01000008.1:122769319-122801654 GCA_033239045.1 Fagopyrum esculentum | reverse complement strand
ATTATATATATATATATATATATATATATATATATATATATATATATATATATATATATATAATTCAATCATGACCTTAGATTTTTCCAAAATATTTTTAGCGGGACGGGATATTCCTAACGGGATGAAGAAGTTGTTACTTATCAAAGTTATAATCCCGCTAGGCTCGTCCTGTTAACGATAACAGGACGGGCCTAGCGGGATGAAGAAAGTAAGGTTCATCATGTCCCGAATATTTATTAGTGGGACGAGATTGTTATTTGTTATGAAATTACTTCGGGATAGAGAAGGGATCGGAATGAGAACAATATCGGAATTTTCTCTCACCCCTATCAATATGTATTAAAAATACCTGTGCACAGCATGAGTCCTAACTCCTAAGCTTGTATATAATAAAAAGAGATCGACACGTATATGATAAAACCAATTACATAATAATGTGTCAGTAGTTGTAGAAATATCGAGAAATAAATAAATTGGTTGTGTCAAGTGATAGATGTATTGGTCATCCCTCCTAGATAGAGTCCATGTTCAGCCACCACCATGACTATGGTTTAACTTTGACAGATCCCTTTCCAATGTTAGAAATGTGTATTGACCTTGTGATCCTTATTTTAACCGCGGCCTATACATTTCCTGAAGTTTTGAGATTTTTGGCACGAAAAAAACAGCATTGCGTAGAGGCATCTGTGCATCGGAGTCACTAATTGCTTAATTTTTATAAACAGTGAAGGTGAAGTTATAATAGTGATTCGACAGTTGGATAGAGAAAATGTTATTCGCCCTTACTATCTTCCGTTCTTTGCGTTCATTGCATTCGGATTGATTTTCTAATAGACCTGACACAAGTTGGCTAGATCAGCGAGCTAACTATCGTGTGTGAATTGATACGAAGAGTTTCCGTATGATGTTTCTAAAAAGGTGGTTTCAAAGTCAAAGAAGCAATGACAACGCCGAAATGGCAAACTCCAAAGAAAATCTGGACTGTACCGACCAAAAAAAAAAAATTCGGACTGTATTTAAAATTTGAATACTAAATAGTATACATTTACCACAAATCCTATTCTAAAATCCGTATATTAGTAGTAAGCTTTTTTTTTTCTTTATAAAAACGTGATTATAATAGGTTAGTTGCGATAATCAGCATAGAACCTTCATGTTTCGTCATCTTTATAAATTATGTTCAGATAGGCACGTAAACACATACTCGACCTTATATATAGACCCAGGACCCAAGCCCTTTCATATCATATGCATTCTGTCGTCTTTGCATTATTGCATATGAGCATATCCCTATAGCTTGTGAATCTCCCTTTGATATCTCTCTCGGATCTGATTCTCAAATCTAACCATCATTTTCCCATTTGCAACGTAATTTCAAAAAGAGCAATGGAGTTGGAAAGCATTCTCGAGTTTCTTGAGAACAAGACTCTTTTGGTGACTGGTGCTACTGGCTTCTTAGCAAAGAGTACGTATTCAATATTTTTGTTCAAGTTTCTTGAGAAGAAGATCCTTTATATATATTAACAAGTTTTCTTTGTGTATAGTTTTGGTTGAGAAAATACTAAGGACCCAACCAAAAGTGAAGAAGCTTTACCTTCTTGTAAGAGCTGCAGATTCTGAATCAGCCAACCAACGCCTGCAAAATGAGGTGCACCTAGTGTTCTTTTGCTTACTTATATGCACATTAATATTACAAATTAATGATTCTTCTTCTTCATTGGTTCAGATTGTAGGAAAGGAATTGTTTAAGGTTATGAAGCAAAAGATGGGAGCAAATTTTGAATGCTTCATAGCAGAGAAGGTGAAAATGGTGGCAGGAGACATCAGTTGCCAGGACTTAAACATAAAAGAAGCCTCCTTGAAGGATGAAATGTTCAATAACTTGGACGGTATCATAAACTTAGCTGCAACCACCAACTTCGATGAAAGGTATATCTTATAATAAGACAATAAATTAAGGTAGACTGATATAATGAAAGGTTCTTTCTTTTGGGTTATAAATAGATACTTTTGGGTTCTAATTTTTTTCATCCACGAAAGTATATTGAAAACCCTATCTGCAAGTTCCGTGCAACAAAACCAAAAACGTTTCCTTTTTCTCGTTATTCCTCTAATTAACTCGTTCAAATCACGACAGTATAATAACTTAAATCCGGCCTCCAACGGGTAGCTGGGGCGTGATACTCGTAACTTGTCGAAATAAGGCCTTATACATTCTGCAGGTACGATGTTTCCTTGTTTCTCAACACTTACGGAGCAAAGAATGTTTTGGACTTCGCTAAGAGATGTACTAACTTAAAGGTTCTTGTCCACGTATCCACAGGTCAGTGCTTCAAATTCTTCACATCAAATATCATTTTTTGAACGATAATATTTGAAAAAAATGCATTTTACTACGAACTTCAGCATACGTATCGGGTGAAAGAGGTGGGTTGATCATAGAGAACACCTACAAGATGGGAGAAACATTGAACGGGACACACGGGCTCGACATTGAAGAGGAGAAGAGGGTTTTGGAGCGTAAGCTTGTTGAACTGCAAGCTGTAAGAGCTGATCCAGATGAAGTCAAATTGGCTATGAAGGATTTAGGGCATGAGAGGTAACTTTAATGCAATGACTATATATGAATCTTTTCACAAGTACGTATAACATTTAAGAACAAGCATTGTGACAGATCAATAACTCATCATTTAGTAACACACTAGCTAGCTAGTATCTACCAACAAGACGTTGCTGTTTTTGGCACGTACGTACACGTTAGGGCACAGGTTAAGATCGTCACATGTTTAGTTTACTTATATATAGTGATACACAACATGTAGAATTACATCTTCAGCAAACTGGAATTTCACAGGATAACATTTATTATTGCATATCCGTTGACATGTGTCCATACTGTTCAAACTTAGGTGGCCTATGGTTTTATATTTGTTTTCAATTAGGTGATCTAACATTTGACATCACAAAACCAACTCTTTAGACTTACATTTCGTTGAAATTATTAGCCATGTAAAGTTAAAGCTATTATGATAATGTCTTTCCATAAGTAAAGCAGGTTTACTAACCCTGTTGGTAAAAATAGTGAAGTCCAGCTGCAACCAAACCATAAATGCTCAAAATTTATTTTACTGTACACTGCCAAGCAGAGTAAACTATTGACCAAACACGTGAAGAGTGCAGAAATTAAGCTAGTACAGAAGATTTTTTTTGTATCTACTGCTTAAGATTACCCAAAATATCCAGGTATAAATTCTTGCGTACAGAAGGGTACTATTAAGAGAGGTGGATACATATGACAACATCAAAAACTGGAACTATAGGAGGAGGAGCCCTATAACTTATATGCTAGTTCATGTATTATCATATTATCGATGTGAGACATTTACATACTAACAACTAAGTAATGGTTCCCGGTTTAGAACTTTTCTTTTGTGATAGAAGATAGATCCGACTAACCTAGCGTGTAACTCTACAAAAATTGGTAATGGTTCGTCCGGAATTTTGACATATAGCAGTAGCAATTTGTCCGTGAAGTTAATGCATTTATTTTTGGGCAAGTTACAGTAGGAATGTTGTTGAACTTATTTTATGCAAAAGAAGGCAACTTTTACTTACTATGTCCTCAGTAGCATACAATGCAGGGAAGTGCTCTCATTTAGGTAAGACTGGTCATCTGCCAACTTGAACATAGCAGCTGCTAGCTAGCTGCTTTTAATTTTGCTGCAGCTGCAGATAAGTAATTTTCACAATATTAAACAGCTTTTTAGCACTCAGCTGCTATTAGATTTGAACTAAGATGATGTGGTTCACGGATAATTCTGTTATGGACTAATTTGCAATGAAAAAAGCCTAATTGTATTTTGAAACTCTTTCTAGGGCAAGAAAATATGGATGGCCAAACGTATATGTATTCACAAAGGCACTTGGGGAGATGATGATAATGGAGCACAAAGAATCTCTTCCTCTTGTCATCATCCGTCCCACCATCGTCACCAGTACTTACAAAGAACCCTTCCCTGGCTGGGTTGAAGGTATCAGGACCATTGACAGCATAGCTGTCGGATATGGTAAAGGGAGATTGACATTTTTCGCGGGTGATCCAAATTCTGTCCTTGATGTGGTAAATGATTTTGAGTTACTTACTATCACACAATAAGTACATTACAAAAATAACTTCAATTCATATATATCGTGTAGATTCCTGGAGATATGGTGGTGAATGCAACTCTGGTTGCAATGGTTGCACACGCGAGCCAACTCGGTGACCGTGCTGTCTACCATGTAGGTTCCTCCATGAGGAATCCTCTTAAACTTTCCAGCTTTCACAAGACAGCTTGTAGTTACTTCATAACCAATCCATGGATCAACAAGGACGGCAAGCCGGTTATAGTTAGCTATTGTAAGGTTCTTGACTCGATGGATAGCTTCTACAGATATCTCTCCATCCATTACATGCTACCATTGAAGGTTAGAAACAAAGTTTCCATCTTTGATTATTTCATCCACTGAATCAACCTTAAACTAAAGCTTTGGGTCTGCTATATATTGCAGGGACTTCAACTAGTGAACACGGCTTTCTGTCAATACTTCGCTGGGACGTATTTTGAGCTTAAGAGAAAGATAAACCTAGTGCTAAGATATGTGGATATCTACAGACCTTACTTGTTCTTCAAGGGCATGTAAGTTTTTACATAATTAACAGCAAACAGTTTTTACTAACGGAAAGAAGAATAATATTTGATATGGTTTTGCAGTTTCGACGACCTGAACACTGAGAAGCTGAGGGTGAAAGCAAGGGAGGGTAATGTTGAAAGCGACATTTTTTACTTTGATCCAAAGGGAATTGACTGGGAAGAGTACTTCATGCGGACACATTTTCCTGGGGTTGTCAAATATGTGCTCAAATAGAAGTGCTTCAGCTGTTAACATATTCTCGGGTGTTTCTTCAGAAAATTGTTGATTTTATCTTTCATTCGTTACTATGGTGTGTACGAGTGTCTTACATGACACAAGTATTCAGCTACTGTTATCATTTTATAAGCTAAGCTATTGCCGGGATTCTTTATGTTCTGAATATTTCTCTTCAATTCAAATTGATGAATATAACATATTTTTACAAGCAGGAAACTATTTTTTCACTTGGGGCACGTACGATAACACGTTAAGGGCTTCTTTGGGATCGATATTAGTAGTCATGCAGGATCAGAGGTGTCAAACGGGGCATCAAGTCGGGTCACAACAGGTTCGGGTTGAAACGGCTCGGATCCAAAACAAGCTTGGTTAATAATCAATTTGTTTCGTGTCGATTTGGGTAGGGTTTTTCTTTAGAATAGACTTTTTTAAACAAGCAGCAACCTATTTTTTCAAATGGGGCACGTACAATAACACGTTTGGGATCAATATAACTAGTCATGCAGAAATAGAGGTGTCAAACGGAGTCATCGGGTAGTGTTCGAGTCTAGTAAAAACAGGCTTGGTTAATAATCGGTTTGTTTCGGGTCGGTAATCGATTATTCAAGTTGACAAGAGTTCTCGGGTAGTGTTGGTTTCTCTGGTCATAACGGGTCGGTTTAGTTCGATTCTCGGTAGTAGTGTCAAACACGGCCGCCGGCCCACGTTCGGGTCGGTCATAACAGGCTCGGGTTCAAACGGGTCGGGTCAAAAGTTATCTTAATAAGTTAAAAATCAAAATTTATTTTAATAAGTTTAAATCATTGTTACAATCACATGCATGGTGTCGGAGTTGAAAAATGTCATTATATACTTATAATATGGATTTTGTAATGTATATGTATTTATGTGAAAACGGTTTTAGTCGGATCGGATAATTATCTGTGAATATTTGACTTACTGTTTAATCGGAATGATTTTAGCTTGATCCGTTTATTAAAAATAACTTTATCCAGAGGTGGATATCCGCCTGATCCGTTTGATCCAAATAGAAATATCTAATATGATTGATCCATTTGATTCATATATAATTTTCCTATTTTATTTGTTGTAAAATGTAAAATAAAATATATTATTGTCAAATAATTTAATCCAAATGAAAGGAAAAAACGTATAGTTGATACAAGCTGTTTTTAAGAAACTTATTTTAAGACTTCAACACATATTTTATCTCTAATACAGTAAAAAGTCTATTCATACAAACTTATAGTTGATACAAGTTTTTTTTTAAGAAAGTTATTTTTAAGACTTTAATTAGTAATTAGTAAAGCATAATTTAACATAAGTTATTGAATTAATTAGGGAAATAGGACCCCTTGAAATTCTATTTTGCAAAATAGGCTTCTATACAAAAGGAAGAAAAAGTATGTATGGAAACTAGAAAATAGAGGAAATAATTTCTCTTATTGAAATGATGGTGATTAGATGTTTTTTTGTTTAAGTATATTTTTTACATGTTTACTTTTTATTTTTTGTAATGACAAATTTAAATTGGGTATGGTTTTTGTATAAAGTGATGTTTAAATTGCGTATAAATATAAAATATTATCCAATTTATGGATATGATTTTATTTTGATATTTGATTTTTTGGGTATGTTGTTTTCGAGTATGTTTATGTACTTTGACAAATTTATTTTTGGGTATGATTGTGACATTATGTGGGTAAGCGGATTTTTGGGTAATAGGTGAGAAAATAAGAATGTTGAAAACAAAAATTTTCTGATTGATGTGACATGTAAGATAGTACAACATGTCACATCCGATGGGTTGTCAAACTTTGTCCTCTTTTTGTACTATATTTCCTCTACTCTGTTTTATATATGGTCAAAATATCAATCCCAAATGCTAGGGGTCTTCTTTCTCAATTGATTTGCTTAAAAGGGGGCTAGTTTGCAAATTCTGTCTAAGTTATTTTAATAAGTTAAACTTAGGCTGAATTGGCACTTAGGGCCTTTTACACTATAGAGTTGAAATTTAGGACCCTACCAATTACAAATTGAGAAATAGGGTTCTTACTTTACTAGACTAATTCATAAATAAGGCAAAAAGTTGACAAAAGTGATGACTAGTGAGTGATGGCTGATGTGAGTGTTGATTGTGACCTTTTGATTGACATTTGGAGGAAATTTGGGGCAAAAAAACGCAGCTCTCTACCTAGAAAAAATCAGCTTAACCAAAAATTCGCTTACCCAATTAATGCCACAATCATACCCAAAAATAAATTTCTCAAAGTACAAAAACATACTCGAAAACAATATACCCAATAAATCAAATATCAAAATAAAACAATATCCATAAATTGGATAATATTTTATATTTATACCCAATTTAAACATCACTTAATACAAAATTCCTACCCAAAATTTTCAAAACTCGATATTGTACACAAACATCAATATCAAATGATATTTGGTCATTACCCAAGAATTCGCTTGACATTTGATCATTATAACACATTTTGGGTAACCATAAAACATACCCACGACATCACTTTAAATATACTTAATAATAAGAAATATACTACAAAGCCAATACACGTATAAAAGCATACCCAATTTGAATTTGTCATAACCAAAATTTATACAAATCGATATTGTACACAAACATCAATACCAAATGACATTTGGTCCTTGTAACACAGTTTGGATAACCATAAAACATACCCAAAAACATCACTTTAAGCATACTCAACAATAAGAAACATACCACAAAAACAATAAACATATACCCAATAATGAGAGAAATACTATAATTCATATTTGGGTAACGAAAACAATGTACCCAAAAAAATTAAACATTCATGGACTTGGAAATTTCATCAAACTAGCTACATTAACCAAAAATAAAAGATAAACATGTAAAAAAGATACTTAACCCAAAAGTAAACATCTAATCACCATCATTTCAACTAAAGAAATTATTGCTCTATTTTCTAGTTTCCATACCTAATTTTCCTTTCTTTTATATAGAGGCCTAGTTCACAAAAAATAATTTTAAGGGGTCCTATTTTCCTAATTAATTCTTAACCTTATCTGTTTTTTTGTTTATTCGATGTATAGTTGATACAAATTTTTGTTTAATCAATGTATGCATTAAAATAGTCGGTGTATGACTAACTTATTTTGTAAATTACTCTATTTTGAGGTAAATTTATCTATTTTTCTTTAAATAAAGCATGTAATTTATTATCAATTTAACTCATAATTAACAATGTAACTTAAATTACCATATTTGTTCGCATTAAAATAGACGGCGGGGTCATGGGTCAGTTCGGGTCGGTTTTCTTCGGGCTATAGGGTCGGGTTTAATTCGGGTTCTTGGGTCATTCGGGTAGGGTAACTTCGGTTTATCAGGTCATTTAGGTCGGTTTACTTTGGGGTTATCGGGTCATTTGGGTCGGCTTACTTTAGACTATCGGGTAATTTGGGTCGGGTTACTTCAATCTATCGGGGCATATCATGTGGGGTTACTCGGGCTATCGGGTCATTCGGATCGGCTTCGGATCATTTATTAATTTGGGTTAAATCGGTTTCAAGCGGGTGAATTCCGAATGTTCTCTTTTTTTCAAAATTTCCGGGGTCAGATCGGGTCGGTTTCATGGATCGGTCGACTTTTGACGGGTATATGCAGGATGATAACACTTATAAATGCGAATGCGTTTAATGCCCGATTTCTCCGATTCTTGTCGCTAAACCTCTATATAGATGTGACGGGATTTTCTACAGGGCATCTTTCTTGTCCAGGAATGGGCCATTTCAAAACAAGTTTTGGACTACACAAATTCAGCCCATTAAAATGATAGGTGTTTCGGCCCAGGTAAAGTTTGATCAACTACTAACCATTTTAGTTGGATATATATATTGTCTATTCTGTATATTAAAGTAACCCGTGAACCGATACATTGCCCAGTTTCGTGCAACCACCTTATTAATATTATACGTATCGTTTATTCGTTAATTCATTATATCACACTAACATTTAGTTTAATTAATTAATATCTTAACAACTTACATTCAAATTCGAGATTCTAACAAACTCTAATATTTTTTATAAATATATGCAACAATAAAATTATGTTTTGATGTTATATAATTAAAATACTTAGTAAGTAACTTAATTCGATTTTTATTTTAACAATTTTATTTCTTTTGTTATTGTGGACTATAAACTTGATCTATTTAATAAAATTATAATATTATTGATCAGTTTGATATATGAATTAATTTTTTCTTACTAAAAGTTCTATTTAGCTAACAATATATTATGATATATTTTATTTTATTTAGATCTAAAATATATTTCATTACGCTTGATATCCTTACAATTACGATTATTTTGATAAAAGTTTTTCAATTGAACCTATCTATAAGACTAAGAAAACAAGAAAACTAATATTTATTATTACCATCTCCAAATATTTACGAATAGAAACAAGTTATTTTAAAAATATATTATTATCATTTGTTATCCTGTGAACCCCACTTATCATAGTTAAGCATATTTTTTAATAAATTTTATATAAATACAAAGTAAAATAACATCTCCAAATATTTACGAATAGAAAAAAGTTAGTCGAATTTATTAGTAGTTTTTGAATATAACTATTTAATCAGATTTTATTTAATAGTGTTATTATTTTATATTTTTTTAAAAACTTGGGGGAAAAAAAGCAAAAGAATTTAATACGATTTTTTAACATCCCATTTGTTTTAAAATTAAACCACCTTATAAAATATATTTCATTAAACTGAAACATATATATCGTTTTCAAGTAAATTTCCAATAAGTACTTCATCGTATTGTTTGTATTATCCTTATTACGCCTAATTATTAAATTTTAAATATTTTTTTTTCAAAAAGCAATATAAATCCATAAATTGTTGATGTATCTTTTATTTATTTTTGTAAAAACTATTTTTATAAAATTATTAATTAACAGATATTATAAGGAATTTTCCCTCAACCTTTTGGTTTAATTCTCGCACATTTATATATTAAGGAATTTATCCTTACACAAAATATCACATAATAGGTAATACAATTTTTAATATTATCGGCCCTAATGTTCAACCCTCTTGGATTGATACTAATTTGCTACAAATATATAATCATAATCTTCCCTTAAATCAATATTTAATTTTGCATCGGAGCAACCTCAGGGATAAAAAGTGCCCCGAAGTCCTCTCACGCAATTGTTATTGGAGGCTTGCAATGCTCATATCGTTCTCAACCTTCTAGTTAAATTTTCGTCCATTCATACCGTAAGTTATTTTTTCTTACATAAAGCATCACAAAACTTGTAATACAATTCTTATTATAATAAATCATAATGCTCTCTTGGATCGATACTAACCTTGACAACCGAGTAGCTTAGGATACATTGTCCCGAAATTCTCTTTCACGACTATTATTTTAGGACTTGAATTTTTTGTTGATCTTCATTCATAATGTGAAAAAACTCAACCTTACGACAAGCATAACATAACAAGTAAGACAATTCTCAACATAATGAATTATAAAACATTTTTTTTATCAACACAATTATCGTTTAACACGCGTGTTCACGATTTTTCTCAAAAACTGTTTTACTAGATCACTAATTAAGTCATACATTTTTCAAATCGCGTAGCCCTCAATCCAGCAGTTCGGCAAGTATAAGAAAACCCTTTAAGAATTTAGAAATCTAGAAAAGACCAAGAAAAGACCAAGAAAAACCTTCGCTTTTGGCCCATCGGTTAAAAAAGGTACGAAGACCGGAACTTTCTACGATAATTAGAAAACTTCGAGACAAACATTAAAGCGCTACTCTCAAAACCAAGTTATTTTCAGTATGTCCAATAAAACGCCCTTCGCTTGTGGCCCTTCGGTTGTTTTATCTAAACCAATTATAAAGTTCACTTCTTTCGAAGGTAAAAAAAAGGTAGGAATGAAGTACTTTGAAAAAAATCAATACCACAATCTCAATTTATAAACATACATCCAATAATAAATCAAACTATTGTAAGGATCATTCAATCCTTAGATCAAGAACAATCAACCAAACATAACAAAAGAATAGACTTTCATAAATATCAAAGCTGAAAAGTATATATAAACCAATGAAAACGGAAATTTAACTTTATTGTTCCATGACGCAGACTTGGAACCTTCAAAACCCTGGAAACTCATCCACCCTAAGGTGGAATGCGGCACAGGCCTAATCTAACCTAGAAAGGTCTATTTATAATCTTTAGATCAAATTCAATGCCGGAAATAAGAAGTCAACCCATAAACATAAGATAATATAGGATAAAATATGATTTTAGTAAAGCATCAACAACGAGATGGCCTAGAGATGGCATGTAGGCCATCTGGTGCTGTCTGGCATGCCAACTGGGCTCTGCTTCAGTTTATGACAATTTTTTGGCAGTTTAGTAAAGTTGACTTTCCCGCTGCTCTGGTTGGAACCACGAGACCCACAAGTACTATTGCCGAATCTCATTTGTAGATCTACAACTTTTCAGTTGACATATTTGTCCAAATCCAAATGGAAGATGGTCGAAATCGGGAAGCTCTCATAGGTCGTCATAAATGGTATCCAACATTAATGATCTTCACAATGTTCTTCAATTCTTCTTTCTCCGACATAATTATACCTCGGAACTTTGATCCTCATTCAATATAGATGTCTTCCATGATGTTCTTAGCCTCATGGAGGATTGAAATCTGAACTCATACATTCTTGCATATTTTTTTGCCTAGAGCGCCTAAAATACGAAATAAACCAAAGTAAACACCACAATATGTAATAGGAAGGATTTATGCTCTATATAAACACAAACTAGAGCAAATGAGATATAAAATGCATGCATATGACGACTTAAAGGACATATGTTTTGAACTCATCATGGATCACCAACCTACTAGTATATTGGACACCGACCTATTGGTATGTGGGTTGTTGATCGAATGATTACCCTTTTCAATCGTTGACCCACTCGAAAGACGTATGTTTTAGTACTCTCAAAACTAAGTTCTTTTCAAGAAATCCAAGGAAATGTCCTTCGCTTGTGGCATGGCTCTTTAGTTATTTTATCTAAACTAATTATAAACACCACTTCTTTTAGAGGTATAAATAAAAGGCAGAAATGAGACACTTTGAAAAAAGAAATATCACAATCTCAATTTATATATATATATATATGCAAACAATAAATCAAACCATTATAGGGATTATTCAATCCTTTGTAGTTGGAGTCGATGGCATGGCTTTGAATGTCTCCTTCCCTAAGGTTGACATACAAATATATAGCTGAAAATCTCGGAGTCTAGGGTTACACAAAATAAATCCTTTTTAAAGTACAATCGAAAAGATTTAATTTCGTTCACGGCAGTAGGTGATACAACCTCCATACGAGCACAATACGGCCGTAAGCTAGCCGTATGCTTAGCGGTAGCCTGGCCGTAGGGAACTTTATTTGGCAGCTTTTTCGACAGTTCAGTAAAACTGACTTTTCCGTTGAACTGGTTAGGACTACGTGACTCATGAATACTACTTTGAATCTCTTTCGAGGATCTACAACTTTATAGTTGGCATGATTTTCCAAATTCAAAGGAAAGATGGTTGAAATTGAGAATCTCTTAGAGGTCGTCATAAAATGGCATTCAACTCCAATGGAATCTACTTGGCTTCTTCAATCTTTAGTTGATCCTGATGTTTCCATGTATTCTCCGACTCTAGGGAAGATTGAATCTTTGTGCAATGGCATTTTCATACCATTATGCTTCATAAATGATCTTGAATGCCTGAAACACATAAAAGTTAAGGTAGATACCGAAATACAAAAAGTGAACGTTTTCCATACAAATAGAGATGTATGAAAGGGTAAAAGAGGTATAAAATGCATGAATCTAAGGTCTAAAAAGTGTTACATTTGACACTCATCATTGGTCTACCCGGGCATATATTTGGATCGCCTTTGATGCTTGAATGCTACTGCAAGGATCGAAGGGATGTAAGAATGATAGAAGGAGAAAGCAAGTGAACCGTATTATGCATGCAAAAAGGAGGTGGAAGCTAGAAAACTACAATTGACAGCCTCGTTGCCTTTATAATGTATTGACACAACTTAAACAAGGCATTATCAATTGATATATCAACCGTTTGCTTTTATTTCAACATCCCAACAATGGATTAACAATGTTATATTGCATACATAGGGTAACAACTTTGATTCAATCTTCCACTTGTATTTTATAACAAGTGTGCAATACTAAAACTATTGTGTCACTTATTGTCTTTAATTGATTATATGATGAAAATCATATTTGTAATCAAGTATGTGTCTTGAACTCTTGAGATCAAATTGTTAATCTTGATGATTACTACTAATTAATTCATCTGAGTGTGCACACACATTTTTACAATTATCACTCTTCAAGTGGTTAAGATGCTAATCATTTCCAAATACTTAATGACATGCATGGAAGATGACATATCCAATTTTGCAAGACTATAACTCCCACTCAAAATTTGGCACTCTCAAGCACTGCCTTTATAACTACCGGTTACTGTCAGCGTTTGACAACGTCAAAAATATATTATCACTTTAGTGGTAACAATATCCCGCTAATATATGTCTAAAGAATACACTAATAATCATGAATATCTTTATGAATCCTCAATCGGATCATGTGAAGTCATAAGATCGATTTGTCCATATGTATCGTCATACACATCTATTTAATCGATTAGACATGTACATGTCTCTATAACACGCGAAACATGTGTTTAAAGGGATATTGATATAATCTATGTAATCCCATACACTACCTTTATATGAAGTCATAAGATTGGTTTTAACTAAATCGGCTATTAGCCTAATACATAAAATGAGAGGGTTGACTCCTAGTAACAAATCATGAATATGGGATATTGATATATGCTCAAAATTAAAAATTTTATTTGAAAAATATCCATCAACGACATACCAACCAAGAAAAATATATATGGGAAAAAAAAACTAGTATTAGTATAGTGTGTACTATGCCAACATCCCTATGAAAATGTCAAACATATTTTTACAATGTTCATGTATGAAGGACAATATGACTATTTACACATTCAAAGATTATATTATGGATCCAAACTTGTCAGCTAAGCAGTGGTTTGACATTATGAATGATATAAGATCAAAGCTAATTAGTGATGAATGTGTGAGACAATTAGTTGTTACCAGGTGGCTCATATGTTTCATAAGAAACCAATATATCTTCAACATTGGTATCAAATAAGTAGTTGTCTCCCAAATTAGAGAATTGGCAAATGCTAACAGAAAAAACAATCATGAGAACAAAACTACCATCACAAAACCAAAGAAAGACTTGGAATATCCACTAAAGTAAACCAGTTCACAAAATGATTAAACTTAATTTTGATAGATCCAAGTATAATACCGATAAATGTGTCTTTAACTTTATTCTTATATACAAAAATGCATCTTCTATTATCCACGGATATAGACAATGTGGAACCACATATGTCTTACATGCAAAGCATAAGTGCTAAGGGAAGGTTGATGTAAGACTTATGAACTGAAAATTGATAAAATTATATCGAGGGTGATAATCTAACAATTATCAATTTCATAAACAAAATTTAGAAACCTCGATGGAAAACTGACCTCGTTATCTCTACATTTCTCACATGGTTATGAAATTCTCATAGGTCAAGATAAATCATATTTTCAAGAAAGTTAATGGGGTAACCGACCAACTTGCATTCATTGGTCATGACTACTCTATTTTCAGCGATTCAATTTCTTACAAAGTCAACACCTTCATCCACAAGGATGTCATAGGACGGACAACGCACAGACATTGATTGGACAATTTCGCTTTCCCTATTGTATAGATACATTACTTGAAAATAGTACAAATTAAGGTTGTTCATCTATGATGCACGGACACTTCTAGAAGGTGGCGTGTCCCGTGTCCAGCCGTGTCGGAAACGGGGACACAACCGGACACGGATCGGACACGGTCAAATATGACCGGACACGGTCAAGACACGTTTCCAAGGTAGGACACGTCTAGGACACGGTGAGGATGCGGATTGTGTCCGATCAAGACATGATCAAAGAAATAAAAACTTATATGCCGTAATATTTTTTCTTCTTTCCCATTTTTTCCGACTAAACCTAGCTCCACGTGACTACCCGCGAGATTGTGGTTGTCGGAAGTAGGACACCGATCTTCTTCTCCCGCTCTAATGTTGAAATGTTGTTCCGCCGGCCGACTCTTCTCTCCATTTTTCTTATGCTTTTATAAATTAATTTTGAATCTTTGATTATTAATTTATTTTGTAATTTTTATTTGTTGAATGTTGACTATTATATTCTAATTCTTTCACTTTTTATAATTCACAAATATTTATTATTATTTTTCTTTGTTAACCATGTTGTTCGGTTATTGTTGATTTGCAAATGAATGATTCATTCTTCAATTTTGATACTAAGTATGATTATTTCAGATTATAAAACTAAATATGTTTATTTCTATGTTTTGTAAGACTGAAAATGTTGAACTTTTATTTCGATTATTTTATCATCATATTAATATTTTTATCCACTCATATATCATTGATTTTTTTTCATATATATGTATCTCATTATGATATAGTAATTCTATATTTCAATATTTTTAAAATAATATATTAATTATTTTACTCGCCGTGTCCCCGTTTCCTATACTTTTGAGGATTGCCGCTTCCCCGTTTCTCGCCGTGTCCGTTTCCCGTATCCGTGTCCGTGTCCGTGCATCATAGTTGTTCATACGGTCCGGACCGGAAACTGACGGACCGGACCGTTTCCCTACTTGTGTGAAACGGTCCATGGACCGGACCGGATGCTTTTTCAGTTCAAAATTATTAAAAAGTGTAAAAATGCGGTCCGGACCGGAAGATTACGGTCCAGAACCGGACCGGACCGTACTATTTTGGACCGTACTGGATCGTAATTTCCGGTCCGGTCTGGTCCGGTTTTCCGGTCCATTCCATTTATGTGCAGTCCTAGTACAAATAATATATCAAATAGTTGTAAAATATGTGAAATAAATTAATAAAACTTTGAACTGTTAGTATAAAAAAATTGAACCATTTCTTTTTTCAAGAAAATAATATTCTAAAAAATTAAAAATAAAAAATATTTACTTTTATTACAATATCATGCTAGTTCATTTTCTTTGCACTAACAGTTTATTTTAGATTCATATAAAAAAAATAAATGTTTAGTTCATATTCTATCAACTAACAACTCGTATTTTATACGTACATTCCATCTTTCCGTAATTCCGTGCAGTTATCCTGTACCACTTTTTATCTAAAATGGTCTGACTTAAAAAAGAAATACTAAACACATTATATAATAATGTTATTTATATCAGATTAATTTGAAGTCTGGCATAACTTTGTTAGTACAACTATAAGCTAGTACGTTTAATCCCCTTCTATTTGCGTTCTTTGGTACAACTGTATCGGTGTTTTAGTACGTCGAGCTAATCCCCTTCCATTTTAGTACAACTTTTAGTACAACTATATGTGTTGTTGGTCAGATTCAATTGAAACAAATTAATTGGCCACTTTGCGATAGCACCATGTTTTGTTTATTTATCCAAATTCACCACCAATTACAAGTTGCAACGCCATGCACACCATATACATGTGATCGATCATTATCTTTCACTAATGGTACACTAGCACTAGTATATACCACTTCCTCACCCCCGCTTCCTTACCACCGCAGACAGCCCACCACTCAAGGTGGCCGTCAGGCCCGGCACAAACCGCGGTGGCCCGGAGCGTGCCGCTAGCCGTACATCAAACGATCTTACAATCGATAGACACACCATCTTTGTCGTTACTAGAGCCATTTCTTTCCCAAGACAAACCCTTAATCCGGCTTGAAAAACCGGATACTTAAACAGGTTAACCGGACAAAAAAACCCGTCTTTGTCCAACCATCTTTCCGGTCGAAACTCAAGACAATCGGGTCCCCATATTTGTGGCATCCGTCCCATTGCATACGGATGAAACGATACTTTATCCCCCTTACGAATCCACGTGCCGTCCGGCAAGACATCATCCACCTCAGCATACTTGGAGTCAATCTGAACCGGTGGGAATAGCCTTAAGGCCTCATGTACGACGGCTTGCAAGTAATGCAAGTCTTTAAGCTGGTCAAAAGTGGGTAACCGATTCAGCTCGCCCCGACCCATGACTCGATCACTCTCTTCTCTTATCTTAGACTCGACTTCCGGGTTTTGGGCCACGAGAAGGAAGAACACGGTGATGGCGGATGCCACGGTGTCCCGACCAGCCAATAGAAAGCTTATGACAATGTCGCGTAGGTATTTCTCGTCCGTAATAGAAGCCATGAACCTACAAACACGAGACATATATCAGAATACATGAACCTACAAATACGTTAATAGCTTCTACAAATGGAAAAGTCATTTGATTGCCCAACATATATATCAGAAGATATGAATCAAAGCATCATGTGATATGTTTTCTTTGTTCTTTTGTTGAATACAACATGTGACATGTTGTGGAATCATTTAGTGTTAAGAATATGTGTGGATCCTAGTACTACTCTTTTGGGTCAGAGAGAGAGCATCGAATTTCTATTCTTATCGAACCTCGAAAGTGGAAACTGAGTCAGTTTGTGTGGACAACAATATTGTTGGCCATATGTACCACATTCAATAATGTAAGGGTCCACATCTACATATGGATTGGTTTGCCGATATTTTATGCAGGTTACTACACTTGTTACATCACAATATAAATATATATTAAAAAAAACGTTACTTCTTGGATTATCTACTTTGGATTGTCCTAGAGTTTCATTTCGAAATTTATTTTGATACAGAACCCATCCTATTCTTGACCTAGTCTCATCAAAGATAAGGATTTCTTCTAGACCTTATATATATATTTGTGCATAAGGATATACTTCACCATTTTTATAACATTTTTATCAGTATACTATTTTATTCAAATAGTGGTGACCCATTTTACATTGACACTTTTTATGCCTATAAAATATTTGTCACATGTTCTAAAAGTATTTTATTTTATGAGAATTGAACTTCACGCTATTGTTTGATTAACTATATTCGCACTGAAAGCAAACAAAATTTGCAATCCCACAGTTTGATTAAAGAAAACATTAATTTCAAAATAGGTTCTTTTATATCTATTTTATTATCTTATTTTAGCATTAATATTTAATTAAGAATATATTATTGTTATATTTTCTAGATATTGAGTTTTGAAAACTATTAATAATAATTTAAAATTTATCATTTATTGTTCGTCAATAATACTAATAATTATTCTACATATATACATATGCTAACATATAAAATGAAAGGTAAACCACATCAGCATATATATATATATAGAATAATTTTGAAAATTGTATATAGAATTCTATGACAAGATAAAAGATAATTAAGATGTTATGTTACAGAAAATATAATTTCACGATATGAGTTTTATAATTACTCGTAAATTAGAAATTTTTAAAAATTATGTGTATGAAGAAAAATGATATACAACCACGCATATTTGTGATTTAGGTTTAAAAAGATTAATTTTGATCATCTATATATATTTACTGAAGAAGAATTATCGTTACAAAATTATTTATTTTGAAAAATATCATAAAAATTGCATAGTTGGTATTGTGCTAAATTTCACGTTTTTCAGCACAATTACATTGCATCACGTCATGTATATAGTGATTACGAAGTAGTTAACTGTGTAAAAACATCGTACATATTCATGTTGCCGGACGTGAAATATCAAGCTAATAAGTGATTAGAGTATTTTTAAACTTTAGTATAAAAAAATTTCTAAATTTATTGGTTTTTTAAAAAAATTATTGGGTGTTAGATAAACTGAACCTATATGTAATCACAAAAAACTGTATGGATTTTCTGAATCTATATTTTTTTTGGTATAAATAATTCACATAATTACAATCCTATCTTATTTTGTTAAAAATCACAGTTGTGATGTGTGAAAATGAAAAGAAGGATAAACAAAACATTGATGTTTGATTGTTTGAACATAAAAATAATATTTTAAGAGGAAAAAAGATTTTAAGAATCAGTACAAAATGAATCAAATCTGAATAAAAAAAGAAAAGAAATACCAACCTAGAGAGTAAATCTTTGCGAGTGGAGAACCCAACTTTCCTCCTCTCCCGAATGATAGTCTGAGCCAAGACGTTGATCTTAGTAAGAGCCTCCTTCAACCTTCTCTCCGATCCCAAATTCAGAGCTCTCTTCAGCTTCCACACCACCGGTGATGGCTCCAGTGCCCTCTCCGCCGACAGCTTCGAAGCCAGGTCAAACGCCTCTGCAAACTCCGACACAGGCAACCCCAGTCTCAGACAAGCCGGGTCGACCCCGAACGAGAATCGACAAATGTTGTCAAACGAGAATCTCCTGAACACATCCTGCAAGTCCACCGCCGTAGATCCGGCGAGGTGGGTAAAGAGGGGAAGTAATCTCTGACGAATCTCCGACGAGAGTATATCTAAAGCAAAGGATCGGACTGAGACGGAACCGAGTTCGAGAGAGGCGAGTTTGCGTTGGAACTTCCAGTGATCACCGTCGACGACGAAGATTCCCTTTCCGAGCAGATCGCCGAGGATGACCGAGTGAGGTTTTCCTTTTGGGTAGTTATGGAATTTGGTCTTGAGAATATACTCGACGTTTTGAGGGTTGGCGGTGACAGTGTTGCGTAGAACGTGGATTTGGATAGTTGATGTCGGAGATCGACGGAGGAGGTGGGTATACCAGTCAGGGAGGCTTGGGAAGGAGGGCCACCAAGTGCGGGTTACAAAGGAGCGACACGTGTCGCATTTGCAGGATAAGCGACGGTTGTGACGGAGGAGAAGCGTTAGAAATACAAGGAAGAGAGTGAGGAAGAGAAAATGTAACGCTTCCATTTGATCTTAAACTGAGTGATTGTTGATAATGGGTCCGTTTGGGAACCACGAGCTGATTGTGACTGAAGCTGAAGATGAAGATTAATGAAGCTGAAGCTGAAGCTGAAGCTGAAATAAGTAGCTGATTCAACTAGCTGATTTTTTTTTAATAAGCTTGTTTAGCGTTTGGGAAGTACGAGCTGATCAAAGCTGATATAAACGTAAAATTACCAAAAAGGGTTTCATTAGTGGTATATAATTGCTGATTGTTCTATGCAAATTTTTATTTTTAAAAGATGTGATAGTTACAAAAAAAATATCGAAATATAGATTTTAAAAAATTATATAGTTAAAATTGTTTTGTTAGACAAAAAATAAATATTTTATTTATAAAATTTTAAGTTGCAAGATTATTAATAGTGTAATTTAAATGTATTTTTAGTAGATATTTGTAGAAAATTATGATTAAAACAAAAAATATTATTTGTTGAAAATTAGAATGTTAATTCTGTAACATAAAATTTATTTACAATACAATACCATCTCAATTAAAAAAAATGATGAAAACATTATTGAAAGAACTAGAGATTCATGAGAGCTTAAATTACAGTTGAACAAAAGGAATTTACTAAAAATTGATATCAACAAACTTACCTCATCTATATTTGATCAATGAAAATTTTGTAATTTCAAATTACACAGCATGCATAATGCATTGTCATTTGACAGTGTTTTAAGCTTTTCACAATGGTCTACCAATGAACTATCAAAATTTGTTGAGCAACTGCCCTTAATCAAACTAGGAATGGAAGCAAGAACATTGGGGCTAGCCCCGTAAAGTCTGAGGTGCCTTCTTTCTTCCAAACAAACATGATTCATACATTAAAGGGAGGTATATGGCCTTGCTAAACAACTTTCTTCAAACACAGACTAGTAAACACAATTCATACAAAAAGCAAAAGACTCACACATTCACCATGTGAGGAAGAAGTGCTTGTGCTCAAAATTTGTTGCAGCATAATAGAAATCAGCATGGATGCATAAACGCCCCTCATCATTCCGTGTATCTTCTCAGTAAAGGTTGTAAGCTGATGTTTGAACATGAAAAGTGCATTGGAAGTGCTTGCCATATTAACAAAATCTATCTTCTGTTGTTTTCTCCAGCCCACTTTTAGCTTCAGAATGTCAATCTCGATCATTTATATGATTCAGTCTTTGCATTGTCTTGGACCATTGCTGGAAACTCTTTGGGCACTGGAGATTCACTCAAAACATCATCTAGAAGCAAGATTTAGGGTTAGCACAAAAATTGAGTTTCTAGTTACTTGGTTTTCGGATGGACGGACTTCGAAGAAGAATAGAATAACCCTTCAAAAGAGATAATCGAAGAAGAAGAAGAAGAACAGAAGAAGAGAGGAAGAAGAGAGAAGAGATCGATTACCTGTCTATCGGCGAAGAGCTCTCTGGCTGGAAGAATTGGCAACAAAAAACCCACAAATCGAGCTGTTAGATCTCTAGTAATTCCATTTTCCCCTCTTCTCTTGAATTTCCCCTTTTTGTGGCATACAAATTAGGGTTTGGATTTTAAAGGTGCAAACCAATCTAGCAAGAAGAAGAGGAACAGAGGAAGAGAAGAAGAAGCGAGGAAGAGAGTGAGATACCTGGCTGATTTCAAGAACAGAAGAAGAGAATAATAGAGGAATTGCAAGCAACAAAAATAATAAAAGCAAGGGTATTTTCATAATCCAATTTTCCATCAGCTCCTTCAGCTCCATAAGCTTGCCCATGGGAGCTGATGGAAATTGAGAATTTTTCAGCTAGCATCAGCTACCTTCAGCTTCTTCAGCTAGCATCAGTTTCAACTCCCAAACACATGATATATATGTACAGTGGTAGCTGAAGTTAGAATAAGCTCTCATCAGCTGGTATAAGCTGGCTGCCAAACGGGGCCAATGCCATCGGAAATGGGTGCATGCTTTATAGTGGAAATTGTGCCCCAGGGTAGAATGGTCATTTCCATATTTTATTACTACCAAATCAAGACATTTTGTAATCCCTATCACGATGCATATCAGTAAATTAAAAATATTTTCAAGACAGACAATATCTTAACTGTCTTGTTCAAGTGCATCTGGATTTAGAATATTTTTTTCCTACAACAAAACTTATGTTTGTATAATGAATGTTATCATTTAAATTAATTTACGTACAAAACTGTAAATTTATTATGTAACATTTGTTTCATATATCTACCATTCCGATATTACATGTCGAGTGTGAGGAAGGTGAACTTATTTCAAAAGGGATTTTTAAAATCATTTGGTCAATTAAAGTGTTGGACGTATGACCAAAAGAAATGTATTATAAGAAATGAAGAGTGATAAATAAACAAAGGGAGAACGATGTCTGTGTGATACGCAATAATGGTGCGGAATCTCTTATCCGTTTGTTGTGAGATTGGCTTAGGCCATTGATGTGTAGAATTTGTTCCCGATAATGATGGTAGAGTGGCTTTCTTTTATAGTTTATAGTAAATGGAAGAAGCAGATCGTGGACAACCTGTTACTGCCTACACCAAATATTAAAGGATGTAAGATATGTTACCATCTAGTCGTTGTCGACTCACTGCCTAACTTTCATTTTACTTTCCTCTATACTTTTTTTATAAGATTGTGTCCAAAGTTGATAGAATTACACCTATTATTATAAATAGTTTTCGAATCAAATGTTGCCGGATTTATGTGTTGCCTCAAATTCAACAAACATGTAGGGGGTGTATTCAATTAAGATTTTATAGGAATTTTTTGGAGTTTAAAGGTCTATAGGTATTGAATATAGATTTTTAAAAGTTCATATAAATCTTTAGGTATTCAATTAGGATTTAAAATTTTCCATAAAATTCCTATGGTATTTAAAAGAATCTATTATTTCATTGATTTTGTAGGATTCTTCATTACTTTTATACCTACCTAAAATCCATATAAATCTTCCCCCAACACATAAGATTTTCACAGAATCTGTATTGATTTTATATAGAATTAAAGTTTTCCACAGAATTTGCAAATCCTATAATTATTAAGAATCCGTCAAAATCTTTAAAAGTCTCGATTGAATACACCCCGTAAGCTTAGCTTGGTCTGGATTAGAGCGGATCTACTTGGGGTTGACCCATTCAGCCCGATCCGGTCACACGGTAAAACGGACGGGTATGAACAAAGTAAAAAGTCCGATAAGACCGCTTAGCTCAGTCTGGATGGACTAAAGGACTAGATCCATATAGAGCTCAAAGTCTGGTCAGACTGCATGCCCGACCCAGATTAATAATATATGTGCTTTTAATTCGTATTTTTAGTGATGTATACCGCATGTCGCACTCGCCTATTCAATATATGCTTATCTTTTTTGTGCCCTCCATCTTTCCTCCAACAAAATCTAAAGAGAGAGAGAGAGTGAAGTCGGCCGCGTCTCTATCTTTGCTCCAACTTCCATCTATCGCCTATTCAATCTCTATTCTCTGGTCTCATCAAAACTACATTCGAATTTTGTGTATATTCAGTCTCCAATCTCTACTTTATAGTCTGCAATCTCTACTCTACAATCTCCAGATCTATTTAATTGGGAGTTTAACATCGATTTGCTGAATCTCCGATAACAAGTCTATGTCTACAATCTCTACTTTCAAATCTCAAATTCAAAGTAGACATACGAATTTTGTATGTATGGTTGGATTTTTTTTAAAAAAAAGGATTCTTAAATTTGGGTTTTTTTTTTATTACGTAAACTAAATATATTTTTAAATTTATCTACGCTTTTTATTTTTTAATTTAAATAATAGTAAAATAAAATTTACTTTTATGGGTCTTATTATTCTAGGAATAAGAAAAGTAATAATAGGTAACTAGAATCGGGTAACTTAATGGGGTAACTAGAATTGGGTAATTAAATTGGATAATTAAAAAGGTAACTAAATTAGGTAACATAAGTTGGGTAGCTAAAGTTGGGTAAGAGAATATGTGTAATTATAATTAGGTAATTGATGTTGAGTAAATGAATTTGGGTATGTGAAATTGGGTAATTAAAAGGGGTAATTGAATCTCGGTAAGTAAAATTGGGTTACACTAGGTATGATGTTTGCGTATTAAAATATTGGGTTACACTTGGAAATTAACATGTTGTGTATTAAGTTGCGCATCAAGATAGGTCGGTCTTAAATGAACTTGTATATATCTTTTAATTATCTTCCTAATTCCGCACCCGATATGTATAATTAGTGTTCATTCAATCCCATACTTAGAGTGCAGAAGTAAAATTGGATTCAATTAATCCCACACTTGGAGTGCGAAAATGAAATTGTGTTTAATTAATTTCGCACATCGAGTCCAAATTGTGTAATTGTTTTATTTACCCAATTTCATAGGATTATTGTTTTACTTACCTAATTTCGCATGCCCAATTTTATATACCCAATTTCATGTACTCAACTTCAATTAACTATTTTGGGTACGAAGTTGAGTAAGTGAATTTGAATATATGAAGTTGAATATGTGAAATTGTGTATATAATTGAAGTTGGATATGTGATTATTTTCCTATTTTTACGATTATAAAAAAATAAAATTTAACCCAACTAAATATTTTTTTCTCTAAAATTATTAAAAAAAGATATCACACATTTATATAAGTGCATACTCTGTACATATTATTACAAAAATACATATTTATGAAAATCATCCATCATTAAATGATAACTTCACTGACGGTTATTTTTAAATACAAATTTCACATAAAATTTCCTATTTTATAATAAAAAAATATTTCTGTATTCCGAAAGAAAAACTCACACTTCAAATGATAACTTCGCTCACTATTGATTTTTAAATACAATAGACGGTGTTATAAATTTTCAAATATAAGACCTGGTTTTTGCAAATTTACAGAAATATCTGGCACTTTTATAAATTTAAAAATAAGTGTGATTTATTGCAAAACAAACACGTACTATCCACAGATAAGGTGGTTTTTGTGAAAGTTGTAACAGATAAGAATGCTTTGTATTATTTCAGAAATTAATATTATTGTTCTAGAAGTGTGTCCTTTATTATATAAATTCTTATAATTTAAAATTTAATAGGTGGTATTATTATTTATTTGAAATTTAGAATTGTACTTATTAATTTGTCCATCATTAGTTCTTAATAAAGTGACGGACCATAACCTCACTAGTGGAATCTAAAATAAACAACTAACAGAAATAAACTGGTATTTGATTGTTAATTAATACAAAATTAGTGGGTAATTTTCCATACTTTATCGATTTATAAGAAGATGAAAAATTTACTGGTCATCAAAAGGTAATTAAAATAAAATAAAATTAGTTGAAGTAAAACACCTCACTTGTGCGTTGAAACATGACGAAAAGGAGGCGGGTGAAGTCAGCATTCTGTAGCCTCTGGTCATGACTTCTATGAACAGAACTGAAGAATAGAATATATCGGCACGATACACACGTGCTTAAATTACTAAACATAATTTTATCTTTTTTAATTGTTTGGTTACAGCACGTGCTTGTATTTCCATTCAGTTCGTAGTGTAGACAGCTGCCATTTGGTTATGTACACCAACTGCTGACGTCAGCTAAGGGGATTGTGGATGTAGATGGGAGCCACCTGTCACTCCTATACAGACAGCCGTTGATTATTTTATACTCCTTTTTGAAAGGCTGGTATAGTTTGACATTTTGACTGCAGATTATTTTTTATGTTTTCCTTCCAGAAACTTGATTTATTTTAAGTGCTTTTGCTGGTAAGTATTTCAATTTATTTTCTATATAACATTGCCAAAACATAGAATTAAAAAGACAACTATACGGGTAGGTGACTACTTGCAAACACCCTACAAGAAATGTCTCTCATTTGAGCCTCGTTTGCGTTAGGCTTAAAACTAATCAGTCGACCGAGTTCACGAGTTAGGTATGTAGAGGCAACCGTTATGATATTATGTCAAAGTCTAATACAAATGGATCGTACAACAGGGTCTTGTGGATACAAGTGCACATTTGCGTCAGATCCAAACCAATCAACCAAATCTGACGAGAACCCATCCTAAAATCAATGAAAAATAGGAGTATTCTACCAATCTTATATACTAAACTCGAAATGTCTCTACTTTATCTTCAACACTCATTGTAGTATTAATATGCCGAGGGCTATATAAAATAAAATGTTAATATACATATATCATGAAATTTATTTTTATTTATTTATAAAGTTCACATTGTAAATCTTTTGTCGTATTGGGCCTAGGTGCAATAATATACCGAGTTTACTCGACCAATGATGTGTCTGGCATAGTGATTCCAATATGTTGGAGATAATAAGTTCTCACATTAATAGTGGGGACATTTCAATCAAAGTATATAAGGTCGGTGGACTACTATATCTATTGTCAATTGATTTTAGGATGAAAACTCACTAAATTCGTGTTGAGTTTGGATATAACGCGCATGTGCGTTCATATGCACATGACCCTGCTCTAGCTTCCGTGTGTATCGGACTTTGAAACAAGCAAGCAACTAAGTGGGGCACGTAGGTCAATCAACATACATATATATATAGTTGGTGTACTCTTGTCTTGTTAGTATTACACCAAGGTGTCAGCATTTAGCTACCCAATTGGTGGATGCATTGCCCTACCAACAAGTTATCTCCCAGCTCATATTCTATATCGTGAAATGATGCATCTTTGAAACTATTGGGAATTGATTATGTGTTGAGATATGACGATACTTTTGAGATATCGATCATATTATTGAAGCAATGAAAAGCGAATAGTGTAGTGGCGTTATATGGCCTATGCGTATCTATGCTGATTGCACATGCTAATATGCTATCGCCATGCTATGTTTACCCTGCATGTCTCATATGAAGAATGGATGCTCTATGGCATATGTAGATGCGATAACATTTTTGATAAGACTATCTATGTCGTGTTGTATTTGGCTAGTTTTGAACTATATGTGTGTGGGTGAGATGATTCAGGACGATCAATGGAGTGTGTCATTCGATACAATGACACAAAGGTCCCCAAATTTCACAACCTACTGCTAAAGCTAATTGTGATTTTAATTTTATTTATTTTTTCTTTAAAAACTTTTTATTTTTATTCTTATTATTCTTTTAAGCAAGTTTTTGATCTTCCTTAAACGTCATTTATTTATTTATTTATTTTTATAATATATTATTAGTTTTATTTTTTTTAAATTAATTCACTGTTATTTTGCATCTTGGTAAGTTAATACTTTTTTTGGTCGATCAATTTTTTATCACAATAAGATAGACTAGGCATGCATATTGCATCTGAACATCCACATAAAATCCTGCTTCAATGGTGAACCGAAGAAGATGCATGACATATTTGACTCTCCAGGGCCGTCCAATGAATTTCGGAGGATTGTATCAACGTTTTTTTAATTATCAATTAAAATTTTATATTTTATTAGGAAAAAAAATTGAATTTTGTAACTAAATATATTTTTTAATAAAAATACATGAAAAAATGATAACAAAAAGTAAAAAATATATATTAATAAATAATTTAATCACTTACTATATTAGTAATAAAAAAGAACAACCGGAAAGAAGATTTGAACTCTTAACCATTTGCATTTAATATTGGTGTTTAATTACTATGGCAAGCACTCTTTTATTTTATAAACTAACTATAAAAAGATATTATGGGGCACCAAAAAAAACTAGGGCCTTGTGCCGTAGGGCTTAATGGCACCCCCTTGTTGGACGGGCTTGAGACTCTCGGTGGTGGGCATCTATATGAACACAAATTTTTTATATAATTTATGTAGGGGTAATTTGGTATTTTATCGAGGTTGAAACTAGTTCCGAAAAAATAAGTAGTAATGTGTTTAGCGGTGACAGGGTCGTGAGCGTCATTCCTTTGAAGTGGAATTTTTCGTAGAATGATTTATTGGACATCTAATGAAATGATGATAGTGGTCTAGGGTATGTCAATTTAGTTTGATCTAGCTTGTGCTATTTTGAGTAAAGTAATGTTATATGTTCAAATAAGGGCCATATGTATTGTGCATGTGGCATGCATGTTTACCAGTAAGAAAAATGCATTGAAAACGTTTTTCATGTGAGATGAAATAGGGATGCATAATGATATTCTAAGCTTGAAGATTTTAAGGTAAGAAAAATGTATCGTGTGAGAAAAGAGTCGGACATTCATTATACATATAACATCATGCACAAAATTTTATCTTTTATGATAAAATGTCATCTTAACGAATGTTAGGATATAAAGTTCAAATAGCTTAGTTGGCTTTTTGGATATTTCTCATTGGAAAGGAGATCGATGAATGTGATTCTGTGAAGTAGAGATGAACAAAAAATATTGATAGATTTTGGTGAAAGATGACCATACAAAAGGTGGAGGTAGAACCACCAATATATTGATACAGCAATAGGGATTACAATAGAATAAGAATAGAATAATAAAGATTGTAATAATAGAATCAAATATAAACTAGCCTAATATAACGGAATAATATCATTATTTATTTAATAGGAATATATTGTGATATGTATCTTCCAATACGCCCCCGCAGTCGAAGCGTGGGTAGACAAACAACGCTGAAGGCTGGACCATTTCATTAACAATGAGTAAAGAGAACACTTCGATCAACAATGAGCGGTGACACAAACACCACTTGTAAAATCGATATGACCACCAGTAGATCGGTGACAACATTAGATCGATATGACCACCAGTAAATCGGTGGTAAATGTAGATTTAGACGAGGTTGAGGTCCCGAATCGAACCCGCTCTGATACCATGATAGATTTTGGTGGAAGAAGACCACACAAAAGGTGGAGGTAGAACCACCAATATATTGATGCAGCAATGACCCTTTATATAGGGATTACAATAGAATAAGAATAGAATAATAAAGATTGCAATAATAGAATCAAATATAAACTAGCTTAATATAACGGAATAATATCATTATTTATTTGATAGGAAGATATTGTGATATGTATCTTCCAATAAATATCCGAAGATCCGATTCGAAAATATCCGAATTCGAAAATATCCGGCAATTGGTGTTCCGAGTCCGATCCAATCCAGACATATTTTCGGACAATTGGATCATATACGGATTGAAGATTACAGGAAAAAGTCGGATCGGATATATCCGACTAGTTTAAGAATAAATATTCCGATCGGATCGGATATCCATCCGGATAATACTGTCGGATATCCGGTGTTCTCGGATCGAACTTTTTTTAATATTGTCGGATCGAATATTCGGGTCATCGGATCGGATATTCGGAAATGTCCACCCCTACTGGGAAGTCCCGTATTCAGATGAACTATATATTAAAATTGATTTGAGTTTGGTTTTATTTTTACCGTCCGTCTGATTTCCTCCACCACCATGAATCGTGAACCTCACGTGATCGGAACTAGAAAGAGGAGGGACGTGAGGCGGAGGGCAGTTGAATTGTGAGTCCAGCCGCAATTGACATGAGGGCCCGCCGCCTGCTTGTCGACACAACTACGAAGAGACGTCTCATTTCCAAATTGTCTTTCCTGTACGGGGCTATAAAATGTGTTTTTAATGAACAGCCCATTCACTATAAACATCGCATATAGTGTTTTTGGTTGGATGGAAACGTGACTTTAGCCGTAAGTATGCATGCAGCCGCAGCACTGCTTCTCAGCCCAAACTTGGAGCACCATAAGCCGCCGCCGGGCAACCTCAGAAACAAATATTCCTCTCCACCGACTAAATAATTCTAATAATAATAATAATCACTAATAAGATTTATATTATACAGCAACAACAGCAACAGCAACATGTTGGGCTAACTTAAAGTGATTCAAAATTTTAAACCTATTACATTAAAAAATAATATACTATTGAAATGTGTTTTTATTACGTTTTGAAATATATGTTTTGGGTTTAAAACTTGGATATAGTATTTGGGTTGTGTATTGTGGTGTGGATTTACGGATTAATTTGTATTTTTTTATTGTATCACTTAATTCATATGCTATTGCAGTTTAAGGCTTATCCAATACATGATGTGAGAGTTGCGGTAAATACTCATGGAAATGGTTTAACTTTTTAGTTTTGGATAGGCTTTTGATCCTATCTTTAGGCCGTATTTTCGGGCGTATGAATTGATACTTTTAGATTTGATTAAAGTTGTGACATGATTCACTTTGCAAAAGAGAATCCCTAGAGACATACGAATTTGCAGTTGTTGGTGGATTGTGTTGAATGCAAGTATGCTATTTTATTTATTCCTTATGGTATTTATGATTTAGATTTGATTAAAGTTTATTGCTTTCATTCTAAATTCATGTGTAGCTAATCTCTTCATATCTAAGAAATGGATGAACCCAACGGTGTGTTGGTTTGTAGTTTTGTATATGAATTATTAAATTTCATATTAATTGAGTGTTGTTTCACCATCTGATCTTAACATATTTCTCATATGAAGAGTTCGATCCTTTTGTAACATACGTCGACAAACGGTGTTTGTCTCGTGAATAAGAAGTATAATAGCTTTTACAAGAGCATGTTAGTTCTATATGACCAATTAGAATTGAACTTGATTTAGGGAGTAATGACTACCTTAATACTTAAAAGTATGAGTTGTTATAGTTCTATAATTTTTCAGGAAGTACCAAAGAGGTAGGGGGAAGGTCTTGAAAATTGAAAGATCTAAAGAGGGAAAATTGAAAGATCTTGAAAATTGAAAGACCTAAAAAGTATATATGCGAAATTCAAATTCCGCAAGATGATTTTCCCTCACACACCCAACATGTGAGGACTTGTCTTTTCTTCTTTCATATGTGTTTTAGGTTTTGATGTCTCTTATATTTATGAAAATCTTATGACCATTCATCTGTCAATTTCTTCAGTCTATCATTTGTAAATTGTTGTTTGTAAAAAGAATAGTATACAACAACGTGGAGCGCCAACCATGTGGTCACAATTGACATAGCTATTACGAATTGAGACATAAATTACAAAATCGGTCCAGAGACATGGTTGGCACTCCTAATAGCTATGTCAGTTGTGACATAAATTACAAAATAATAGCTATGTCAATTGTGACCACATATCAATTGTGGTCAACCATGTGGTCACAATTGACATAGCTATTAGAAGCGCCAACCATGTCTCTAGACCGATTTTGTAAAAAGAATAGTATACAACAACGTGGAGTGCCAAACATGTGGTTGGCACCTCAAGTCATAACCTGTGGACCGATTGGTTCAACAATAACATCCTCAAAAGTCATACCATCTGGACCTATGAACCCAATTACAAGCACAACCACGTGTGGAACACTATTCTCAGAGTTAGGGACGACATTTTGGTCGCTCCAGACGAGCCCAACTTCTCCACCCTCACCATAAAATCAAATGGCAACTTCTCCACCACTTATGCATACAATATCATCAAGAACCAGCAACACACACCTCATTACTTGCTCGACATTATTTGGAAGGGAAGCAACATCCCGAAATGCAGTTTCATCTCCTGGGTTGCCAATCACCACCGGCTCCCAACCCTCTTTAAACTCCTTGCTTGGAATGTCGTTCAAAGTGACATTTGTAAACTTTGCGGAAACCATCCGGAAGATGAGGATCGTCTCTTCCACCATTGTTGTTATTCTTCTCTTACCCTCGATCTGGTCTCCAGATAGTCCAAAGTGCCTACCCTTACCCTTACAGAACTAGTATCTGGACGTGGCTCGGCTCCATCAAACCCAACAGACACGACCTAATCACTCATATCCGTATTGCTTCCATCACAAGCTTCATCTACTTCATCTGATCGAAAAGATAGGAACGATCTCATCTACAACCACCACTTCACTCATGCGGCTACTTGTGTTCACAATGCTATTCAAGGCATAAAGAATTACACCTCTTACCATTGGAAGGATAGGTCTCCTAACTCTGTATTTTTGGGCTAAGCAGCTCGGCATCCTCCTTCTATAATTGTTTTCATCTCCTTTTAGCTCTTGTATTGATCTAAGATGACCCCATACACATCCTTTTTTTACCAATATATTAATTTTTCAAAAAAAAAACTTCATTAATGTTAAGGGTGTGTTTGGTAGGAGATGGATGTTATTTTGAAGATTAATCTAGATAGAATTTTAAAAAAGGTTAAATTTTATGTGGGATTTATTATGGATTATTTGATGGAAAATAATCTACAGGTTGTTTGGTTGAAGATTTTTTTAATGGGTTTAATTGATACAAATTCGAGTGAAATTCTAATTGATGGTTGAAAATTATTCTACTTCTATGTAAATAGTAATACCGTATAAATAAAAGGATGGAAGACATTTGTAAAAAAA
>BSUD01000008.1:122741113-122769215 GCA_033239045.1 Fagopyrum esculentum | reverse complement strand
AAAAAAAAAAAAAAAAAAAAATTAAAAAAAAAAAAAAATCTTGATAGTATGAAGTTATTTTTTGGTCATTTTCAATCCCACTTAAGCCTTATATAATCTTCTTTATGATTCTCATTTCCGTCCAAACACTTACATAAATTAATCTCCTATATTTTAATCTAAATTAATCTACTTTAATTCCCAAAATATGGCCTAAGTTTTTGTATGGATTCATTTTGTTATATCCACTAATCAAATAGTTTTAAAAATCGGTTGCAAAGTAGTTGAAGATGATGATAGGGATTGATGGATATCATCATGGGTGAGGTAAGCACCACATTCCGTGATCGATAATGTAAGCAACTCTCTCCTCAAAATGATAATGTAATGCAACATAGATCTAAATTGTCGATACACATGATCTTTAAAATATCTTCTATTCGTTAACATTTATACTTGTTAATTATGAGTTTGAGGCTCTAATGAATACACGTGAGTATCAATACAAACACTCAAAACCGAGTTTTTTTATTGGAACTTAAATATAAATCTTTTTACACTGAAAATACGCCTACAAGTACGCTTCTGCTGTAAAGAAAGGATTAATTTATTTTATTTTGTTGGTTGAACCCTTTTATCATACAAACTAGTTTAGGTTTTATGTCGTACACTAATATTTGTAAGATATATTCGTTTATTTTTAATGGTTTTTAGTATATTGATACTAACCAGTTAAATTTATTTATCAGATAAAATATAATATATTATTAATTTAAACTCAAATATTTATCGCTAAATTACACAAGTTCAAATTATTAAGAAAATATAAAATAATTCACTTACAATAAATTTTATGACTTTTAGCTAGACCGCATCTAGTAAAGCACAAATCAATGGATCGACGACCCCTGTACCAATATTCGGTGATGCATATATTAGTAGTTCGGTGACCCACGTACTTAGATATTAATCTGATATGAATAAACGTTATATTTGATCATAAAAAAGAAAAAAGGTCAACAAATATATGATTTGTTTTATATTTGAACCTTATATTATCTATAAAAAGTTTTAAACTGTCAACCGATAAACGATGTGTGATAGCAAAATCTATGAAAATATGACTGAATTAAATAAATCGTGCATAACATATGGTTTTTAAAAGTAATTAGGAAAAAAGATCTATTATGTTTTAAGAAATTTGTTAGATATTTTTTTTTTACCAATTTAACGTAAAAATTTATACAAATTTAATTTGATTTGTTAAAAAAAAATATAATAATTTATGATAAAAATAATTTTAAAAAATAACACTTTTATAATATATGAAAACTTGGTCTTAATACTCATTTCTTAAATCATCATGCTGGCAATTTGTGACTTAGTATTCATACAAAATATATAACGATATGAGAAGACAACTTTTCATATATTTTTAATAATTCCCATTGAAATTTTATGTTCATATTTATTCATTACACATTTTTGTTTATACTTTTCACCATCGGATTTTCGGATTTATTATTAAAGTAGACTTGCTTTATCAATAGTATCAACAATTTTAATTTAGTTAAGAATTCAACTCAAATTATATTATGCAAATATAATCTATAAGTGTAATTAGTAGGTCGATTATCCACATAACAATAAGTCGGTGACCCACACATCAGTTAGACCTGATCATTCTCCAGGTAGTCCGTCCGAAAAAAATGGACGGGTACTAACATAGGAGGAAACCCGACTAGGCAGAAAAACTCGTCCCACCATGTCGGATCCGGACACAACTCTAGGCCTGTCAGGTTAAAATACTTGGATAAAAAAAGACCTACTTAACTAATTCACTCAAAAATTTTCAACCAAGATTTTAATTTCATATTATTACCCAAATCACGCATATAAAACCTAAGAATCCTAAGATCCTATTTTATAAGTTATAACACGTATGTCTAGTTTTGTGGATAATAAAATATTTCCATATTATATGTAAGCATAAATAGAGTATAGTGTATATGTTATTGAATTACTACTCTCGTATTGTTAATTGGTTTAGACACAAAAATTTTCAATGTATTTATGTTTTAGATTTATATCTGACGCACATATGTATATAATCTATAAAATTCACGCTATACTGTCTAACGAAACTTAATATAGTATCGTAGCAATTTAACCTCGTCTCTTGAATACTAATGATAGTCAAACCGATTAAACTTTTGCATATTATCCAGGTCAATTGAAGCAAACAGCTATACTCAAGGCACGATGAGTGAAGAATAAAATATTTCATAAACAAAAGCATAGCCTATACAAGGTTTGTAATCTACCCACTAAGCTTACGTTAAGCCACTTAAATTTAACAAAGCATAGCCATTTTATTTATTTTAGAAAACTTGTACGCAAATTTCATTTTTCAATACATTTGTATGGCTACTATAGAGTGCAACTCTGTTACGGTGATACGCCTCGGGAATCGACAAGGACAATAAAAACGTGCAAATAATAGTGCAATCAATTCAATGAGTTGGACCAAAACTTAATTGGATAAACTTTGTATTCTACCATCTTCAATATAATGCTACAATTGTAGACTTTTAAAATATAATAAGTAGACTACAAACCTAACCCTACTCTCAAATCTCAAATTTGAAACGTAAGCCCAAGAAATGCACTAGGTAAAGTACAAAAAAACATAGTCAATGTTAAGATAATAATGAAGTATTGTACTAACCTAAATTTAAGGTGAGTTTGAATGTATAACAAAGTAATTATATAAATTACCAAAAAAACAAAGTAATCATATAATATTGAGTATTGTACTAAAACTTTTTTTTTTTTTTAATTAAAAAACTAAGAGCATGATATTCGTTTTACATGCCCAGTGAAACGTAGGTCGACTATATTACAAACTTTTTTTCAATATTAATGTTTAAATTTTCAACATCGGCGCAATACATTAAAGTTTCAACATCAATGCAAACCGACGGTATTGAAGAATATTTAACAACCCTCTAATGTATGATTTGTTTAATTTTCAAATCCTCTATTATACAAGTTATGAAATTAACAGTCTTACTTGATAATACATGTGAGATTGAAAATATTTAGCAAATCACAAAATATTATGTCAACGGCCCACAAAGCAGTAGGCAATTCGTTAGGAATAAAAATTATACTTCAACTTAGCCAAGAGGCAAATAAAATTTTGATTTGTTTAATCTTTAAAGGCTGAATTTGCAATGTGGGCTTTTTACAATGTAGAGTTTAGATTTAGGGTCTTTCATCATTTCATTTAGAAAATGGGCTCCTATTGTAGAAAAAATCAAAAAAGTAAGGGACATAGGTTTCATTTGATTTGATGGGTGACATGTAGAAAAAAATCAGAAAATAGTCCAATCAATTCAATCAGCCCATCTTTTTCCCACCTTTGTCCCTTCTCCTTCCCTCCTTTCAAACCTAAATTTTAAATTTATTTCTGAGTATCCATATGCAGCTCTTTTCTTCTTCCCATTGAAACGCAGAAATCTGGACTGCTTGTTGAGCTTCTTCACCGGAATGTATTTGTGGGTAAGCAGTGTTTGTTCCTATTTTTGGGTAAGCAGTGTTTGTTCCTATTTTTGGTAATCTCAAACTTCTTGGGTAATGTATTTGTGGGTAATTTGAAATTTTTCATCTCTTCTTTTTGTGAATCTAAAACACTGAAACTTCCTGTTCTATTTGTGGGTAAGCAATGTTTGTTTACATTTTCTATTTGTGGGTAAGCAGTGTTTGTTTGTATCCATTGATAATCTCCAACTTCTCATCTTCCTGGGTAATGTATTTCGGGGTAAGCTGAAACTTCTCATCTTCCTAGGTAATGTATTTCGGGGTAATCTAAAACAGTCAAACTTTTTGGGTAATGTCAAACTTCTTGGGTAATCTATTTCTGGGTAATCTCAAAATTTCTGGGTAATGTATTCCTGGTAATCTATTTGTGGGTAAGTAGTGTTTTTTTTTTCCCAAAAAATTAACATCAAATCATTTAAAAAAAAAGCCTGCACCCCTCTCTTTTCAATTCAATGTATACAGTAGACTAGTTTATACTTTTCAGACCTATTTTATGTAGTAAATTTATTAAAGGCCCATTTCACAAAATGAAAAATTTGGGGTCCTCTTTCTCTCATTATTTCATCTTTAAACTCTCTATTTATACAAGTTATCAAACTATCAGTCTTACTAGATAATTGATGTGGTATTGAAAAATAGCAACCACAAAACATTAGGCCAACGACCCACAAAGTAGTAGACAATTCATTATGAATAAAAATTATAATTCAACTTATCCATTAGGCAAAGAAATGTTTGATTTGTTTAATATTCAAACTCTCTATTTATACAATTTATCAAACTATCAGCCTTACCTGATAATCGAGGTGGGATTGAAAATATTTGATAATCGATGTGAGATTGAAAATATTTAGTAACTCACAAAACATTAGGTCAACAACCCACAAAATAGTAGGTTAACTACCCACAAAATATATATTAATCCGTTATGAATAAAATATATATTTCAACTTAGCGAGAAGGCTAAACAATGTTTGATTTGTTTAATCTTCAAATCCTCTATTTATACAAGTTATCAAACTATCAGTCTTAGTTGATACTTCAAAAATATTAACGTAAATAGACTGAGTGTATAATCCTTCAAAAATAAATTTAAAAAATAAAAATCTTTCAAAAAAATTTTGTTAAAAAATCATTATTTTAATTTTGTATGGAATCTTATTGACAAATATTGGTTGCGATTGATTTGGTAGTTATAAATCAATTATTTTAGTAATTTAAAAAAAAAGATTTCTGACTTTAATCGAGAAAGTTCAGTTTCAAAATACTTGTATCCGAAAGCGTCACTCAAGTTCTAGTAAACTCTACTTTAGTATATTTATATTGATTGATGATTGATTATATTGATTAAGATATGGATTTGTTTACTCTCGATGCTGGACAAACAACCTACATGCATGTACCAAGAAATGGACTTGTTTGAACCTACTCGGTTCAGAAGTATGGAGGATAGTCAAGGGCGTACAATTGCATGTGCAAATCGGTATCTTAGAGGAGGCCCCAAATATATATTTCAACTATTGTAATTTGGACATATTAAACCACTTGGCCTGTTGGTATGAACTTTGTTTATTTTTTCAGACCCTCTGCAATAGCTATCGGTTAGAGGGGCTTTATATGAGACTGAGCTATTTGAAATTGTCTCGTGCTCATTCACTTTTATAAACGGGTCGATACGAGCATATTGTAAAGTTCAATATAAAATTTAGGTTTATTCGGACTCGTCTTGTTCATAAACGTGTCGACCTTGAGCATGTCAATGTTCGGTTAAATCTCGGCTCGTTTAAATAAAATAAGAATATAGAGCTGATATATTAGCCGAGCTACTCGGAATCGGATTGAAATAAAGCTCAGTTTGGGCTCGTTCATTTTCTAAACAAGCTGAATATGAACACATTTTAAAACTGATTTAAAATTTAGGCATCGATTTTTAAACGAGCCGAGTTTGAGTATGTCAATGTTCGGATGGTATAACACCCTAAGTAGTTACAAACCCTTTTCCTTCTTTGAATTTTCAGACTTTTATGTGGGCACGTCCGTTAATTTTCCTTTTTAATAAAGGAAAGTCGTTCGATACACTGGATGACAAACCGTCTAATGGATTAAAAGGCCGAAAAATCGGTAGATGTACACACCAACATGAAGAATCTGGGGGAAAAAACAAGCTAAAAGTACGTACATCAAGTAGACCCGAAAGCAAAAATATCTTCAAAGTAAAGGAGAACGAACCGATCACTAGAGAAGATATAATACATTATTTGTTGTCGAAGGAAGTGCACAAATAGGAAACATAAAGAACAACGGTGGACACACCATATTCAATCTCAAAACAAAGTCCTTCAAGAATCTATTGCAAATCTACGTCCTCTAATACTCCTTGTTTAGTAACGTATTATTACAAACTTTATTTATATTGGTAAAAACGTCATTTTAGTATTATCTTAATTTTTATAAACAAAAGGGTCAAGTTTAACCGCAACACAAGATATGGGATAGTTAACATTGTAAATATTTACGATTCGAGATCTTTATCACTTACCTCAAGTCAATCATATTTATGAGGAGTTTCGAACCCTAAGACCGATCTCATTTAAAACCTTTTTCACTTGATCATTGTGTTGTCTGATTCAGTGCAGACAGACAACTTGGTCGATGAGTTGGACGATATATACTTCATCCATACTCTATTATTTTACAGTATGCCAATATTTTATAAATTTCCTCATTCAAATCCAATTTGATACTTATAAATAAATTTTAATCGGTCAAAGGTGGGCGATCATGTGTTTAATTATTGGGATAATGAAATAATCTCAAAGATCTTGATCAAATAAAGTATGAAAGATGTGATATTATTGTCATTGGTGCAGAAGAAGTGATTGTGTTTGACAAAATTGATTTTATCCATTGTGTATGATGTTTCACTTAATTAGATCGTTGACAACAAGCATAATATAAATACAGATTTTAAGCTCAATGCTGATATTAAATTAATAATTAATCCATAGTGAAATTGGAAGGCTATCAAAGCTTTGAATACATACATTGATTTTGTTTTTTGTTTTTTTAAATGGAAGTGGTAAGGTTGACATCCTCTTGGGTGTGGTCCACCTAAAATATTCTTACGGATAAAAACACGAAATTTAAGATCATCTGAAAATTTGTTGTTGAGGTTTGATATTCTCAGATGGGTCAATCGCTCAACAACACAATTGATTTTCTAAAAACATGTCTGATTTGGACTTCGTCCAAGAAACGAAGATCTAGTTTGGAGTCGGATATAATCATCTCGACCTCTCACGGACAATTCCACAAACCTTGGAGGGTTTTTATAACACAAAAGTTATCACTCTCGATTTCGATCTTTTTTATTTGTAATCGAGTAGCCTCTTGTAAACACGATTAAGAGCAAAAAATTCAACATTTATTACCAAGTTAAAGTTATTTTTTTCGCATTGAGGCTAACAACCTCACCATTGTGATCTCAAATCACAAAGCCAATGGATGTTATTCCCGAATCGAGTTTTGATCCATCAAAATTAAATTTATAGAAATCAAATTTTGGTTTATCCCACTTAATATTGTGTTTTTTCTTTTGGTAGAATTAATATTCTTTTGTTGTTGTTTCATATCGTAATCGTCCTCATCAATTATGTTAGTTTTTCACCTATGGGTATGGTCTTTAATGAATATGATAACCTTATTACAAAGACCAATATGCTCATTATCAAAAATGGTTTTGTTTTTCAAAAATTAGATGTTCAACCACATAGTTGCAAGACATCCAAACTTGTTAATCAGATACTCCACCATATAGTTGCAAGGCATGTAAACTTGTTAAGTCCAATTTTATTCTTTATTATTGGTAGGATGTCATGAACTTTTTTATTGTCAAGGCTAATGTTGTTCAGTTCAGTCAGAAGTGACATGTCGATTTTGGCAATGATTTGTTTACTAAAAGGATATTCAATACGCAAGTGACACAAGCTGTCCAAGTGGTGTTGGATAGTTCACAATGCATAGTTCCAACAATTCTTCTTTCATCAATCTTAGCTTTTGTTGGAATTCCGTTTTGTGAAACTTTCCAAAGAAATTTTTTAATTTTAGGTTGAGTATCAAGTTTATAGACATAATCACACGCATTGTTCGGGGAAATACTCAAATGCTCCTCAATCATCTCCGAAACAGATTTTGTAGTGAACCAAGTTACCAACCATTTTTACTACCGGTCCAATATAATCTATTGAATGCCATTTTTTTGTATAATTGTTTTCTTAACTTTTTCCTAATCTCCGGTTTGATTATGTTTTGTAGCTCGTTATCAATTTTGGTGATATGCCACTGCCTTAAGTCGCTTATAAAGTGACTAACTTTGATGTTTGCGTCAATTTGATATTTTGGGTCATTTTCATAATCGGTGACGATGTTATCCAATTATTATGTCAAAAGTTGATAGTTTTACCATTTCCAACATGGCAAATAATACCATTTTTTAACCCATATTTGAGTTTCATAAGGTTGTTCCATTGCGAAGACAATGATAATTTCTTTTGGTAATTTAAACTATTATGATTTTTAAGTATTTTTCGTTGACAATTTTAATCCAAATATTGTTTGCCTCGGCCGTAATTTTCTATGATAACTTCATTTATAATGCTTTGTTTGTGGCTTGTATTTACTTAACCCAAAACCACTATTCTTTTTTGATTAACAGATTACATCTCAACTAATGATGTACTTGTGTTGGTTCCCTTTATTTTTGTAAAATAAGCAAAACGTCATTACGTTAATTGAAAATATAAAAGACGCTATAAATCTATAACGATATAAAAAAAAAATGTAAGACAAGTATGTATGTGCGAGTTGGGGTCACACAAAGTTGGAACACGCGTATGGACTTAAATGAGCCAATAAGTTTGCACTATGTCTAAGATGGTGACGAAGTTGAGGTTGATGGTGTGTGTTATGTTAGTCGTTTGGCCTTTGGGTTTGATTCTATAGTTTACAGAAATGTATGAAATGGGAATCTCTTTGCGCGTCAATGGTGTGGTTGAATCCGTATATATACACATGAGACGTCTCAACTGTTCAAGAGTTAAAGTGATTAAAAAGGTCGGAAAGAATACAAGTTGGACGAGAACAACGTGGACCAGAGGAGTACTACCTTAATTGATAACTCAAAGAAAGAGATGTCAAAGTTGGCAATTAAAAAGGTCTAAAAGTTGGTGAAATTGGCGAGGCCCATTGAGGTCGTTTTCGGTCTCTACCACAACACACATTACAGCCTTGTGACACCAACATGCACTATTCCATACAACCATTCAATTAAACACTCAAATCTCTATCAAAATTCTCATTGGACCCCATTCACATTCGTCTTACTTCACCTCACTTATTTCATATTCTTAACAAAAAAAGTTGTAATATATTGCATCACCAAACAATGGTCTATGGATCTTGTAGTTTTTTTTTTATCATGTTTACAAACTTACAACTAATAAGTAATGATATCTCTGCCAAATGAAATGTTTCTCCATCAATAGGGTTTAATACAACGTTGGCCCGCTACTTACTCATTTTACGTACGATGAAACTTCACCAGAATCATGTGTATGTGTTTGAATTGTTGGGTTATGGAGCCTAAAATATTGTATCTCGGATCATGTATGTATTTCTAGGTCTATATATATTGTCTTTTAGGATTTCTAGATTTTTATATATTATTGACATATTTAATGATTATTGTAATTAGTATCACAATTCACAAAACATAGTGCAAAACCCTCGCATGTCTTGGTAGTGCCCCAAACATAGTCATAATTATTGTACTATTTCTCTCCTGATTACAGTCTAATTCTTAAGCAAAAATTGACCAAAGTTCCCAATGTATGAAAAGTTAGCATAATTTCGTGGCCATAAAAGCTCGGATCATGGCAGATTGATATGATATACAACAAAAGTTGGTAGAGCATCAATACCCAAAATATATTATAACATACAAATTTCCACAATACTAAGCATAAAATCTTAAAATTTAGGCAAATATTGTAATGAATGTGAACACTTTGATGCAAGTTTATCAAACATTGGAAAATGTTGGGCCTCGGTCCATATTGTACGAGTTCCGGTAGAAATAAATTGTACAATCTCGTGGGCTGAAAATTTGCAGTTGGTATCCCAACATTGGAACTTACGAACTAAATTTAGCAGGCACTTCCAGAGTTTTGAGATGCCATATTATATTCATTCATATGACCAAATCTGAATTACATTGATGATTTTACTTGCAACTGTGTTCTTCCAGTCTTCAATAGCACAATCGTATGACAACACACAAACCAAACGAAGGAAGAGAATAAAAAATAAGCATAAAAAGATTTCAAAATAATCAACCTAAGAATTGCAAAGTACTTGAGACAATGGGGTTGGGACACTATTCTCCATTTCCCCTTAGCGTTTGCAAACAACTCCTTGACCCTCGGTTAAGCTAGTAGCACAGTTGAGGTCAGCGGATTCGTAGCTTTTCTCAGAGGCGGTGCTATTGCCGGAGAACCTAGCAACCTCGCAGTCGGTTGAGAAGAGGGAGGAAGAAGAGAAGAGGTCGTCACCACCCAAGACGGGCATGGACACACCCATCTTGACGCGGCTAACATAGTTGGAAGCGTAGGTTTGGCCCAAGACTCCGTTGACATCACCGCTGAGGGAGTAGAACTTGAAGCTCAAGTCCAGGTGAGCGAAGGAGTCTTCTTCTTCATTGATTCCATAGTTGTGCAGGAGTGATTCTTTATTGGTGATCGGAACTACTACCGCCTTGATCTTCAACTTCCCCTTCGCTTCAATCTCCACCCCATTCGCACTCTGGGTCCTGATAATCAATCCACCACAATAAGTACATGTTCCTTGAAATGTATGGAAAAGTATCCCCACGTCAATAACACTAGCAGTATGATACTATCATAAAAACATATGGGTTAACAATGTTTAGGCCTGTGCGATTCACTGTGGACGGGTGCCCCGCGACATTTGGTCCAGGACGGATATAAGAAGTTAACAATGTTTATTATTCAATAGGAGTATAGTTAGTTCATACCTAGTGATGGTGAGGGCACCATTGGAAGAGTTCCAAGTAGCACCACGTTCGTCGGGCAAGAAGATGGGCTCATCGTCGAAGGAGAGAGCGAGCCTATCAACCGCATCGTTCCAAGTGGCGGTCTTTTGGGCTCCAATGTAGACCTTGTGGTGGTCAAACATGATGCCCAGAGATTGCACCCAAGTGAAGTCCCTCTTCATCTCATCGTTCCTCTTCCCGATGAAATGGCCGTTGATGTGGAGGTTGGAGTCGGCCACCAGGCAGAAGTCGTGGTCTTTCTTACCGTGGAAGTAGAATGTGATCCCGTCCGCTCCTATGAATCTTGGATCTTGACAAACCGCTCCTGGCTTATCACAGTCTACAACCAATTGACAATAGAAGGAGCAAATTATTTCCACATTTAACCAGCTATATAGATATCAACTAAATATAACATTGAACTTACTACAAACGGGGCTGCATGTGACACAATCGACCTCACAACTTCCGGGACAAGCGGCGGGGCAAGTATGTTCCTTGTAGTAGCATAGAGGATACTTCTTGTTCATGCAGCGAACTTTCTTGGGCCCGGTTGATCCGGCAGGTGGTGACACTTTATCGCCTCCGGGAGCTGGGGTGGTGATGGGAGGTGTTGTAGAAGGTGGGTACGGGTGAGTTGGGGTGGTGATGGGAGGTGTTGGAGATGGTGGGTACGGGTGAGTTGGGGTGGTGATGGGAGGTGTTGGAGAAGGCAGATGCGGGTGAGTTGGGGTGGGTGGTGGATAGGGTTTCTTGGGTGGCGGAGATTTCGGCTTTGTTGTCTTGGGTGGTGGAGGAGAGGCTGGGAGGCAAACAAGTTTACAAGTTTTACAATCAACTTGGCAGCTTGTTGGACAATGAATAGGACAATAAGGCTTCAAATGGAAACATGGAGATTTCTTGTCACTGCACTTGTTTGCATGCTTAGGCTTGATTGGCTTCTTCATAGAATATGGAGTCTTTGTAGTGGCCTCGGCTAGCGCTAACCCTAGGAGGAGGAAAACGACGATGAACCCGCCAACGTGACCCATTTCTTGGAGGGGTTGGAGCTTCGAATTTGGTACGTAAATTTATGAGATTGTATAAATTGTAAGATATTATGGTTTGATGTAATGAGAAAGAATGGAGTTTCTAGGGTTTATATAGATAAGGATGGTATGGCCAATTGTGGATGTTTGATTGTAATTTTATGAAGAATTTGAGAGGTTTTCATGGGTTTCTGCCCAACTTTTGGAACCGCGAGTTTTGAATAAACGATTCAACTCACTAACCCTAATAGTTTTTGAAGAAAAAATTGAACTTGCTTTCATGCTCGTGACTTGTAAGAAAATTACAACCAACATTTTTTAAATATTCAATTTCTACAAAGATTGGGCAGTATTCCATTATATTAAAAAGAGAAAATTATCTAAACAGTACCCCATTTTTTGGGCTGACTAAACTTTAGTATCCCATCTTTTTAACTATCAGAACGGTACCTCATCTACTGATCCCGACTGAAGATTAGTACCCATGTTACTGTTCATCCGTTAAACTAAATGAACGGGGTTAAATACCAGGGATAAAATTGTCATCCTACCTTAAATAATTTCCTTTTTTATTTTTAATTTAATTTCTCTTTCTTGAGGGCCTTCTTTTCAAAATTTCCAATTTCTTCCACACAGTATATCTAAAATGAAAATCCAATTCTCCAAATTCTTCCAAACTCTGATCGAAATTGAAAATTCAGTTTCAAATACTGAATCGAAACTAAACACTGGATCGAAATTGAAACCCATTTTGGTTGATCGACATAACTTAATCAACAATATATTTATTTTGGCTGATCGATGGTGCTCTACAACTATTGACTCTTGAAACCCATTTGTTGTTCCATTTCCTTAGAAACACAGACTGTGCCAACTAAACAAGTATGAAAAGAGGATGATCTTGTACAGTAGAAAGAATATAAGTTAGGAGTTATGGTTATGTAATTGTGTATATCCAGTGGGCTCCCAACACACTGCTGCTTCATCATCTTCTCAGATTTCTTAAATCTAGGCATCAAATGCAGTGTCTTTCATTGATTGTCAATTAGATCAATACTTTTAAGTTTTAACCTAACTTCTTGGTTTTAACCACTGATAAATCGATATTAAGCTTTAAACTAACTTCTTAGTTGCAAAATTAATACAAACGCTGGGATGGACTTTGAAGGCTGCTCTGAATCAAGCTGAAGGTTTCAACAATTAAAAGCTTCTCCTTGGACTCAACGACAGTAGAGAGTGGGATGCACTTTGAAGGCTCCGATTTTATGAGGTTCTTGAGGTTCATCAATGGCCGGAGAATCTTCTCTTTCTCGGCGGTGTGGTCGAGGTATCGGTCCCGGACGAAGTTGAATTCGACGCCATCGATGAAGGTCCGCATGAAGAGCAGGTGGTGGTGGCGAATGTCGGAGCGGAGATAGCGCCGGAATGACTTGGAGAGAGAGCGTGACAAGCTTGCGGGTTTTGTAGAGGGTTAAGCGAGGCGGTGGATGAATGGAATATGGAGCATGGAAGATGGAAGAAGGCGGCAGAGGAGTAGTAGAGGAGAGAGAACTAGGGTTTGGGGGAAATTTTGGGAATTTTGCAAAAGAAAGCCCTCAAAAAATAGAAATTAAATTAAAAAGAGAAAAAGAAAAATTAAATTAAAAATGGAAAAATGAAATGGTTGGAGGACAATTTTACCCTGGTATTTAACACCGTTTATATAGTTTAACGGATGAACAGTAACATATGTACTAATCTTCGGTCGGGGTCAGTAGATGAGGTACCGTTCTGATAGTTAAAAGGATGAGATACTGAAGTTTAGTCAGCCCAAAAGATGAGGTACTGTTTAGATAATTTTCTCTATTAAAAATGTCCAGCTTGGACTTACTTTCATGCTAATCATCGGACCTATACATTGTACTTATTTGTTTAGTTATATTTTGTTCAAATGTAAGTCGTATCTATATATGTCAATGCCATAAAAAAAATGGTAGATATTGGGGGAAAATAAGTAATTGGTAGTTATTACTTGTTATTAGGTAGATGTACATGACTATATCCAAACTAGTTAGTGATATATAATCTGCAAAAAAAATGGTCAATGACCTAAAGTTAGGCCTACCAACATGATGACTAAAATCCATGGATTCTCAAATACATTGTTGAATGCCAACTTATTGATGTCATCAATCATCTACCGCTTCAAAGTATCATCAATCGGCCTCTTTAATAAAAAGCATAAGTCGTGTTTTGATGAAATGTAACACCCCGAATCCGCGGAACTCGGGAATGCTACGGACGATACCTCACAATGGGTCCCGACCCTTACCTTGACAACAATTTCACCGAATATTGCAGAAAGACACAAATAAAGGCCAAAACAGTTAGACTCGAATTTTCCTCAAGACTTGTACAATGATACGACGTCATGGGCCCGGTCAGCATTTTGGATAGAATTATCACTCCTCACTTCATTTTGTTCATTCTGTTAAACTAACACTACGAGGTTGAAATTTTGGAGCAAATTTCATCCTCTCTCATTCCCTTCGACCCATTAAACCAAATTTCAACCCTTTCACCGAATGCACCCATCTAGCCTTTACGTTTACCTACACATTGTTAGCTAGAGTTATGATATTAGGCTCTAAGGTAGTGCTTGTTATGTTTGTTATATTTCATAGATTTATGGACAGTTTTTGTTTAAAAGGGTTAGAATGTTTTTTTTTTTTTATTTGGCACACTCTTGTTAAAAGATTTGTAATAAATTTGTTGTCACACCCACTATAGTGGACTGCTGTAAGGCCTACAATCTAGCGATATCTTTGTTTCAAAATTCAGGTGTCACACAACCCTTTCTTTCTTTTTTGGTGGGAATGTCACATAACCCTATAAAACACACACATATGCGCCTTCAAAACACATGCACACCTTGTAAACACATACATACTCAATGCATGTGTGCCTTATAAGGAGCTATGGGATGATCTTCTTGAAAGAATTATGTCATTTATCTAAGGTTCAATTACTGATGATTAGATAGAACGTTAAATATAGGGATATATTCTGATGTTATTAGTGGTCATGACGTTTTGCTAGAAGTTAATCATGATCGGTACGATTATATGATAAACACATTGTTAATGTTATCGGGTCCTACAAGGTCACACCATAACGAGGGAGTGAACTAGATCCATTAATGAGAAAATTACCATATAAAAATATATGGTGGAAAAGGGTATATTTTGTAGGAGTATAAATATATTATGAAATTGGTAATTAATAATAAATAAGGAGTTATTTATATTAATTACTAAATTATAAACCTAATATATAAGGAGGATTTTAAGAGTTAAAAGTCAACCCTAAATTATTAGACTAGTGATCGATTCTCTAGAAAAGATTGATCGAATTTCTCCATCCCCAACCTCTCTCATAAGCCTTCATCCTTTTGTTCTAGCAATCGAAGGTTAAGGTGATCCTTGTTTTGTCTCGGGTCGACCAACTAGTGGAGTAACACTTAGAACTCTACATATCCAGGGAAGAGCTTTGAACACGCATCAAAAGGTTTTTTTTCCATTTATCAAAAGGTATTCATTTTCCTAATTTAAGTTATTATGCATGTGATCCTCGTTTAATAGTTTAGGAAATTATTTCCTGAAATTCCGCTTTTACACATCTAAAATCTCAACAGTGGTATCACACGCCTCTTACATAAATTGATTATATCAAATTGAAAAGGTCATGTTTTGATGCATGTATTGATTGTTTTGTTTCAATTACAAAAGAGATTGTTTTTATGGATTAATTTGCATGAAGGTGTAAAATTGAATTATAAAACCCATAATTTTCGGCCATATAACATAAAAACGGTTGCTGGAAATTTTGAATTTTATGCATAATACATGATATAGGTTTAATTTATTGATTAGTTCATTCAATTGTTGCTTAAGATATGAAAAAACATGCGAAAATTTGAAAAAAAAATAAAAATCATGCTTGATTGATGAATTAAAAGTGTTGAATTTCTGTATTTTTTCCCATGAAGAGTTATAAAAGTTGTAGTTAAAGTGAGAAATACGAAATTTTAATTGGATTATGAATCCGGTGAAAATTTCACCGGAAAAAGGCTCACTGGAAAATTGTTTTCTGGCAAACCACCACGAACCGGGTTGCCCCGCTAGGGTATATGGTGTGGGGTTAGGATCCGGTTTAGGGTATGGATAATATCTTTGTTAACTATCTAATATGATTATTTAGTTACCTAAAAGATAAAGATGAAAATGAAAAGCTTTGAAAAGAAGCAATATGAAGGTGTTGGATTAACGCATGGTCTTTTATCTAAATCTATTATAAACATCACTTCTTTGGAAGGTAAATAAAAGATGAAAACAAAGAGATTTGAAAAGAAGCAATTTCACAATCACAATTCACAAACATATATGCAATAATAAATCAAATCATTGTAGGGATCATTCAATCCTTAGATCAGGATGTATATTATACAAACATGATTAAATATAAATCAAAGTCAATAGACAAAATCACAAAGGACATAAACTCACATTTGTTTGTTCTAGCACAACAAGGTGAACCTTCTATTCTAAAGCTACTCGACGGCTACGAGACACAAGGGGAGGGTTGCGAGATTATTTTCGAGATATCTATCCCTAGGGTTAACATATGCTTAGATAGGGTCTCAAAGGATGGAGTCTAGGGTCATTCAAATATTTATTTTCTAAAGATAAAATCGAAATATATGATTTCATTTCACTACGTAGTTAAGACGGCTTAAGAGACGACATACATGTCGTCTAACATCTCGTCTGGGACCGGACAAATCTAGGATTGACGAAGTCCATCAGTAGTTTGATCTTGTGCTCTAGACGGCTTGGTATGCCGTTTCACAAGCCATTTGGGTTGCGATAAAGTTTTAATATATTGATCTTATTTCAAGAATTAGTTGGAGGACTTCGTGTTGTAGTTTCTCAGTCATGTATGATCTTCTTTTTGGCTCTTCACTTCAAGGAGGATGTAATTTTGGCACAAGTGATGCGGAAAATGAATGAAACACTAAAAGACCATGGTATATACCGAAATATGGAATGTGAAAGCTTTATATACAAACATTGATGTATGAGAGAGAAATAAATGTATGAAATGCATGAATATAAAGGCTATATGATGTTACATATGGTCTACTAGACCTGAGTAGAAGAGTTACAAAGGGATGGTAAGCAGAGAGAGTAAGGGGGAGGGATTATAGAAGATGGATTCCAAGAGTTCTGGCCCAAAAAAGGGAGTTCGGGGAGAAGTTCTTCCAATGTTATGAGGTGTGGTTCTTGATGGTTGTAATGATGTTGTTGGCGCAATCGATGGCGTTAGCAGGGATGTTGTTGAAGATAAGATCGTTGTGGGCCTCCATATGAAGTAGATGAGAGTTGTGATGCTGGAGATGCGGATACTCTTAATGAGGAAATTGTTATTACTGGAGGTGGAGCCGAGCCAAGTCCAGAGGTTAGATTGGTATGGAAGAGGGAAGGGGGTGTGGGTCCATCTGGAGACAATGTCGAGGACAAGAGAGATGGTGGTGAGTTCATATCCATTGAATGTCAACATTTTCTTGAGTCACATGGTATTCTACACTAGAAAATGTGTCTTGACACCCCTTAACAAAATGTCAAAGTTAAGAAAAAGCATAAAAATCTAATTGAGACTACTAAAGCTATAAAAATCCATGTCAATCTGTAGTTAAGTTATGTCGGGGTGATTATGTACTTGCAACTTCTCATATTATTATTCATTTACCAAGTTTTGTGTTGCATTAGACAAGGGTCCTGAACCTAAACCTACGGTTTAGGTTCGGGAACCGATGTTTTAGGTTTGGCCAAAGGCCAAACCTAAACCTAAAACGGCCCAACTCAAACCGCCAAACCGCCGGTTTGGCGGTTTGACACACTATTTTTTTATTTTTTTAAAAAAAAATTAAAAATGCAACGTCTTTTTTGACTAAACCGACGGTTTTGTCAAAAAAAATTTAAAAATAAATAAAAAAGGGTTTGAACCGTCGGTTTAGGTTTGACCTTTGTTATCCTTATAAATATTTGAGAAATTCTGGTTATTAGTGTTTTGCTAATAAGCATCTCTCGTAAAGAGACAAATTTAGAGCTCAATCTTGCAAAGGTGTTTTCCTTGAATATTCTCATGACAAGAAATGATACAAGATCTATGATCTTACAAATTATGTCATATTTATAAGCAGAGATGTACATCTTCAAGAGCATAATTTCCCTTTTTGAGATGTTTCTTATACTTCTTCTCCTATCTTGCATTCATCTCTACCTCTTATTAATCCAGCCTTTGATGATGATCTTTGTCATCCAACACCTTCATATACCTCTCGTTTCCTTGATTCTCAATATTTTGTCCATTCTACTCTTGAAACTACACCTTTTATTGAAACTCTAATATTTGTTTCACCAAATATTTCCATTTACATTGCTCCTTCTCCTGTCATTAGAAGGTCTACCATAACAAGACAACCTCCAACAAAATCTCAAGACTTTGTTGGTCCTACATCATCTACAAGTTCTCTTTCTCAATCATTTGTGGTTGTCATTTCTTTCGATTTGCATGATTACTCTATTGTAACTAATTTTTATGAATAACACATGTATTTAATACATGGTGCGCCGGTCACTTTCCGGACATATTTTTGTTGGGCTCCGTCCATTGTTAACACCGAAAAGTGGGAGTTTTAACTTTGTCTACGCGAGCTCTTACTCTTGGTATATTTATATGTTAAATTTGAGTTTCGTTCGAATGAGAAATGGAGACCCGGAGTTGGTTGCTCACGAGGCAAAAACTTCGAAAAAAGTCGCAAAGTGTGGATATCCCACATTGACTAGAGAGGTATGAATCCTACGGGATATTATAAGGAGAAACACATTAAGGTTGTGGTCTTGGGTCACTACCCAAGGAAAGATGGAGACAATGAATAGTGTTTAGGGTTTATACGGGGAAGAAGATGGATAATAACTTTCGGGAGTATATCTTGTAATAGTTAAGCATCCTTAAAAGGATTTCTTAATCCCACAAAACAACTTCCGAAACCCATGTACTACAAGACGCGTGTTTTCACGTTTAGTAGACCTAAATAATAAAAGTAAAATTATCACTTACAAATTTTACTCCATACTTTAATCTCAAGATGAGACCTTTTATTTAAGGAAAATTTGATGTTAATTATCACGACTTCATCATATAAATATTCTCTCTTATTTTCATTAAGGAAAAAAATATAATAAGAAGAAAAACATCACGCTTGTAATAAATTAACCATTAAACTAAAAATAAACACCTAAACGGTGTTTGGTGAAAAAAGTCGAAACTGGATCTTTGAATGCATTTAGATAGTCTCTTATTCCATACTAGTAAACGACTCTCCAACAACGATGTTTGTCCCACAAAGAAGATTTCGTCAAGGACATCCCCTAATCCCTTGCTCTTTAATGTATGTGCAGAAATATTGGCTAGAAATATACAAACAAAATGACTAATGAGACTCCTAAAACTCTAGGTTTCCCATAATAAAAAATGGTTTAAGAATCCTTTTTTAGCTTTTGCGGATGACATTGTTATCTTTACAAAGGCTACAATAGAAGCTAGTAATAAAATTCTATCAACCCTAACTGATTATTGTGACGTATCGGGGAAGATCATAAATTATCATAAATCCGCATTCCAAACTACCATGAATGTTGATAAAAACAGCAAAAAAAAAAAAAAAAAATTCAGTCACACCTTGGCATCAACACAACCACTAACCTCGAACAATATCTCGGTTGTCCTATTATTAATGGTAGAGTGAATAAGGACACTTTAACATTGTCATAATTAAGTCCAAACAACAACTAACGAAATGGAAAACATAACTCTGTCTCAAGAAGGTAGAATTACGTTAATAAAAGCAAACCTGAATGCAAAACCAAGTTATCTTATGCAGGCCTTTATGTTGCCAACTAACATTCACCACAAACTAGACCAAATAAACAAAATTTTCTTTTGGAATAAGAGACTCAAATTCCATCTGCTTATTAGTTGGGACAAAATTTGTAAACCAAGAACACTGGGGGAGCGGAAATAAGGAAATCTGAAGACATGAATAAAGCATTATAGATGAAACTCCTCTAGATAATTATGACGGACCCGGATAACATATGGGTTAAAGTAGTCGAAAAAAATACCTCAAAGGCTTATGCTTATCGAATTATGTATGTGAAAAAATACATCGTGGAAATGGAGGAACCTAATAAAACTGAAAGATGATTTCGATAAAGGTTTGAGATGGAAGGTAGGAGATGGGAAAACTATGAGATTTTGGAAAGACGGATGGATATTCGACCAACCACTTCAAGACATCCTGACTAATAGAGCATTAATAAACTTGACCAAACTGACCGCCTCGCACATTATAGATAAAAAAAATGGAACCACCAACATATGAATCGGCTACACACACTTCTGCCTAACAACATCATTGAAAAAATCAAAAAGTATAACCTTCCGATGAATGACATTAGAGATAGGATTTATTGGGTGGCCAATAATGAAGGATGGTACTCAACTAAATTAGCAATGAAAATGATTCAAAAACGGAAGGTGGGAGTAACCGCAAACAAAAACGTGAATTTAGAAAATTAACATAATGACCAAAATCAAAAATTTCTTGTGGAAACTCACATTAGAAGGATTACTGACCAAACAGAATCTTGACAAACAACAAAACCCGGTGGTGATGAATTGTGAATTCTGCAATCACCATACATAAAACACCAAACACATGTTCTTCATGTGTCAATATAGCATGAAAACCGCTATTAACCCAAAAATTGCATCTGTTTTAAACGATTGTGACATTGATAATTGGAGCATCACCGACATTTTGTCCGAATTACAAGGAAAAATCACACCTTCAGAATTAAGAAATCTTGTGGTTATTTGGTGGAACATTTGGATGTCTAAAAACCAAGTCATCTTTAACAAAATCAAACCACCACAAAATTTGAACAATCAAGCCATAAACCAAATTACTGATTGGGAAAACGCTAACCCAAAAGTGACCATGAATAATATGAAAAATTCGAAACATAGAAGGAAAACCAAATATATAAAATGGAATAGACCGCAGAATGGTTATGCCAAACTAAACTGTGACGCCTGAAGCAATTCATTGAATTAATTTACCTTTGGTTTTATTATTAGAAATCACCTTACCACTCTTATCGCTATAGGTAATGGTAAATGCAATTCCGAGTCAGTTTAGAGGTTGAAGCCTTAGCTTTATTTTAGGGCCTTAAAAAGGTCAAGGAAGTAGGTGCAACATCCATAGAGATTGAAGGAGACAATCTGATGCTTATCAATGTGATCAACCAGATATGGAAGCCTCCATGGGAGTTAGATATGATCATCTCTGACATATCTGTCTTGATCTCGGATTCACGCACTCAACCATTCACCATATATTTAGGGAAATCAACACTGTTGCTGGCATATTAGCATGTCATGGAGCTAATTCACTCATTGATGTTAACGCAATTCCAGATGATGTTGAAGCCCTCATCCGCAAAGATGTTCTAGGTCGATCGGTTTCTAAAAATTGATCCTCCTATTTTGCTTACCTTTATATCAAATAAAAAAAACACCTAAAAACATGGATTAATGCTGTCTTTAGTAACACATTTTTTCTACCGGACTGAAAAATGTACTAATTGATTCATAACAGATAATATTAATATAATTTCACTTAACTTAAAACCAACTTAAAATAAAACTAATATCTTAAATTTCACCAAACAATAGAAATAGAAAGCACGGATGGGATATGCATTAAAACTATTTTTTTGAAGTGAACATTAAAAAACTAAATTATATAGTCATATAATGAATATGTATCATATTTCAATACGATCGATACGCATCGTACTTTGAGTCAACTTACCCCACTAGTGATTGAAATAATTCGGGTTGAGTTATTTGGGTCGGGTCATTTCAGGTTCATATATCATATCGGATAAGTGGCTTCCGGTTTTCAGGCTTTTTTCGTCGGGTTATTTCGGATAATGGTATCAATTCCGGTACGGGGCTTTCGGTTTCAGGCGTTGCCGGGCTAGTTCACTCGGGTGTAATCGGATTACAATCACTTTCGGGTTTGAGTTATTGAATTCTTCGCTAATATAAACGAGATTATGAAACTTTTTCCGAATGTAGCTTCGGATGAAAGTTTATTCAGAGAATGCACGAAAGTGTCAGGTTAGGAATTAAAACGCGGTGATTCACCGCGTTTCTTCTGTAAAGAAACGCGGTGAATAGCCACCGCATTAAAATAAGTCGGAAATTTTTTAAAAAAAATGGAATAAAGGAAAGAAACGCGGTGAGTCACCGCGTTTCTTTCATTAAAAAAAATACAAGAAACGCGGTGAATCACCGCGTTTCTTGTATTTATTTATTTTTTTAAATGTAGCTTCAATTATTTTCCTCTTTATTTCCTTCGCCTTTCAATTTTTTAAATATAATAATTATAATATTTCATTTTATATTTGTTCATAATTAGTATAATATTACTAATATTTATGTTCGTGTATAAATAAAATTTTCTATAATTGTGTACAAATTTTTTTCTTACCAAAGTATTGTAAGATATTTATGAAAATAAAATATTTTTCATAATATAAGCTAAATTTTATTATTAGTTAATAGCTTGAAAGTTCGTATCGACATTTTTAACTAAAATGAAAAAAATTGCAATAATTATTTTAATGATGAAATATATTTTTAAAAATTCCGTACAAGGCAAGGGTATTACACTAGTTTTCCATTTGTTTCCGAAACTTTTTTTTTCTGTTTTACTAGTTATTGTTATTTAAATAAAAATAATTGTTCTCTCCACTGATATTTTTTTAATAGTGAAACAATAAATGAAAATAAAAACATAATTATTAAAACAAGTACAATCAACAAATACATCATTCATTAGTTTATCAAAAATATAAATAAATGCATCATTCATTAGTTTATCAAAAAAAAAACAAATGCATCATTCATCTTCATCATCTTCATCACTTTCATTGATAACTGACATGTTTTCGCCTTGATAATCTGTAGACGGACCAATGTGCCTGATAGGATCTATATATATATGAAGACCGATGAGGAAGAGGGGGAGATACGAAAGGTTGTGAGATTGTTCCAAACTACGACATGCTGTCAGATGGATATGAATATGGCAGGCTCTCCATAAGGCTAACAAATCCTGAGCCGGTGAAGTATCCCGACGGCCCAGGCATAGCACCCGAACCCGAAGCACCTCCATATGATGTAAAATCTGGTTGGGTCTAGGGCTGAGCATGGGGAGGTGTAGCTGGTGGATAATGTGTCGTCTGTGGAGGTGTCCCCTGTGACGTACCAGCGCCATGTGGACTCGGATGCTGGTAGTAAGACGGATGAAAGGGTAGGTGACTAAGTATATCTGCGCCTTGTGAACTCACGTAGTCATAGTACCCTGAAACTCCAGTCATCATGTCCCCATATTGTTGTTGTGAGTGAAACTGTGAAGCTTGGTCAACAGTTTCTCTTCCTCTGCTTGTTACGTTAGAAATATATTGACCTTGGAAAAAAAATCATTATGCCAAGAACTAATTGATTAACTATATGTTTATTAGTAAAATAATCACGCTGGCATAAAGATCAGGAGCGAGAGGTGGGCAAGTGATATATGTTTTGAAGGGCTGATCAAAATATGTGTCCTACTCGTGTACCAAGTCATATAGTCATGTAAGAAGTTTGACACACTTTCAGGTGGGTAAGAATGTGCTATAGTCTCTGCGTGCCTCTCCCACTCAGCGATGTAGGTGCTATCAAAAATTGCCCAGTCAGTATGATGTTGGCCCCTTCTATCAATAGCGTGCAACTCCTTGTTGTAAGCACATGAGATAGATGGGATTTGCACTTGCCCAAACTGTCTCAAAACACGCTTAGGTCGATGATGCTCCACCATATCAAAACATATCATAGGTGTCTCACTCCTCCAAATATGTCGACCCTGACAACAAATAGGAGCAAGGGCATCCAAAATGTCGTCTGTATATGGCTCCCATACAAACTACAAAAACATTTTGGTGAGAAAAACATGTATAATTTACAAGATTATGCCGTTAAAGAATATTAGATCTAACCTCATCAGACCTCTGACTATCTAGGGCATCCCGATAATACGCCAGATTTTTAGGGGCATGCTCATATGAGAATACGTGGCCTACCCATCTATAATATTTAAAAAAAAAGAATTTTATCATTGATATAAACGTATATATACAATCAAAAAATTATCAATTTATATAACTCATAGCCAACGCATCTACTCTGCGAAGAAAGTGATCACCAAGTAGAGGTGGGTGTAGATCTGCTACTGGATGCCTCTGTCTCCTATGCCTTCTCGCAGCATTCCAGCGATCTGCTTTAGTACCCTGAGTCGAGTAAAACGAGCATTGGCGTCTTCCTATGGGGCTCCTCTCCCACGACCATAACTACAATTGCTTAATAAAAATTAGAATGTGAAATAAGTTAATTTATTTACCGAAAGTTGTTCAATATTTAGGGTTTACCTGCAATAAGATCAATGGTCCTGTAATCTCGTATTTTTCTTTATGGGACGCTTTACATAGTTGTCTGTATAGAAAAGCCAACGTCGTAGAACCCCAACTGTATCGACCAGCTGCCTCGAGATCCCCCAGCAATGGGAGGTACAAAAGTTGTATAGAGCCACCACTGGTATCTGCAAAGATCACTGCGCCCATGAGCAACAATATATATGCTCGAGCATGACGCTGCACTATGACCTCGTCAGCATCCTCTGGGAGACCTCGTGCAATGAACCTCCGTAGCCACGAAAACTTTAAAGATGAACCCTTAATGTCACTCGGCTCGGGGCGCTCTCCAAGAAGCAACTCAACAACACCCCCCCACTGGTAGTCTGCACTACCAATCACAGCAGGTCCATCTATGGTAAGACCCAACAATACTGCGACGTCCTGAAGTGTGATCGTCGCCTCACCGACAACTAGGTGAAAAATATGTGTCTCGGGTCTCCATCTCTCAACTAATGTTGTGATCAACTCAACATCTAACTGAAAGGAAGATCCAAGACGATATATCCCATAAAATCCAGTCAGCTTAAGATAATGAATTACCCTCTCATCTGGTGGGAGGCATGAAACAATGTTTCTAAGATGCATTCTAGCAGTCAATGGCTGCTGAGTCTGCAAATCATTAAGTATATTGTTAAGATTAAAAAATCAACACCAAGTTATAAAAATTATCAATTTTAGTTTAGAGTTGTTCTTACATAAGGGACACGCGACCACACATCATTACTACGATGCTCAGCCTGACGCCTAAGCAAATCTGGTACACGTGGGCCAGGATCCATCTACATGTGGTAAAGAACATTAAGTTTGATTGACTAAACAATATCACAACAAACAAACACAACTTCATATTTCATTGATAAAACAACTTAATATAAAAACAAACAACTTCATATTTCATTGACAGCTAAACTTAATACAACAAACAAACAACTTCTAATCTTTACTTGATGACCCAACTTGAGAACGACAACTCCTTCTATTATGACCAAGTTGTCCACAACTTTCGCAACGACTTTTTCCTCTTTCACTTTGATCCATTTCATTTCTGATTCTCGAGTTTCTTTGTCTTCCACTTGGGCGCTTAAAACTTGGATCCGGGACTATTAACGGCCCATGTACTATTGGTCATTCTGTTTGATCACCAACAGGTTGGAAGTATGGCTTGTACGTCTCAAGATATGAATGTGTGGTGAAAAATCCATCAACAAAGGGCTCAAAGGACCACTTGTGATAATAACAAACAACAAGTACGTGGGGGCACGGAAACTTCAGCAACTGCCAGGTATGACAACTACATTGACTTTGCTGTAAACGAACGGTAAAGTTGCGGCGACCGCCCCGGTCTACTTTAGGGACCTGTACTTGATATATTCCTTGCTCAATGTTAAATGGACTCACTGTTGCTGTCATGGCTACCTCCTTAAAGTTTTCAATTTTTTTATCTATATGTTGAGATAAGGTTAAGCCGTCTTGTATGTGTTTAATATCTCGACCACGCCTTATAACAAAATGAATGTTCAAACGGGCGAGCGTTGCTTGCACAATGCCAGTGACTGGAAGAGATCTTGTACCTTTCATTACCCCGTTGAAACACTCAGACATGTTTGTGGTCATGCATCCATATCGTAAACCACCATCATGATGTAGAGAGCATTTCTCGAGGCCAATTTCTTGAAGAAACTCACGACATTCACGGGTTTTTTCACCAATTTGGTCAAACCCGGCGGAAAAAGGACGTCCATCACGGACGTATGCAGTCACACCCACTAGGAATTTGAGTTGCGAATCTTTATAACGAGTTTGAACGTTAGACTTAAGATGACGGATGCAAAACCTATGATATGCATTTGGTGGACTCCATCTTGGATCCGTCATTGCCCTACTTATCCCTGCATGTCTATCAGAAATTATACACAAGCCGACTCTATCTGTCACATGTTCGCGAGTGCAACTCATAAACCATGGCCAACTTTCTGTATTCTCCGCTTCCACAAGGGCAAATGCAAGAGGGAAAATTTGTTCATTTGCATCAACAACCATAGCAATTAGCAGGACGTGCTTGTACTTTCCGTATAAGTGGGTTCCATCAATTGAGATCACAGGACGACAATGCTTGGAACCAGCAATTGAAGACCCAAATGCCCAAAAGGCGCGTTGAAACATCCTCACTAACCGATCACTTGTTTTTGTTGTGACCCAGTCAACCACTGTACCCGGGTTTGATTGTTGTAGGGCTTCCATATATCGCGGTAAATCAGCGTACGATTGCTTCCAATCTCCATAGATATCAGCAATTGCTTTTTGTTTGCCCTCCCACACTTTCTTGTAACATGAAATCACTTTGTATTTCATGTTTATAACTTCTATAATGGTTTGCGGTTTGATTGTCAAGTCTTGGCGAACAAGGTTATGAATCTCATTGCTGATGAATCTGGAAGTTGCATTACGGTTATCGAGTTCTCGCGAATGAGAGACACAAGCAGGGATATGAGGCCCGTTATGCCGGTGCACAAACACAAATCTAGCGCTTGATCAACCCGATGAGCAGAAACTAGCCATGTGCATCCGGTTTCGCTTTTTCTTGCACAATAGACGGTGTAATCATGTGCATCTGCTCTACCTGTCTTGTAAGGGTATCCACTTCTAAGGGAATAACTTCCAAGCTGCATTTTCAAATCGGTTAATGAGTTGAAACATTGACCTATATAAAATCCATCAACGTCGTGCATTTGAATGGAAGCATAAGGATCCTCCCATGAATTCATCTGTGTTGATACTGGTTCGACGACGTTGTTCCAGTTTGGGTTGATGGCTTGAGCTCTTATTATTTGATCCGCTTCTGCTACGACTTGGTCATAATCTGGTGCTGCAGGGCCATCGTCAACGTGACGATCTTCTTCAGTTTCAAGAATCTCATCATCAGTCTCAACACCATTCTGGTCAACATGTATATCATCGTCATCAACTTCATTTCCATCTCCATGGCTTGAGGACGCATGTGATGTCGATGGTGCCATGGTGGGATGAGTTGTATGCATGGGAATATTTTTATATCCAGCCATCACAGTTTGCGCGTACTCATTATCCGTCAGCAATCTCGTGTATGTTTCCATGTTTTGCCATAGGGGGTAGTTATTGTTGTCATCCATCTATTTTACATGACGTTAAATTATGGACAACAATGTTTCATATTCAGTATTTATCGTTTAACTAATGATTAATAATTTTTTAATGATAAACTATTATACCAATGACAAAATCATATATTAATACACATCTATTTAGACATTTCTAAAAATATATATTTAGACTAAAATTTTTTACCTATTCTAAAAAAATATTTTACTTAAATTATTTTACTTAATCTAAATAAAATATTTCCTACTCAATATTCATAATAAATCTACAAAATTTATATAGTAATCTTAATAAAATGTTTCATATTCAATATTTTTCGTTTAACTAATGATTAACAATTTTTTAATGATAAACTATTATACCAATGACAAAATCATATATTAATACTAATCTATTTAGACATTTCTAAAAAAATATATTTAGACTAACATTTTTTACCTATTCAAAAAAAATATTTTACTTAAATTATTTTACTTAATCTAAATAAAATATTTCCTACTCAATATTCATAATAAATCTACAAAATTTATATAGTAATCTTAATAAAATGTTTCATATTC
>BSUD01000008.1:122649636-122740683 GCA_033239045.1 Fagopyrum esculentum | reverse complement strand
TCCTAATCAGTATTCATAGTAAATCTATAAAATTTATATAGTAATCTTAATAAAATGTTTCATATTCAATATTTTTCGTTTAACTAATGATTAATAATTTTTTTAGTGATAAACTATTTTACTAATGACAAAATCATATATTAATACTAATCTATTTAGACATTTCTAAAAAAATATATTTAGACTAACATTTTTTACCTATTCTAAAAAAAATATTTTACTTAAATCTATTTACAAATTTCATATTGATATTTTTTTTAAAAATATAATAACATTTTTTTACCTATTCTTTTAACTTATCTATTTAGACTAATTTGTTTATACAATTTCTATTTAATACTAATCTTAGCTAAGTTAAGATAAAGTAATCTAACTAAACTAATAACATATCTTAACCCTGAACTAACATTTTTATACTAACAAAATCTTTCATATTATTAAATTTTTAACATTATATTTTTATACTACACAAAATTACATGACTAATTACAATGATCTAATCTAAGTATATAACTAACAAAATATGTAAACTTAAACTAATCTAACTAAACTACTAACATATCTTAACCCTAAACTAAACTACTAACATATATTTAATACTAACAAAATATATAACAAAATATGTAGCCATAAATAATATGTCTAATTACTAACAAAACCCTAACCCTAATTATGCTAATACAAAACTAACAAATATTAAGAAGGAATCATTTACTTAAAGAAAAGGTTGCGGGGTGGTCCGTTTGCGGTGTAGGGTGGTCCGGCGGTGGTCCGGCAACCTCCTATGAGGTAAGCTTTACAATTTTAATGAAGAAAATAACAAGAGAGAAAGAAGAATAGTAGGAGTTTGATGTAAAAATACAAGTAGAAGAGTGAGGATTTATAGAACAAAGAAGCAACATCAGCCTTCAATGTCTTCGTCGTCTTCAATTTTGCAGAATCTCGTTCAACGTTCAACAACCCTAATAATGGTGAGTTAGTGCGGTTGCAGGGAAGTTTAAACACGCGGTGACTCACCACGTTTTTACTGGTTAAAAACGCGGTGAGTCACCGCCTTTTCTGCCACGCGAAGAAAAGGCAAGAAACTCGGTGAGTCACCGCGTTTCTTGTATTAAAAAAAAACAGAAACGCGGTGGCTGACCTCGTTTCTTGCATTTATTTTTTTTCTTCCAAATTTCCGTATTGTTTTTTTAAGTACATGGTTATTCTTAGCGTTTATTAACATTAGAAACGCGGTGACTCACCGCGTTTTAATTCCTTACCTGACAACTTCGTGCATTTTCGGAATAAACTTTACTCCGAACCTAGATTCGGAATAAGTTTCATAATTTCGTTTATATTAGCGAAGAATTCTGAGTTATTTTTGTTTCAGGTTAAATCGCTCAACACCGGGTCTGTCTCATATTCACACTTTTGTTTCTTTAACGTGTGTCGGTCGGGTTCTGATCGGACGATTTTCACAGATAGAGCCAGATTTTGACGGTTTAGTTTTGGGTCAATAAGTTCCGGAGATACAATCAGAGACCAAATAATGCAATTGAAAGATAGTTTGGGGCGGGACTTTATATGGGCTTTCCATTGAGTTAATGGGCCCTCTAAATGGTGGCCTTCAATAATACGGTGCAATCCTTTTAAACCCTCTACACTTCATCTGCAAACCCTCGCAGGCTTTTGGTGTATCAATTAGAAACCCTAGAGGGCATCTTCAACCTCTCGCAGCCGAGATCATCCAGAGCAGAGATGAAGGTTGTCGCCGCTTATTTGTTGGCCTTGTTGGGTGGCAACAATTCCCCTTCAGCCGAAGACATCAAAACCATTCTCGGATCTGGTAAGTTCTTTGGTTCTTCTCCTTCCTCCAATTTAACACTTAACAACATTGGTTGTCGATTGGAATTCTATTCTTTTGTTCTATGGTACATGTTCAACATATAATCACGCTTGATGCTAAAATTTTATTTAGCTATAACTACGCTGCCCTGTCGAGTTTGGATTTTTAATATGAGTTACACCCTTATGATCGATACCCTCCTCATTGACTGGTATAAGCCATGCCGCGCCACCCTGATACAAACAGTCCGGCCCCAACTTAGACCAAAAGATTTATGAGTGGTCACCCTTTATCTATTGCAGTTGATGATGGAGATTTCTTCATTGTGGTTTGTAGTGTAATGGGTCTTGTTTCTGGTTCATTGTTCTTATTATTGATTTGCCCATTGAAGAGCACTAAACGCTGTTGGTATATAGACATATATGCATTTTTAAGGATTCTCTTTGTATGACTACATTGTATATTGCTTGCTTGTCGCTACTAGTTGAAGTTGTGTAAGAAGCATTATTGCTGTTTTGCCTCAAAATTTTTGCTAAATGGAAAACATATGTTGCCACTGAAATTTGTTATCGATTGTATCAGACTGGTCCATAATCTTCCAAATAAAGGGATTACTTCACCGATATTTGACAATGGTTATAGCTGGAATGTACTAAATGACTGGATAATTGACATTGTTTGTATGTTGTGTTTTTGCATGCAACCCTGTTCCTGGTTTAGTGATGGAATTTATGAATAACAATTAGATTTTATTGTGTTGCAGTGGGTGCCGAAGCTGATGATGACAGGATTGAGTTGCTTTTGAGCCAAGTGAAGGGCAAGGATGTCACTGAACTCATTGCTTCTGGAAGGGAGAAGCTTGCTTCTGTCCCCTCTGGTGGTGGTGGTGTTGCAGTATCTGCCACCCATGCTGGTGGCGCCGGTGGTGCCGCACCTGCTGCTGAGGCAAAGAAAGAAGAGAAGGTTGAGGAGAAAGAGGAGTCTGATGATGTAAGATAGTTCCTTCTATTAGCATCCTGCTTTGGTTTGTGTTGTTTTATTTTTCACTTGACATCTCACAATGCTGCCTGTTTTGATATTTTGCAGGACATGGGATTCAGCCTCTTTGACTAAGAGATGGGATCATTTTGTTGAGTTATCTTTCTTAATTTGGGCACATCAATTTTTTTCAAGTTTTGATTGTTTTTCTAAGCAGTGTAGTATGGACTCGTGTTGACAGTTAGAATTTATTATGAATTTTGATTTTCATCCTGCAGTTTTAATCCTTCACCTTAATTATGTTATTTGTTATGAATTTACGATCCCACCCGATTGTGTGGTATATCGTATAGTTGGTGTCTAAGCAATAAGCTGGCTTTAATTTCACCATTCACAAGTATATGCAATCAAAAAGTATACCAAGGTGAAAAAACCCTCTCTAATCATTAAGACGAAACTCCTTACCCTCTACTGTTTATTAAGAGGAAAGCCCTAGCCGTCCAACCGGAACAACCAACAAGAGCATTCAACAAGAGATTTGATCTTTTCTCCCAACTATGATAGATCTCACTACTAATCTGTAAAACTCTAGTCTGTCAACTTTAATCTGTAAAACTCTAGTCTGTCAACTTTTGGATTTTATAAATGACCCCGATTCTCTTTCCAGCGACCATCAAATCTGCGTTCGGTAACCCTGTAAACTTTCATGCGACTAACTAATTTCTGTTCAGTAACGCGCAAAATTTTATGGGTCTGCCATAGTTTTTGACAAAAATTTCATTTACAAAGTCTTATTCATTCACAAAAGCTTTGTTTGTAAAGCCTTGTTCATGATATTGGATTTTCTCAAACCAAGACCAATAAAATATTGATTTATAGATTGTCTTAACCAAATAAAATGTCTACGTTGGTATTATTTATTCTCAAAAACTTTTATAGAATTTGTCTATAGTTCCTCAAGATTGTGAATTAGAAGTATAAAATTTTATTGGTTTGGCTTGCTTCTTGTGATAACCAAATAGCTTTTCAGTTTTCTTTTTATGAGTTCTTCAAGATTGTGGTTTGGTAGTCAATATAATCTAGGGTTTTCCATGTCGATTGTTGGTAGCCACTAGTAATTTTTAAAGGTTCATTTCTTCTATTCTATCACCACCATATTTGACATAAATCTTTATTTTTAAATTTTAAATATGTAATGAAACTCTAAAGATGGAGATGCTCTCATGCTTACTTCCATGTAAGTTGTAACCTATAAATAGAGAATCTTGAATTTCATTTCCTTTGTTTTTGCTTTTGCGTGGAAATAGAAATATCCATCCTTTCTATAGAGAAAACAAATGAATAATTGAGTATGCATATTTGAAGAGACCATTGAACATAGATTCTATGCTTCTACTCTTTTTAATACTCATACATCAATGACTCAATAATAATCAAGAGGAGTATCATTGCAGCTACTAGAATCACCCGACAACACCTCCCCACTAAACGGGGGAGGAACAAAAGGAGGTTTCATACACCTCAGCAACGCCCAATTCACTCCTCGGAAGAAGTCATGTCTCTTTATAGCCGACGCGCCCATCCTCGTCCCCAGCCTCCTAGCCGGGTCCTTAACCAACAGCCGCGCAATCAAGTCCTTAGCCGAATCCGGCAAGCTAGGCTCCTTCGGAAACTCGAGAGCCCGAGTCACAATATTACCCAAGGAGACCTTATGACTAGCCCCTTTAAAAGGGGTCACTCCATAAAATAGCTCGAAAATGAAAACTCCAAATGTCCACCAATCCACCGCGATTCCATGTCCCTTGCCTGACACAATCTCCGGCGCCAAGTACTCGTGGGTACCCACAATCGACATGGACCGAACCTCATCGGGCTCCACCACGAACTCCGGCCGTCCGGGACCACGGGTTTGTGTTTGTTGTTGTTTTCTTTGGTGGCGGTTGGAGTGGAAGCAGGTGACTGCTGGTACAATGAAGCTAGGGAGCACACATGAAGTTGGAGGATTAGAGATTATTTGCGTCTTTGGGGTTGAAGTTGAAGCGTCGTCGCACCTCAATGAGAGGTCAAAATCGGTAACCATGATGTGGCCGTCGGATCGGATCAGGACGTTTTCGGGCTTCAGATCACGGTATATGACGCCCTGCATGTGAAGGTACTCTAGAGCTACTATAACTTCCGATGCATAAAATCTGCAGAGCATGAGCAAGGATATTATAAAGATCGTAACTTTGGAAATTTGGGCAGGAAAAGTGATGATCATCTATTAGCACAACAGTCCTCGTGCCCTAACACATTACCCCCTCAACTCTTTGTCATGTTGATGGGTATCAATTAAGTTATTCATAGAACGCGGGGTGTTACGAAAAGAGTAGCGTACGGACCTGACGGCAGACACATCGAATCTTTTATAGGGCTGGCGTTGACGGAGGGCGTGAAGTTCACCGCCGGTGCAGAGTTCCGTCAGTAGACATATGTAATCTGGAGATTCCAACGCTGCGTACAGTGTCGGAAGGAAAGGATGACCTCCGGTCATCTGCAAAATTTCCTGCTCTGTCTTCACTCGTCGGATCTTGTTACGCGCCACCAGCTCTTTCTTTTCCATCACCTTCGCCGCAAAGTAAACTCCTTCCACTGATTTCAGTTCGGCCAGTAAAACGGATCCGATGTCCCCGGATCCTAGTCGTGAGAGGAACCGAACGTCGGAAAAGGACAGGGAGGTTCCAGCACGTCGAATGGCATCTCCGGCGGTGATGGAGGAGGAGGTTCCATAAGAGGATCTGGGGCTGCGATTCATCGTATCATTGTGAAGATCATCGCCGAGATCGTCCGTATCCATTAACATTAATTACAGAGAAAAAAACAGACGGAGGATTGGTTTTCTATAAAACACTTTGAAGATAGAAAAGAATATTAGTATATATAATGAGTATTTGCTTGTTTCTAAAAATAATAACTCGTGTACATCATTAAAAAGGCAAATTTGTAATTAGATAATATTTGATGGATATATCTATTTATTTTATTTCTAGATGATAGATTTTGGTGAAGAATACCACACAAACGGTGGAGGTAGAATCACGATTTTATTGATAAAAAATAATAACTCGTGTACGTCATTAAAAAGGCAAATTTGTAATTAGATAATATTTGATGGATATATCTATTTATTTTATTTCTAGATGATAGATTTTGGGTTTATATATATATATATATATATATATATATATATATATATATATATATATATATATATATATATATATATATATATATATATATATATATATATAGGATTACAAGAGAATTAAAGGTCATACCAAAAAAAAATAAAAAAAATTAAAGGAAACTAAGAAGATTATCAAGATCAAATCAAATTTAAATTAACCTAATATATAAATATAATTTATCTAAATAGAATATATAATATCCTTCAATATACCCCCGCAGTCAAAGGCCGCTAATGACGGGATCAACGAGTACACCAGTTGAGTGGTGACACCACCAGCAGATCGACGACATCAATAAATTGATATGATCACCAATAATCAGTGGCAATGGTAGATTTAGACGCCGATAGGTTGACGACGTGCCTTAAGGCCGGCTAGCCCAATCGGACGAACTACTATTGTTCATGCCCGCGTTCAGTGTAGTAAGGTGACAAACCCGATAAGTCTGCATACGAGATATCGAACTGCTCTGATACCATGATAGATTTTGGTGGAGAAGACCACACAAATTGTGGAGGTAGAACCATAATTTTATTGATATTATAATAACCTTTATATAGGCTTTATAAGAGAATAATGACGAATAATATATAGGAAACTAAATAATAAAGATATTATTACGATCTTAATATTATCACGATCATAATATTATCACGATTATAATATCATCACGATCACGATCTTGATCTTATCATGATCATAATATTATCACGATCACGATCTTGATCTTACCATGATCATGATCAGCCCCGGTTCTAACATTTAGTAGGCCCTTGGCCAAAATAGTAAAAGGGCCCCTAAAAATAACGAGAATTTTTTTAAAAAAAAATGTCAAATGATAAAAGTATATAAGAGTTTAACAAATGAACTTACCAAATAATCATTCAATCGCTATAAAATATTCAAAAACGTTTACAGTGATAAAAATATAATCCCTTGCTTATTTAAGGACACCTAGTGCTTTCCCATTCCTAACTTTGTTTTAATTTCCTTTTATTAACTTTTTTACTGGCTAAATTTAATTGAATACGGCTATGTATAATAGTAGATTTATATATCGGATGGGCCCTTAAAATTGATGGGCCCATAGCCCAGACCAACCTTGCCACCCCATTTAGCCGGGCCTTATCATGATCTCGATCTTATCACGCCTCCTCAAGCCGGTGGTGGGTGACGCAAAACATCGACCTTGGACTTGATAAATTGATACTCGGACCATAAAGCCTTTGTAAACAAATTCGTCAGTTGGTCGGCAGAACGTGTAAAGCTAGCGCGAGCCATGTGTTTTTATGACACTCATTTTGACTTGCCTTTGAATATATTTTTATTCAACTTGAGGCAATGAGTCTTGAGTGAAAGTGGTTGGGGTTGCACTTTGTTTTGTGATGTCGATTGGTGACCCTAGAACGCCGATAGGTATAGGATCGCCGCTCTGATACTATGATAGATTTTGGTAGAGATGACCACACAAATGGTGGAGGTAGAACCACGATTTTATTGATAATATAATGATCCTATATATATATAGGATTACAAGAGAATTAAAGGAAACTGATGAAGATTATCAAGATCAAATCAAATTCAAATTAACCTAATATATAAATATAATTTATCTAAATAGAATATATAATATCCTTCAATACTAAATATAATAAATTTATGTATATCATTGAAAAAAAGGCAAAATGATAAAATCAAGTTTCCAAAATTATATTTGTCTTATCTATACTATATATAAAATAGAATTTTTTTTGCAAGTTTATGATAAATTTTTAATTATATTTAGAAATTTTAGTTTAAAAATATTAGATCCTAAATTATATTGATCAAATACTCAAATAAAATATAATGTAAAATCATATCCACAAATATGTCATTATGTTTATATCTTATTATTATTATTATTATTATTATTATTATTATTATTATTATATATATATATACATAAATATTAGTAGATATTATAATTTGTTTTTAAATATTATAACAGTATCATTTATTATTATCATTATTACTATTATTACAATTATGATATTTTATAAAAAGATCTTGGCCAAATAGGTTTTTTTTTATTATTTTTTTTATATGCGCCTCTATTTTTACCACTTTCATTAACGTTACGTAAAGGTAATTAATTCCCTCTATTAAAAAAACAACACAAGGGAATTTGGTCAAATGTACAATTTTTATTATTTACGTTTTTTATTTTTTTTGTAACTTTATTGAAAGAATTTTGGTATGGTTTATGGTTGAGTTTTTGGTATGAGTATATGGTATGGTTTTTGGTTGTGTTTCTGGTATGAGTTTTGATATGAGTTTCTGGTATGAGTTTTGGTTGAATTTCTGTATGGTTTCTAGTTGAGTTTCTAATATGAGTTTTTTGTATGAATTTCTGGTTTAGTTTCTGGTTAACTCCTAAATAAGGCCGACGATTGGGAGATGTTGTCGATTCTTCAACGCCTGTATGGCTAGTGGGGAGTGTTGCCTAGAGGAACAATAGGTTTGATGACGTACCACATCAACCGAAACACCGATGGCAAAACTTCAAGTGGGAAGGGAAGAGGAAGCGGGAGGCTATGAGTTGAGGTGAAAGAGACGACATATCCCATACAAGAAGAAAAGGAAAGAGAGTAGTAGTAACAAATCAAGTGAGCCTCTATAATGAGTTAGGGCCTTGTTTGAAAGTTAAAAAAAAAAAACATTTACTAATTGTGTTTATCTATAGGTTAGTTAGTGGAGCAAAATCTCAAAAAGTCAACTTAACAAATTTGGGCGTATTAATTTAAATACTAAACATGTTTTTTCAATTATATTAATTATTATATAAGCTTCGTATTATATACGAGCAGTAAATTGATTATATTGTATATGAGCACATGAGAGCAGGATACATACAAATAAGGTTTGAACTTATATTACTTCCATGGTGTGGAGAGATCTTTGCCATAAAACCGAGATTGCTATTCGTACCCACCATTTCATGCTAATTATACCCATTACACGACTACGTGTTGCGTACGGGTAGAAAATGGATCAATTTCTGAGGCGAAAGTTATTACGCGTACGTATCGCGTAGGCATAGTGACTTTCTCAATTCAAAATTAAGAAAAGTCACTACGCCTACGCTTTACGTAAGCGTAGTAACTTTCTGCCGTTTGGAAAGTTACTACGCGTACGCAACGCGTAGGGCTCTTCGCCTCCATATCGCGAAGGCGGACAATCGTCTTCCTCATTTCACAAACTTTTCAATTCTTACCGGCGACGACGAAGAAGAGGCGACGAAGACGACCACCACCAACCACTCCGACGACGTTTACACACATCACCACCAGCCATGGTCCGAACTCGGGGAAGAGACGGAGGTGTGGTCCGGAGGAGCCGCTCCGGCAACGGCGGGGTGACTCCTCCGGCAGTTTTTCCGGCGAGGGTCGCGGACGAGCGGTTTCCGATGCCGACGTTGGGCGAGGACGGGGCTCTCGTGGAGGGCGAATAGGGGGAGTAGTCCGAGGTTGCGCGACATCTTGCGTTTCTAGCGAGGTTGGGGTACGTTTTAATTTATTTTTATTACATTTGTCTTTATATACGTTAATTAGAGAATAGTAATCGATAATTAGTGTAGGATTAGTTGTTAATTACTGATTATGTATAGAATTAGTGAATGAATTAATAAATTAGTCTTAATTAGTCGATAATTAGTTAAATTAGTGGACAATTAGTCACTGGTTAGTGAAATAGTCGATAATTAGTTTAATAAAAATTGAAAATAGTCGATTAATCCCCCTAATTAGTTTATTGAAAATAGTCGATAATTAGATAATTAGTTTATTGAAACTAGTCGATAATTAGATAATTAGTTTATTGAAACTAGTCGATAATTAGTTAATTACTCGATAATTACTCGAGAATATTGGAATTAATAGATAATTAGTTTAATAAATATTGAAATTAGTTGTAAATTCCTTAAATTAGTCGATAATTATTTAATTACTCGATAATTAGTTGATAATTATTGAAATTAATAGATAATTAGTTGATAATTAGTTTAATAAATATTGAAATTACTCGATAATTAGTTTAATAAATATTGAAATTAGTTGTAAATTCCGTAATTAGTTAATTACTCGATAATAATTGTAAATTCCGTAATTATTCGATAATTAGTTAATTACTCGATAATTAGTTGATAATTATTAAAATTAATAGATAATTAGTTGATAATTAGTTTAATAAATATTGAAATTACTCGATAATTAGTTTAATAAATAATGAAATTAGTTGTAAATTCCGTAATTAGTTAATTACTCGATAATTAGTTGTTAACTATTGAAATTAATTGTTAAATAGGTTGCCGGGACTAGTACTTGTCCATGGGCCGCTACGGTTTCGAACCGTAAGCGGCGTATGATTGAGATGGGAGTAGCGCATCGTGATGACGTTCTTGAGGATCCTCATGAGGAGGAGGAGGAGGAGAGAGTTGGGGAGGAGCATGTAGACGAGCGGATGGACATGTTGTTCGGTTCGTCCGACGTTTCCGGCGGCCAGATGTTACCCGAGGCAGACGTTGATGCTTTTGTATTGGAGTTGCATGACACATTGGACCGCCGATCACCTGCACCTGCTCATTCAGAGAGCTCTGCCGCCGGGAGTAGGAGACTCGGTCAGGAGGGTTCACCACCACCTCCACCACCACCTCCACCACTACCTCCGCCTGTGGTTGCAGATGACGCTGTTGGGTATCCAGGAGGTCCCGCTATACGGGACCTACTTTACAGCTATGACACTCATGTCGCTCGTGACATATGGGTCGGTCAGGTATGGATTTAAATTTCGTTTAGCTTTTTATATTTCCTTAATTTCAAACGTGTTACTTATAAATGATATTTTCATAACAGGATAGAGGTGTTTTACGAGTTTATAGGCTAGGTGCCACGGTCAGTGGCTTACGTAGCCTTGTTGATAGATTTCCAGAGTCAGAGTGGATGACACTGGTTAGGGGAAGTGGACTGCATGGCCTTCTAGAGATGCAGTGGGGCGGTATCGACCATGCGCTTGCATCTGCCTTTGTTGAGAGGTGGTATCCAGAGACTTCCGGATTTCACTTTCCATGGGGACAGATCTCTATCACCCTCCACGACGTATATCACCTCCTAGGACTTCGCATTGATGGAGACGAGGTTATCGGCGCCAGGGATGACACACTCTTCACCTCCATGTTCGGCTTCCCGCCGTTGGAGGTGAAGGACGCCATAAAGGCGGGTGGGTGGCCGTCTTATCATCTCCTCTCTACTATTAGGACTATGGCCGAGTCCCTAGATGCTAGATAGGAGGACATCGCTACCGGATTTCTTTCTCTTCTCATTGGCTCCACCCTGTTCATTGACAAGACCACGAACAAGGTGAAGTCTCATCTATTGAGCGTATGTCGAGACCCCATCACCATGGCGTCCCGTGCTTGGGGGACTGCCACACTGGCATATCTATACAAACAGCTAGGCGAGTCCTCTCGGATGGAGGTTCATACATTAGCCGGTTGTTCTCTTCTCTTAGAGGTATGCAATGAACTATAATTTCATAGTTTACAATCTTTTAATTGATAATCAGTTTAATATGAAAATGATATGTTTTTCGCAGTCATGGATTCATGCTTATTTCCCTCACTTCCGACCTAGAGGACATACTGACCCTCTTAGACAGAGAGATGCGAGACATGCACAGAGGTCGGAGAGGGCTCCTACAGGACAGATGGAGAGATCGGCCCTGTTAGGGTTTAGGGCCCAGTTGTCGAGGTGTAGGATGGACGAGGTAAAATAAAGTCAAGTTTCTTACGTATCTTGAATTGATCTTCTAAATTGACGTTATATGTTTGTCGTAGGTGACGTGGATGTCGTGGGGTTCGCTAGACGGCTTTCAGACTGGACAGATGCGCGTATCAGCCTATTTTGGGGTGATACGCTTCTGTTGGTTGGAGGAGCCCTATCAGCCACCGTTTATGCTACGTCAGTTCGGGCATGTACAGATAGTCCCCCAGAGCTTCATACAGTTCCTCCCGGATGTATCATTCGCCCCTTCGTGATGAAGAGGCCGGCGAGGATAGGGAAGTATGAGCTGCTATTTTCTCCCGACGCATGGCATCTGTGGGCGACGCGAGACCAGCATCTGTACGACATACAGAGCGTTCCAGCAGTTGTCGACCCATGACAGATGGATGAGTACTTCTTGGACTGGTTCTTACCACGTACTCACTCACACCTGCAGCCACCTCCAAATGGTGCACCACCACCACCTGCACCTCCAGTTGCACCTGTTGTACTTTCAGAGCGGGTACGAATATGAATTGTTACGTTAAAGTTCATTGTATTTAAGAATTAGTTGAGTTTCTTACGTATTTTCTTGTTCTGCAGCGTGTACATATAGCTATAGGTATGGTTAGAGATCAGTTGACTCGTTGTCCTCCGTTTGAGGCTGATTTTCTTCGACGTCTCCTAGATGTTCTAGGAGGAGACGAGGCACCAGAGGCGCCACCTCCTGTTAGGGCATCACAGCGACAGGACTAGACACTTATGTTTCTATTTATTTATTATGTATGAACATGTTTCATTACTTTGACTTGTTTCTATTTATTATGTCCCGTGCTTGTTTCATTTTATTACTTTGACTTGTGAGTTGTGATTTATGTTTGAACACAACAATTCAAAATCTCAATTTGAAATCACAAATCAAAACCGATTAGTCGATATCACAAATAAAAAACTCAATTCAACACTACTATTCGAAATCACAATTCAACATCACAATTTGAAATCACAGTTCTCAATTTCTGTCTCAAACTAAGAACCCGCATCTTCTTCTCTCTGAAGCAGTCTTCCGTATCTCGCTATTCTTCGGTTATGTATGTCGGCAAAACCATCAACTGAAGCGTCGTGACCTCGCATCCAATCAAGACATATCGGGGGCAATGGAACGTTTTGATGCAACCAAACCTGTTTTACAAATCAAGAGCATGTTAGTCAAACATGTTTTGATACAACCAAACTTGTTTCACAAATCAAGGGAATAAAATGGACTTACCGGAACGTAGTGATGATCATTGAGTACTGCGATTGCTTGCACTTCCGTTGGAGGTTCTTGTTCTTCTTCAGAATCGGCAATCAATGGCAAGCAGGTGTAGGAGTCCAATCTAGAGAAGACGACAAGGGACACACGAAATAAAGTAGCGTATGCGAGAGCACAAGTAGGAACCTCCATCAAGAACTGTGATGCGCAAGGTGCGGGGTTAAGGTAGTTGACGTTGTCAATCAGTTCTTCAATCTCATCATCACCATGTATTCCGGAGTATACATGCATGTGTCTACTCAACTCCCAAGCAAGCTCTCTCCGGACACGAATGTACTCATCTTGATGGTAACCCAATAACGCACCAAGTGATCTATATCCGCAATGTCCATCGCCAGGAACATCTATCACACGATCAACGTAGGATAACATAAACGATGGGATATTCCGATAACCCCAATTGAATCCTCGGACCACAACTTCAGACGACTGAGACTCCGGGATGGTACTAGCCTCGCCTGTGGTGTCTACTCATCCTCGACCCCGTCCTCGGCCTCGGCCTCGAACTCTTCCTCTAGAACTTGGTGAAGACTTCCTCATCTGTGAATCCTTATCAGCTCGAGCATGCTCAAATCCAAATGGCACTCGTCCTTGCTTGCTTCCCTTGTCTGAAGGATGTGAAATTCTCGGCTCCCGAGCTACTGACTCCGTCGGGTTCAACATGGTTGCAATATAAGCGTCAAACTTGTTCATAACGTCTTGGGGCAACCTACCCTCCCTGTGCATGGCCATAAAAGATGTCAAAGTAATATCCCCCATCGACAGAGGAATAGCCTCGGGTTCTTCCACTTCTTCGGTGACTTCATGCCACGTAACTTGTCTCCAGAAAGGATGTATTGCAGTAAAAAACATAGGCCTGTTTTCCCGGAGGGCAGCCGCAAACTCATGAATGCACGGGATCCCATACGATTGCCTCCAATACCAATCGTCACATGTAGCATCAAATGTCCCTTGCCGCGCCAGTTTGCAATTCTCGATCAAGTACTTCATGCAATTGTTCGATACCTTTCGGAGAAGAAATGTAAACATAGGGTCTTCTTGGATGCCTACGATAGTATGAGTACGCGACTTTTCTATGCTACCTTGAATCTCATCAATCTGATCTCCAATCATTCTATGGATGACCTTGATGAGAGTATCAAATCCACAACGAGTAGACTTAAGAGTTCTCTTCAACACCGAATGAGCACCCTCGGCCCTAAGATTAGAACATAATTTATAATTATAAAATAAATTATCACAAGTAAACTAAACAATAAAAGATGCAATGAATATTTGTCTAACCTTCCTGTCGTCCTTGATCCGAGATGGAGATAGTGATCGGTCCAGCAACGAACAATAGCTTCCTTGTACTTGTTCAACCATGTCTTCTCGAGGTACTCCATCAAATGATACTTGTCCATCCAACTATCCCTCATATGCAAGAGCCTCGCCTCATAAGCCGCAATAGTAGTCGATTCAAACAACTCATGACAATCTCTCATGAATTTTGCTTGGATGGATGGCGAATGTGACTTCCACCAACTATTTGATTCGATGTTTCGATACACGTGCCACTCACACAAAATATGTTTGGCATCTGCGAAGACTCTAGGCATTGCTTTTATGAGACCTAATTCTCTGTCCGTCACTATCACTTCCGGCTTCTTTCCACTGAATAACAAGGCAATGCGTTCCAAAGCCTACTCGTAATGACCCGTCGTCTCTCGTTTCATTAACACAAACGCAACGGGAAAAGTTTGTTGTGTGCTAGTCAATCCGACGATCTCCAACAACGGCATGTCATATCTGCAAAATATAATGAATGAGACTTTGTAATTAAAAAAAAGTTTAATATAAACAAATTGAATGAATTACATAGTAACCTGTTCGTCTTGTATGTAGCATCCATGATGACAACATATGGAAACATGGCAACCCAACGCTTCGACTCTGGATGGGCTAGGAATAAGTCGCTCACTACCTCTCCTCCTTCAGTGGTTTCCATCCTAATATCCCACATATAATCCTTATCTTTCAAGAATTTCAACGCTTCTTGAATTACCATTCGATCTCCCATCGCTTCCAACCTAATTTTATTCCGAGCGTTTGAAACTTGCTTCCTAGAAGTGACCATCTTTTCGGGATCTTCAAAATCACTCTTTAACAAACGAACAATTTCCCTCGGAGGCATTCCCGCCTCGGTGTATGTTTGGACTCGTTTCATTTGTGCCTTCGTCAACCGTCCAGCAAAAGCATGACCTACCAACTTCTTCGGAAGAGGATGATTGTGAATTCCGTGAACATTCCTCACACCCCAAAGACCCCTTTGCACCTCATCAACGTGTAAGCGAAAATAACAATCAAACTTCTTCGTTTTGCATACCTCAAGCCCTTCGCCTCACTCTTACGGACTCCGTGATGCTCACACGCAAATATCACCTTTCCAAAACGACGATCATCCGATTTGTAGGACTTTCGTTTGATGAGAACCATATTTCTACTTCCTGCTCTCTCAAGAACCCACGCAACTAACGAGTCCATATCCGTCCATATCCGATGGTCAACGAACAAACTAGTATAGTCATAATCATCGGGAATATCGGCAGCCTACAATAATTATTTCGAAAATTTCATTCACTACGACTATATCATATGTTCTTAGATTGCTCAAATTAATTAACGACTACTTAAATAATAATTGTCTACTAATTCATTAATTAACGACTATTTTCTTCAATTAACGACTAATTGACACCTAATTAACGAGTAAATTCTTCATTTAACGTCAAATAACATTACTTATTGACTACTTGTCTACTACTTCATTAATTAACGACTCAAGCATATAACATAAAACTAACTAAAACATATAACACTAAACTACGTCAAAACAAACGAATTGAAAAAACTAACCTCAACACCCGAATACGGATCGTAACTACTCAGCATCGCGGGATTGAACAAGCCCTCGTCACCCTCCACGTCATCTTCACCACCGCCGAAATCAACACCGTCATCCTCTTCTCCATCGCCGGAATGATATCTTGCTTCTCCATCGTCGGAATTCATTTTCGAAAGGACTTTTTTTGCAAAACAACGTTTGACAATGAGGTTTTATGAAATGGGTCGAATACATGATATTTATACTAATCTTTGGGTTACATTACCGTTGGTAACGGCTAGTTCTCCACAATACGCTTACGCGCTGCGTAGGCGTAGTAAGTTCTTGTATTTTGACGATTGATTTATGCTTCCCCTACGGCTACGTGATGCGTAGTCGTATAATGGGTACAAATAGAATGAATAGGTGGGTACGAATAGCACGAACCCCATAAAACATAGACCTTATTCAACATAGATCTTATTCTGTAGATTAAAGAGACCAGTCCGTTCTTCTCGAAGTTGGAAATAGGGCTTTCGAAGACCTTCGTCCGTCTACCCTTCGCCTAGCAGCTAAGCTCAAAGACCCTTTATTGGTAGAAGGAGAGTGGATATTTCATAAACTTATGTATTATAATGGATTGGTGTAGCATGTGGAAGGTGTTTGTTTTAACGTAAATGGATGTACGTAGTAATAATATAAAATCAGTTGTTTTACCTCAACAATATCATGTTTACGTCGGCCGTGTAATAGCAGATAAAACACGGACGAACAACTAAAAACCAATCATACAAATACACAATTGGTGCACATGTACACTGGAAAACCGAACCTGATCGGAAAATACGGTCCAAATCGATTTGAATCGTCTTTGTCTGATCCGGTCTAAACCGTTTTTTCCTTTTCATACTTTTTTTTTTGAAAAACTCATGTATACGCATGTACAAAAAAATGTATTTAAAAAAAAAAGAATTAGCCAATACGATATGGACCATTTTGGACTGGCCAGGTCCATCGACCGTTAGCCCGTAAGAATGCTAACGGTCCGATCTATAATATTATAACCCGGTCCGCGTTGGACTGGGCCCGTAACCGTAACGGTTACGAGTTTTGAATACACAATACATTTATAAATGTCATCACCGTATGGGTAATATTTTTTGAAACAATTTGGTTTATTAGGCTTTTTCTAGTTTTGTGTTTAGTAAATATAACCCTTGGGAGAAGGGTTGTAGAGTTTGAAAAAAAATACAAAAGTTGAAGTACATTTAATTAATTGAAATATTAAAAATCCTCGTTACTAGGCTAGTTTTTCAAAAAGGCCTAGTTATTAAAATTGCCCATGTTTTTTTGATTGATAGGATATTATTTAGTTTTTACCTCACATATCCAAACGGACCTTAAGTATACAATCAAATAAAAAAGAGTAAAATAGTAAATAAAATAATAATTGTTAAGAAGGTGTGAAAATGTCTAGTAGATAATGCATCGTAACTAAATTATTGAAAAACTAAATTAATTTGGAAAAATATAATTGTGAAAAGTAAGTCGGTGCGAATTGTTCCTTTCGGATTTAAATTAGGGTTAGCACACAGGCCCGGGTTCGTCCCCAAATTCTACTCCTTGGTCATTCAATTCATTCAAAGATCGGTTGTTGTGAGACTTCGTAACCTCAAATTCGTGTTGTTCTTGAAACGGTATGTGAATTTGTTCGTTCCTCTTTAAGATTTGTAGGTGTATCGCAAGTTTAAGTTTCTTTAATTTGAATGTGGTGGTATATTTAACTGTAAATTTGGTAATTGAAATCGAAGAAGATATTAATAGTGTAATGGGGAGTATTTCATGTGCAATTGCTTCACGTGCTCCATTTCTGTTCTGGTTTGCTGAAATATAATAGCTTTACTAGTCTTTTTGGCAGATAATACTTATCATTCTCAAAACATGTTCTATGCTAGTCGTGTGAAGCAGCGAGGCACTATTGTTCATTGTTGATGAATTGATTAGTGCCGGGACGAATGGACGACCTGATGCCAGCTTAGTTGATTTTAGATCTTTGGCCATGTTGTTGAAAGAGTTGGTCAAGTGGTTTATAGAATATTTGGGACATATTAATTTTGTGTTTTGCATGCTGGTGTGCGTATATGATTTATAGCAGTAGCACAATCTTTTCTAGAGTTGTCACATTGGTTTTGTGCATAAATGATTTTATGGAACTTGTCTGATTCAGCATTTTACTATAGGATATTGGAATTCTTGGAGAATATTTTTGAGATTAATATGCATATTTAATCAACAAAATCCGATAATTTGATTACATATACTTCTTTGATATGAACTAATTCTAATAATGTAGTAAACTATTACAACTACTTATTTTTTAAATTTTAGTAATCTACTTTTGACATAGCCTAAATATATCACATAACATCTGTGTATTTGAATCATTTTTCACATTGTTTTGGATGATTGAAGAGAGTACTAAGGATTTCAGACAACATTTGCTTGTTTTGTGGCTGATTGAAGAGATTACTGTCTAAAATTAGCCTTTTTTCCTCTGCAAAGGATAATAATTTGTCAGCTGAAACATCAGTAAGATCATTTTAGGTTGAATATTCATTGGCAAAGTGCAGTTTTTTATGCTTTCCATGGATTATTGCGCTTGTATACTCCTATTATTCATTCGAGTACTTCGGTTCTAGTTTGTTTATTGCCTGAACTTATGTTGGTTGTGGAAGATGGTTTCTCTACCTGTTTAATTAATTATTTCTCAGTGTTATAGTTTTCGTGCTTACTTATGTTTGAGTAAAAAAGAAACTCAAGAACATATGATTACAGAGGGGGTACAATTGGGAAAGTCCAGAAGTATGAGCTTTTTTTATGTCTAGCTTGTGTTTTGTCTTTAATAGTAACACAGTATATACAGAGGGGTTACCATGTGGATGTCAAAAGTACTTTCTTTTTTAATAGATTTGGACTTTTGTCCTGACAAATTTGAAATCTTTCTGAACAGAAGTTGGACTTTTCGAGGCCAGAACAAAAGATCCAGACGTAAGGGAAGAGCCTCACATCTCTCTAACTCAGGTATGTGAAAGTTCAGCTTCAGCTGTAGTCGGAGAAGATGAATCTGTTATTTATATTCTCAAAACTATTCTATATTTATCCATGCCCTTTTTGTTGCTTTTGAATTTCAGGTGTTAGATTAAGGTTTTATATCTATACATGTATTTGCGTTATTAGGGTTTGTTTGGCAGACCCTTATTAGGGCTTTATACGTGCCTATACACCCTTAATGTAAAGGAATGTAAATTTGCTTCTGGCTATGTATTTAAATCTCACTTTGAGCTACCACCAGTTCAAACATCTGCTAGTGGTTTCTATCATTGAACCAGAAAGATAAAATCCAAGGTGTTTGTAATTGCTTCTTATTTCAATTCTATTTTCTAATTGAAGCTAAGAGGAATGCCGAAAGTTAAGACCAATCGTGTAAAGTACCCAGAAGGGTGGGAATTGATAGAGCCTACACTTCAAGAGCTCGAGTCTAAGATGAGAGAAGGTAAAGTGGAGTATTGATGATTTGTTCTGATTTTGTGCACTTCTTTTTCTTCCTGTTTCTCTTTGTGATCTTGCAATACTTAGCTCCATAGTTAGTTCCTTATCATATGCAATATCTATTATTTGGCAGCTCAAAATGACTCACATGATGGTAAGAGAAAGTGTGAAGCTCTGTGGCCAATTTTCAAAATTTCACATCAAAAGACCCGATACATTTATGACTTGTACCACAGAAGGAGTGAGATATCTCGAGAACTATTTGAGTTTTGCCTTGACCAAGGCTACGCAGACAAGAACCTAATTGCTAAGTGGAAGAAGGTAACACTAAATACCTTCATCAGTGTATCATAATTCACTTTAACATTACATTAAGTTGATAGCAGTGTTCATTTCATTGACTTTTTACTTTTATGGAGTTTAGCCAAAGATAACAAATGCAAGATACCAGAATGTGCTGCTTGCTTGGCTTATTCTTTTCAACAAATATGAATGATTGCAATGAGGAAAATTTTATCTGTTTAGATAAACTTTAAATAATTAGTTTCTGAGCAGAAAAGACTAAAAGAGTGCTTCAAGGAAAACAGTAGTATAAATTCGCTTTTGGTGTCACAGAACTTACTCTTATTTCTCTATTGCAATGAGGAAAATTTTCATTTGCAAAATGCAATTAAGTTGTTTGCCTGTGATCAATCATCAATGATTTTACTAGCATCCGGACAATCAATCTTTGGTTTGTTTTTGCATTTCAGCCTGGATATGAGAGACTCTGCTGCCTCCGTTGCATACAACCACGAGACCATAACTTTGGGACGACTTGTGTGTGCCGAGTGCCTAAGCATCTAAGAGAAGAGAAGGCTGTGGAGTGTATCCACTGTGGGTGCAAAGGCTGTGCAAGCGGGGACTAATTCACTCGCCTTGAATTGTACTTTAACCTCTTCTTCTTAACCCAAACTCTGTTATCTACTTCAGTACATTTCATCTGTCAGATTGTATCAAGATTACTTTGTTGTTCACTACATTTGCAGTCTTTTTCTCTTTTGTCTATTTGGATTTCAACCATACTCTTAGCAACAAGAGCTCTTCTTCTAGGTCAAAGAAAGGATAATAGGCTTGTAAGAGTTTGGTCAGTATGAGTTTATAATTTGGGATCATGGCCTTACAATAACACAGTACCAACTACCAAGATGTAGGTACAGATAAAAAAAAGGGAATAATCTGTAAAGATGAAAAGTTCTCTCACAAAACAAGTCACAGCCTGTCTTTGGCCCCAAAGGCTCTCTTTAGTGGTGTTGGTGAGCTCTTACTGTCTACTTGTAATACAAAACTTCCACTTCAAGCACCTCTTTCACAAGCCAAAACAAGGGTTTGATTTGCCATCACTCTTTCTACACTTCACATAACATCACCATCTTTTAGAAAGTTCTGACAGCTAAAAACCAAAGTTATCCAAATATATAAAAGAAAATAGAAGATCCTAAAATGACATTAGAAGTTAGCTGAATATGCCAATTCAACAACCTCTGAAAATACCAAACTTACCAAAGGTTGCAGTTCCTTAAAGGGCTTAATTTATGTAATATATAACACTGATTTAGCTGGAAAGCAGTCATTGATTAGCTTTCATGGCAATACTTGCTGTACATTCAAAAGAAGTTGGCAGTTGGGTGATTTCACTCTGAAAATTATATTTACAATATAAAAAATGCATGGTATCATGCCTTAAAAGCCAATCTTGGCCATAAAAGCTAATAGTATCAAGTGTAAAAAGAGATCAAACATAAACGTAGTAGACAATTGATTTTGAGTTGGAAGAAGTTAAGCCTATTTTCACTCTTAAGGATCCAGTCATCATGGCAACACAACAACAATTACAGATGATGATGATCAAGAACTCTGGGGCCATTATGAGTCAAAATGAAAGTCCTGTGAGAGATGATAACAAGGATGAGGAGCTTTCAAGATCTGTCTTATCGGCTTTTCGCGCTAAGGAAGAAGAGATTGAACGGAGGAAGATCATGATGAAGGAGAAAGTTGTTGCTCAACTTGGACGCGTTGAAGAGGAGACTAAACGCCTTGCTGAGATTCGCGAGGTAGTTCTACTTCATTCATATAGAGACTCAAATGTGTTATTTTATGATTTATAGCGTTATGATTGAATCTTATACCTTGTTAGGAGCTAGAAGGTCTTCAAGATCCAATGAGAAAGGAGGTTGCACTTGTGAGGAAAAGGATTGACACTGTTAACAGGGAGCTGCGGCCTTTGGGCTTGAATTGTCAGAAGAAGGTAACTTCAAACTACATAAGAAGCATTTTTGGATAAGATTTATTTTTGTTGTGTGAACTGTAGGAGAAGGAATACAAAGAAGCACTTGCTGACTTTGATGAGAAAAGCAGGGAAAAGGCTCAACTGGTTGCAAAGCTCATGGAGGTAAGTAAACACAGTAAAAGATACCAAACTGTGGAACACATTTATCAAATATTGGTTTTCATTAAATGGGTGATTGAATCTGCAGCTTGTGACTGAAAGTGAGAAACTGAGGTTCAAGAAGCTGGAGGAGCTCAGCAAGAATATTGAATCACTGCACTGAAACATCTAATGTTTGTAGTTATTAAAAAGCTTGTTTAATTTTTGTTGTTCTGTGGGGTGTTTCATATTTTGGTGTTTTTTTTATTTTTATTTTTATTTTTATTTTTATTTTCAGATCTTTTTTGTTTCACAATGACAATGTTATGCCTCTGTCAAGTGTAATGACATCTCCTGTAATAGTTTGACTACAGCAAACACATTATGCATATTCTCGTAGCAATGACAATGTTTCTTCTAGTGTTACTATTCATAAACTCTATTGTTGACTCTTAAATCTTATTTCAACTTCAAATGTAACACATGAAATTCTCAGGACTTCCCAGTTTACGATTGTTTAGATGGAATACACGCCGATTATACAATTTAATGCTTTAAAATTGTACATCACGAACCCATATATTTTCTTTAAACCCATATATTTTCTTTAAGCAATCTCCCTAGCTAGTTCTGCATCCGAAGTACGAAATTAGTGTTTTTCTATTTCCACACTTGGGACCCGAAAACAAAATTGGTTCCATAATTGGGGTGCGAAAGCAACATTGGGTTTAATTAGTTATGAGGCCCGAAAGCGATTTGGTTTAATCAATTCCGCACTTGGGTTCCGAAAAATCAAAATTGGATTTAATTGATTCCACACATGGGCTCGGAAAGCTAAATTGGGTTTAATCAATTCCGCACTTGGAACCCAAAACCAAAATTGGGTCCGTAATGTTTTCGGATTGTCAATTGGGTTAGTAATGAATAAGTTATAAATTAATTATTGTGTCCTATTGCGGCTTGATTTAAATTGACTTAAACTTGTCGAAATGGATGAATGGAAAGTCAATTGTTTTTGTTTAATTGTTCTCATGATCTTAGGTTATTTGGATGCTAGGATCTAATGATAGGTGATTTAGAAAATGACATGCAGGCAAAATGTTATTTTGATAAAATTTAATTAACTAAATAAAAAGATTAACTAATTAAATTACGACCGTGAGTTGTATCATAAAGCTAATTAAATATAATTAAGGAAATGATTTAATTGATTTTGGAACGAGAAGTTTAACAAGAAATATGATGTCTTACAGGTGTTGCTGGAGACGGCGGAGTTTAAATTGCTTGTAAGTATTCAGGTAAGTCTTCGGACTTACTTAGTTATTGATCTGCAGAGGTTACTACCTGAGAGATTCGAATTGTGTGACATAATTGTTATTTTGAAAGCATGATGTTATGATACCATGATGATTGTTATATTTGTATGAAATGTTGAGGATAATGTATGATATACGTATCTTGATAGGATATTGAGCGTGTATTGATAAGCACACTCGTATATTGTTATGGTACACCTGTTAGTTGTGGTGTGTGGTTATATGTGAAAATGATATAGTAACTCAAGAATTAATTATGTATGACATATAGCTAACGGGCAAGACGTGTGAACACACGTTATATGTATGTGAGAACGAGCTTGTTAACATATGATCATAACCCATATGGGGCGAGGTATATAAGTGCACTGGCTACACTCGTAGACTTGTATAAAAATATATGTCTTATTAGCCTAAAATGGCGCGTTTGGATTGACATTGGCTTGTATTGACAATATGACTACTAGGGTCACGAATGAGATTCCGTCAATTTTATGAGTGGAGGGTGTGACCAAAACGAACAAGGATGGCCTACTAATATGGAGTACCAAAAGAGGGGGTTGGCTCCATGGGGCGACCAAAGTGCAAATGAATAATAAATTGGTATCACCGACCTATAATATACATGTAAATGAATGTTCCGGCCATAAGTGCATGTGCATATAATATGACTAGGTCGATGGATTGCATATATTATATATTTGTGATTAATAGAATTTCTCGTGGACAGAGTTATTATCTTGAAGTAATGGTTTATACCAACATCTTTCTAGGTAATCCTGCTCATATGGACGCTACAAGGGCGCCAGTCGTGGGATGTGGTCCACCGGACCAGTGATCACACAAAGTTGGTTTGTTTATTTTGCGTTCCCCGCTTGTTGGTGGATAAGTGTGTTTGCCTATGTGTAGTGTTGTCAACTGTTGTTGTTGTTGTTGTTGTAGTAGGGACTGTGATTGCGTTTTTAATCTTATGTTGTCGTTTTGGGTTCATATGCATGTGCTTAGTTTTGTTGTGTGAAAATTTAAATATCAAGTTGAATGTTTCCATTATTTCTTGGTATTTCTTGTTGCAAGGTCCCATAAATAATGTTGTTGTGATATCAGAGATTAGGTTGACAAAGAGTACATGTGATTTGAGATAAGACATAACAATCAACCTAACTATAACCCAAATCGGGTTGGCATTGAATTTTTTTTTTTTTATGTTTTGGAAAAGGTTTTGAATTCGTTATTAGATGATTTTGATATATTTAAAATCAAGCGTAGTTGAGATTGTGAGAATAATCACTGTCTTAGTACCCCGACAGAGATCGGGCTAATGACACGAAGTTTGTTTTACTAACGTAAAATACAAACGCATTCTGATGACGCTCAATCAATAAAAAAAACATAAAAAAAGACTTGAGCGCAAACGTTTTCCGACGGCGCTTAAATCTTAAAGAAAAAAAAAAGGGCAAAAGTAAGAAAAAGTAGGGTTTTGGGCGATAGCATCATGCGCCGGCACTCAAAAACCTTACTTTTTCCGAGTTTTAAATAATATTTTTTTATTATTTTAACATTTGAGTGCCTTCGGAGAGCGTTACGCTCAAACGCAAACATCTTCATTGATACTAAGTAAATTAAAAATAACACGCACTTTAAAAATTAAGCTTTTGAAACCTATATATTAAAGCGAGACCAAACGACGCCGTCTGAAAGTTCAAACAGGTGCAGGGATGATCTGCAATTCTGAACAAAAAAAAAGAGGCGGAAAAAACGGCACGAACAGGGTTAGACGGAGAGATGGCAATTGGTGGCGTTGAAGTTGATACAGAGGAGCCCTCAAGCTACAACAATGGAGATAGGAATCATAAGCCTAAGATCGTGGTTATAATGGGTCCAACTGGCTCAGGTAAATCTCGGTTAGCAATTGATTTAGCCTCCCACTTCCCCATTGAGATCATCAACGCCGATTCAATGCAAGTTTACCATGGATTGGATGTTCTCACCAACAAAGTCACCATATCAGAGCAGAAAGGTGTTTCTCTCTCCCTGTATAAAGCGTTTGTTTGGTAACTTTTGGTGATTGAAAGTAATTCTACTGGGTGCTTTTTGGGGTTTTGCTGCAGGAGTGAAACATCATCTTCTGGGGACAATCAGCCCGGATGTTGAATTCACTTGCAAGGATTTTCGGGATGCTGCTGTGCATGTGAGTTCGGTACTCTTAATCTCACTTTAATTTCAATGTTTAGTTAGTTACCCTTGCACGTTCAGCTGTGCGTTTTTGGCAAATATGGATAGTTTCTCAATGTTTTTAGGCCAACACTAGGCTCTTATTGTTGGGGTTGGAAATGTGTAGGGTGAATTAAATAGAAATCCTGGTGCTTTTTGTCTACACTTCATCTACAATTATGTATTTTGAACTATGAGTAATCGAGGGCATGTTTGGTTCTCATATCTAGATATCAATATATCAGATATCCGTATCGATATCATTATCAAGATATGGGTATGAGATTGATATCAACAAGAGAAAGAGGTTCAAAGAGAAAGAATAGAAGATGGGTCAAAAATATATAGATGTGTGATACCACTAGTTTTTGGAGTATATCAAAAAGGTAGAAAATGTGTAGCAGAAGTATATCAGTATATCAAATTGATATCCGTATACCTATATACCAAATACTAGATATGATTTTTTTTATGTTGATACCCATATCTGATATCTAGATATGGATACCAAACAAACCCTGAGTGTGTACACTTCATAGTAGATGCTACCATATTTTTCAAACCAACGAGTAAAGAACTAAAGGGTATGTGGATTTATATGGAGTATATTAGCAGCAACAAGTAAAGAGCATAAGGTCGGAAATGTTTAACAGTCAGGGTGTTGGGAGCTTAGTAATCTATGGAAACCTTGATCTTATGTTCCTCTATCATATGTAGGAAACTTCTGGCTGAGATGATGATGTGGTGTTGTTTTCTGATATTGTCGTTGTCATTACTTTGTTCCTGTTAAGATGTGCATTTATTATCAATAGGAACTATGTTAACTGTGTCAATAAGAGAATAACTGAAATTACCTTCCATATTTTCAGCTCATCAATGACATAACTTCACGAGATCGCCTTCCAGTCATTGTTGGTGGCACAAACTTCTATATCCAGGTACTTTGTTATAACCTTATTCTATTAACAGGAATTAGTTCTGCTTCATTTTTCACGTTGACTTAGTTTGTAAAGCTAGTGCAATGCCGGACCTTGAGTCATAACTGAGACAGTCATCATTTCATCACTAACAGATGAATTTTAGTCCACAATTTTGTGCTCTGAGAACTATTGAGTAGCCACCGTTGTAACTTTATAAGGCGGTGATCATGTTAGCAGCTTTATTATACAAGTTAGATAGGCTGCTCATGGGAAAGATAATAATAATATCAGTTAGCGTCCTTCAGGTGCATTAATCACAACATTTTGTTTCGAAAATTTTACCTTCTACCTAGCTTGCTCTTTGGACTGTTATTAGCAATATAAATTAATGTTAACGTTTTAGAGAGCAACTCATTTCCCAATCCTATTTCTCGATCATTGACATGTTTTTAACTTTAATTAGTTATCAGCCTCTATAAGTCTGTAGCAGATAGTTTTATCATTTGGCTGCCGAATAGGTTGAGTACTTTAAGGGCCCGTTTGGTTTTAACTCTGGAAACGGAAAGGAAACGAATATAGTTCATATGTATATCCTTGTTCGTGAAATTTTTTGGAATCATTCCTTGTGGTTTGAAGTAATTGTAGTAGAATTTGATTAGATTTGATACCCTATATGGAAATAAAATGGGGGAATCAAATGTATTTTGCATGAAACTACAAAGAATGATTCCAAAAATTTAGTGAACAAGGTACACATGTGAGCTAGATTCATTTCCATTACGTTTCCGTTTCCGGAGTTTCAACCAAACGGGGGCTAAGTTCCTTTTGTCTGATGACTATCATTATCATACTGAACTTAATGTCATTTCTCTCCTCTTTTATCTTAACTCCCATCAGGCTCTTGTTAGCCCTTTCCTTCTAGATGATCAGGCAAAAGATGTAAATGATGACTGCACAAGTGATTTTCCTGGTAAGTACCGATGACAAGTTCACAACTGTACTTAGTGTCTCTAGATATCATCTTACAAGCACCTAGTTTGTAAGGAAAAACAAGCTTTTATCTTCTTGTGTATTTGTTCACATGCAGAAGGTGATCAATCAGAGTGTGAACTTATTGGCTTCAAAGGTGATCATCATTACAGTTTTGAACGTCTTAAAGCTATTGATCCCCTTGCAGCTAACAGAATACATCCAAATGACCACAGAAAAGTAAGCTGACGATAATATGTGGTACATTATTGCATTTCCTTTATGAAGTCTAATTGCATGGATTCTTCAAGAATAATCATCAACCTTTTTAATCCAACTTTTTGCACTTCTTTTGTCATGATTTGGCCAAGCTTTTTAGATGGACTCGTTGATACTTTTGTAGATTAAGCAGTACATATATTCTTACGAGCGCTTTGGAATTCTTCCTAGCAAGTTATTCCAGGGAAAAAATGCAGAGGTACACTGATGCAATATGTATTCATTTCACTGCGTTAAATGCCACTTCATATCCATAAGTGACTTGCTGTTTGTGTCAGACAGAACTGGGGCCGACTCGATAATTCGAGGTACAACTGTTGTTTTATTTGCGTTGATGCATCTCTTGCTGCAATAGACCAATATGTAGATCAAAGGGTGGACCGTATGATTGAAGCTGGTTTGCTGGAGGAAGTCTGTGATGTTTACATGCGGAATGCAGATTATACCCGTGGTTTGAGGCAAGCTATTGGTGTTAGGGAGTTTGAGGAGTTCATGAGAGTCCACCTTGAAGTTGAGAGAGAAGCAAATTATTTAGAAGAAAGACCAGATCCAACTGTAATGACTCTACCTTTTTTTAAATTAAGGTTAAGAAACATTGTAGAATCTTCCTCTTTAGATGCCCACGCAAGATGTTTGTTGGAAGAAGGCATTAGCAACCTAAAAGTCAACACCCGGAGGCTTGTTCGACGCCAAGTAAGTATTTCTTCTTTTAAAGGCCTTTTTAATGGGGTGTTAATCGTCACACAATGGCCGTCCAATGAAAATGGAGACCCTGTTTAAAATTTTAATGTGAAATTTTCTAAGTAGAAGTTGAGATGAACCATTAGAAATTGGAAGTAAGGAAGTTTTTAGAACTTCTCTATAACAATGAAGGAAATTGAAAAAAAATTATTACTAAATTCAATTTTGTTATTTTTTTTAAAAAAAAAGACTAAATGATAAATTAAATAAATCACCAAATTTAAGTAATTCAGTCTAGATCCACATTCCTCTGTTATTTAGATTTTTTAGCCCCGTTTGTAAAATAAAAATGCCACCCATGATAATTGAAGTTGGGTTGATTCATTGAATATCATGAATGCAGTTACATTTTGTTAACCACTAGGACAATTAGAACAGTTATTTATTGGACTTTATTTCGTATATGTCCTTATGAATTTGAGGGCCTTAGCAGTGGCTCACCTCACACACCCTTTGGACCAAGCCTGCTATTAAGCAGCATTGAGATGTTTAACTTTTGCTTTTGACAGAAAAGAAGAGTGAACCGGCTGCAAAAGCTATTCGGATGGAACATATATCACGTGAACTCAACGGAAACCTTGCTTGGTACATGAAAAGATGCTTAAGATTATTCTTGGACGGCACAAGTTGTATGAGTAGCTCTTCTGAAAAAACTTCTTAAATAACTGCTGAACTTTAATTTTCAGGAACGTCAGATAATTCTTGGACGGCACAAGTTGTTGAACCCTCTGCAGCTACTATTCAATCTTTTCTCAATGATGATACAGTCTTGTTGTCAGATTTTGATGACACTGACAACTCCACAGGAGCAAACGTTATTCAAAGAGACCTATGGACTCAATATGTTTGTGAGGTAAGAATTAAGATGCATTTAATGGTTTTCTGATTACTTCCATTAGATCCTTTCTTTGCACAATATAAAATCTGAACTTTTAACATCGAAAGAACAGTATTGAGAAAGTGGAGCAACTAAATCAGTATTCTTAGGGTCCGTTTGGGAAGCACCTTGTTGAACCTTATGGAGCTGATGAAACCCAAGCTTAATTTATAGAATTCTCTAATTTTATGTCATATTCAATCCTAATATCAGAACCTTAAATGAACCCATGCCCCTTTTAATAAATTTACACCTGTAAAACCATCCAGTGAACTTCGTTGTCCCAAACACAGGTTAAACTTATAAAAAAACAAGTTTGTTTAATCAACTACTCAGTAAGCTTGAGCTAACAATAAGCATCAATCCTAATAAGTTAGTTGCCATTGTCAAATTTCAGTTTGTGGAGTTTTTGTGGTAATGATGAGTGTCTTTTGTATGGTTTCTTTAAAACAGGCTTGTGGGAACAAGGTGCTGAGGGGTGACCATGAGTGGGAGCAGCATAGACAAGGCCGTGGGCATCGAAAGCGAGTGTCTCGGCTCAGGAGGCTGAATCACCTAACACCAATCTTCCCGGCGCCAGAATAAGCTTCTCCGGCCTCTGGGGTTGTTCATTGTCGCAAATATAGCATAAGGGGGTGGTGTGAATATGTGTTTTTATTTTTACTTGCTTCTTGTGGGGAGCTCAAAGAAAAACTAGAACAATTTGAAAGGAAAACATGCAACTTTCACACATGTTCAAACTCAATCGTCAACATTTTAGCACAAGGCTATAATGAAAGACTTTACTATCTTTTTGTTTGTTTTGAATTCTTAATTGACCAAAGATTTGACAAAATTGATAAGCTAAACACTTATTTTCTTACCTAAAGGTTGAGTGTGGAATTTATCGTCCATGCTTTGCACAACTGATGAATATATTAATTACTGCCTTTGTGGTCCATTTCTAACTTCTTGGGATGGACCGTTTGGACCATTTTGTTTATTTTATGTTTCCATTTGTAGTTGATGTTAACGTTAGCCAATCCTTTCACGATCCAACGTTGTGTTAATCGAGTTGAGCATGTTCAATTCGTTTTCATAATTTGCGGGGTTCACTTTTACAAGTCAAAAGTATGTTTCATTTTAACTATTGTTCGGTTACATGTTTTCATGCTCAATATCTATTTATTTTTATAAGTTAGGTTGTATTACCTTTATTAAAACCGTCCAATCAAAACACGGTGTATATAAAATGGTAAAGTTTGTAATCATAAAAATAAAAATAAAAGTCTACTTAACCAAATTTTTTTTAAAAAAAGTTTTGTGTTCAAGTGTCAAAATATTTAAGTTGGATCTAACTGTCGATCACATCTTGATCTTTCAATGTAACTTTAAGAATCTTGAGGTATCATAATAACATATAAATTGTCACCGTTTCTTTTTGTATCTTTTTAGACTTTGTGCGAGCCTAAACTTTGTGCGAGCCAAATTTTAATGCCAATGTGTTCAAATGGTCGTGTGCTCTAAGAAGAACCACGTTACCATGGTTGTTTCAGATAAATTAGTCAATAAAAAGTTTTCTTTGTTTAAATTTTGATCCATCAAAATTAATTTGTATTTATCTCTTATAAGTTCTCTTTTATTTAGTATTATTGTTTTGCTCTATACTATAATGTCATATATCTTTTGTGGGTTTCTAGCTTCATTATTTATCTATCTACTTATATCATAGTAGAACTCCTTATCGTCACGGGTCATCATTTTATCTCCTTAGCGTCACGTGTCATTTTTACAAGTCTTCTTATTTTAAAATCATTTAATTATATACATTAATAATAACTTAATATTGAAAATAAATATGTTAAATAGAATTTATGCATTTTAACTCGTCGTGATATCCATATTCAACTCACCATAAAATCATATAGATATTTTTGACATGTATCATATATGTTTGGATAGTTCATCTTAATTCTACTTTTTTTTTCCCCAAAATTATATACGTAAAATGGTAATTTCAATTTAATGTTTATAATGATTAGACATTATTGTTTTTAAAATATTATTTCCAACCAAAATAAAAAGGCAAAAATGCTCTAAATAACACAACATTTGATACTGTTGCGGAAGGTGACACCAAATTTTAAAATTGCGAAAAAAAACACGAACTATAAGGGGGTGTTGCACTTTTTAGCACCGATAATTAATCCGTTAAAAAAATATTATATAATTTGTTATAGTTTGGTAAGATATAAATTTAAAAAAGGAAACCAAATAATGAAGAAAAAAAAGAAAAAAAAAATATCATACGTTTTATTCTGATAGGATAAAATTTTTATAAAGGAAAACAAATAATATTAATTTATAATTTATTTTGCAAGTAAATTACTTAAATTATAAATTAAAAAATGAAAATAGATTTTTTGTGCTTTACTTTTTTCTTTCTTTTATATGACATATAAATATCAAACATAAACAAATATTTATAACCTAAAAAAAAGCTTAAAAAATATTTTTTTCATTTATATATTTTGTAGCTTATGTAATTTAAGTAATTTGTTGTAAAGAAGTATACATTTTCATTATATGTTTCCTATTTTAAATTCTTATCCTACCAACTTATATAACTTATAATATTTTTTTACTTATTATACTTTTTTTTCCTTATGTAAAACATAAATATCAAACATAACCCTAAATTTTTTTTACACACTTTCACTATTTTTTTTAATTTATATCTTACCAAACTATAAAAAATTATAAATTGTCCAACATTTTTTAATGGATTAATTAGTGGTGCTAAAAAGTGCAACACCCCTCTATAGTTCGTGTTTTATTCCGCAATTTAAAAAGTTCGTGTCACCTTCCGCAACGGTAGCAAATGTTGTGTTATTTAGAGCATTTTTGCCAAATAAAAAAATAGATCCCCATTTAAATGATTAATACATTTCGTAATAATAAACTTGTATACAATATTTGAAATAAAGTTAATAAATTCGTGTTATCCATTCTTTTTCTATTTACCATTTTACTACACGGTAATTTTATAGTCTTTTATAACCCACTCACATATAATTTAACTTACCTATATGGCTATATCATCTTCGTTTTATAAATATTTTGTCATAAATATTTTTTTTTTTAGATTTTTAATCAAACAAACACAATATGATCAAATGCATACACTTTATCCAAATTAACTTTGATATTATCTCTTACTATAATCCGTACAAACCCGAAAATTACACTAGTTATCTTCAATGTTTAGGGTCTGTTTGATTTTAACTCCGAAAATGGAAACAAAATGAAAACGATTCTACTCCATACGTATACTCTATTAATGAAATTTTTTGGAATCATTCCTTATTATTTGAAGTAATTGGAGTAGAAATTTATTACTTTTAATACCCTATATGAAACAAAATGGGAAAAACAAATGCATTTTGGATGAAATCACAAGAAGTAATTCCAAAACAAATCATAAATAAGGTACACATATTACCTATATTTATTTTTATTCTGTTTTCAAATTTACAACCAAACGAGAGTTAGTGTTTTCCATTCATAAATTTGCCTTTTTCAAGAAATAAATGATTTTTTTTGGAAGAATTGGCATTGTAGGCCTCCCAATTTATATAATGGGCTCCTATATAGTAGATGAAATCAGAAAAAGTACAAAAAAAAGTGACAGCCATTGATTTGATTGGTGACAATGTTATGGACATTTTACATGGAATTTGTGCCCAATAAATGCAGCCCCTTTTTTCCCTATTTATAAACTCATGTCCCTTCTTCTTCCCTTCAAACGCAGGTCTAAGCAGCAATGTTTGTTTTTGGGTAAGCAATACCCAAAATTGCATACTCAAATTGCACACGTATATACTCAATATGCAATACAAAAAAATGCATATCAATCACTCAATAAGCAATACCCAAAAATGCATACCTAAAAATATGCATATCAATCACTCAATAAGCAATATTCAAAACTACACACACATATACTAAAAAATCATACACAAACTGCACACACATATACTTAATAAGCAATACCTAAAAAATACATATCAATCACTCAATAAGCAATACCAAAAAATGAATACCCAAAAAAATGCATATCAATCACTCAATAAGCAAATACCCAAAACTGCACACACATATACTCAAAAATGCATACCCAAACTGCACACACATATACTCAATAATCAATACCCAAAAAAACATATCTTCAATAACAAATACATGCCCCAAACAACAAAAGCATATCGGTCAATAATGCATACCCAAAATGCACACACATAGACTCAATTTAAAACAATACCCAAAAAGTGCAAACATTAGGTAATCAATCTCTTTCATAATACATACCCAAACTGCACACACAAAATCTAACACATACCCACTACTACTTACTAAGACGAATCAAATGCATACCAAAAATCTAGTAGAAATAGCTTACCTAAAAAATACAGATTTGGTTCCCGGCAACGACGGAGCATACAACGGTGAGAGAGAGGAGGGTTGGTGACGGAACGACGATTAGACAGCGGCGCCGGCGCTGGAAACCAGTGGCGTAGCCCCTCCTCGTGTCAACCTTGACGGCGAAACCCTAGATCTTTTGCTCGCCCTTCACCCGCTCGAAGGAAACCCTAGATTTGTCGCTCACCCTTCGGTGTCAGCTTGGTGGCCAAATTTTCTGGCGGCGAAACAGTGCTCCTTGTCGTTGAAACTCCGGCGGATCTCCGTTTCACCCTCTATTTTTCGTTCCTTTTCTAGATCTGTTTTATCTCTCTTTACAAAGCAAATGATGTTTTCTCTTTCTCATCTTCAAATAATACCAACAGTCATTTAAAATTCAATTTTTTTGGTAGCCCATTCATCCATCTTTTCTTTGCAGCCCACAAATACACCTATTAATTTTTTTGCAGGCCTAAAATTACTAGGAGCCCACTTTGCAGGCCTATTAATTTTTTTGCAGGTTTATATTATACTAGGAGCCCACTTTACAAAAGTAAAATTTTAGGAGCATATTTTTCTCATTTAGTCATTTTTTTTTTAAACTAATGTACCCTGGATCAATTTGAAAGATGTTTTTGTTCTTGGTGGAACACATACTCCACAAAACTGTTGCAAGTTTAGTTATATCATTTATTTTAAATTTTTTGTTATGTCTCAATTGATTTTTTTTGTTCTCATGTTTTGTTTGGCTTATAATTCTTCATGTTCTCTTAGCAATACTATGAGTCATGGGCATATAATCTTTAGTGCATAAAAAATGAACTAATATGATATTTTAATTAAAAAAATTATTTTTTATAGTTCTTACAATACTTTTTTCTTACAAAAATAAATGATAAATGCTATAATTTTAGTCCAAATTTTTTATACTAAGTTACTAACAATTCAAAATATTTGTTAATTTGGTTCACATATGCACTATTAATACCCGTTTTTTGTATTATTCTCAAGTATTTTCGTTATATAAACAAATTTTCTTAGTATATTTTTTATATAAAACTTATTATTTCAAACTTTTTATAATATTAGGTTAAAAAGATTTTTTCATTAATTTATATTTTATTGTACTTTTTGGTGGTTATACTTTTAAAAATTATACTATTAATTCAATATTTATGCTTCATTATTTTGAATATTATGTTCCTTTATTTTAAATATTAATTTTATTAATTCAAATATATACAAATAAAGGAGGTGCATACAGATATAACATGTATTCTCACAAGAACATATAATATGAGGAGAAAAAATTCCTATTAGCTACTTATTTTTCTATGTACTATTGACAATAATGTCATTAATGAAAACATGTGTTAGTCATTTTTGTTTCTTCTAATATCTCTTTTACTTATTTTTTGAAAACATATCTCCTAATTTTTCTAAATTATGTTTTATATATATATATGAAATGCTTTTTAATTTTTAATCTGTTTTTTTATTTTAAAATTATGCAAATATTAGTATATAGTATTGCTCATACTAGTACAAAACAATACATATATTGTATTAAATAATACACATATTGATACAAAATGTTATGCATACTAAAACAAAGTAACCCAATATTGCTACAAAATATTACATATATTAATACAAAGTAATGAATAGTATGATATAATATATATTTCATATATAAGTACAATATATTACACATATTAGTGCAAAATAACACTTATATTAAATAAAAATTAAAATTATAAAAAGAAATATATACAAAGTGGTTGATTTTAGTGAGTGTATAGTGGGAGTGAGCGTAAAAGGACAGGACGGCACGGCTCCTATAAGATTTTTTGTCTCCTTCCGTCCCCAACAGACAGCCGGCCTTGTTAATGTTCTGCCGTTTTTTATTCCCACGTGCCCTCTTTTTCAACACGTGACTCTTCTCTAATTGCTGTATATCACCCATACACAACTCGTTTTATCCGTTCCATCACATAACATATGACTTTCGACCTCATTTTAGATTCTAAAATTAAATACCTCTCCATTTTTCCAATATATTTTTTTGTAAACAATTATCTTATGCTTATACTGTGTAATTACAAAGAAGAACAAATTTGTAGGTTTAAATCCCACCGACTACAAACTCTAATAGATGAACTTCATATCCAATTGAATACGTAAACATGTGACAGGAGTTTCGACATTTCATAATATTTCTTAACTTTTAACATCAACTTAAATAAAAAAATTCTCATTAATAAATAAAATTGTACATAATACTTTTTTTAAAGTACAGTTGTGTTTGCTTATTTATATACACTATTTTATACACTAAATTAAACTATATTTAAAATATTAAATAAATGATTTTTTTTAATATAATGAAATAGTTAAGTGTGTTGAAACAAAACTCCAATCTAAAGATCATTTTTTTCACCCTACAAATAATAAAAAAAATATCATTTTTTTCACCCTAGTCTCGGTTACCCATTTAATCCTAAGTTTTTGAGTTCGTTGTTTAATTAATTAGGTGTATATTTCACTAGTTAATTTCCTTTAACATGTGTTGTTGAATGACACGTACCAAAATGGATGGTTTTTAATTATAAGAATAAACGTGGACGATATTATGTTAGTATAATGTTCATCATGCATAATAAACAACGTGCTTTAATTAAGTATGAAGACTCTCTTATTTCCTACCAAAATATCATATTCTGAATATAAAGTAAATTTAAATTCTGAAATCAAAGAAAGTATAGCGAAACATGTCCTTTTAATAAAATGTAAAAATAAGACCTCTAAAAGTATAAATAAAAAATAGAAATGACAGTAACGGTCAACTCTTTGACCCATTATATATAGTATTCCATAAGCTAGTATAAATCTCGCGCCGACTCCACCCAACGAACCAAACATGTATCATCAGGTTATGACTTATGATATGAAGAAAGAGTCACCAGAGCGGACGTCATCACCCCCGGCGGCGGCGTGCAAGCGGAAGGCGGGGAGGAAGAAGTTCCGGGAGACACGTCACCCGGTTTACAGAGGGGTTCGGGAGAGGAACGGAGGGAAGTGGGTTTGTGAGGTTCGAGAGCCGGTTCAAAAGACCCGGATTTGGCTCGGCACTTACCCAACCCCGGAGCTGGCAGCTAGGGCCCATGATGTGGCGGCTTTGGCCCTGAGGGGCGACTCGGCTCAACTCAACTTCCCTGACTCAGCTTGGCTCGTCCCCAGAGCCAAATCGTGCTCGGCTTCGGATATCAGGATGGCTGCACTCCAGCTCGGTACTACAAATCTCGGCGGCGGCGGCTCCGATTACAAGGCAGGTGATACTCAAAATGATGAGCCATCTTCTTCGTCGATTGTCGAGAGTTGTGAGGAAGAGATGACGATAATGGAGGGATTTTGGGATGAGGAAGCCATGTTTAACATGCCGGGGCTGATTGATAGAATGGCAGAAGCCATGATTCTGACACCTCCTGGTTATAAGAAATCTGGGGTCAATTGGGACGATGCCCTTTCTAGTTACGTTGATTTCAACCTTTGGGAATATTAGTTTCAGTGGTAGTTTCGAAAATAATCAAGTTGATTCGTCGATCAATCGTCTGGATCATGTCATATCATGCATATAGTATCGTTATTATGTTTGTTGCATGCATATAAACGATTGATTGCTCTTTCGTATATCAGATATTGACTGAGCCTGCTACGATGCTACGGTACGTCTTTTTTAGGGCTTCTTTCCAAATTGTAATAACATTAAGATTAGCCGTAGGATTATAATACCGTTAGTGTGAAGAGTTGAAATAGAAGATCTCCGTTCTTGTTTATGAAAACGTCTTGATTACGTTGTTTAATTAGTGTTTTGAATTTCAGAATAAATTGAGGAGTCGGTTTAATTAGCGTTTCGAATTCTAGGATAAATTGAGGAGGGGAGTAAAACGTTTTGTAAAGGGAGCTCATTAGACAAAGGAGATCAGCACTTTAAATCCGAGATTTCAAATCCAGCTTGAGCCTTGGCTTGGCGCGCACGTGTGGTCGGTTAGCTACGAGCGCTGCCCATTTTCAATGGGGAGCGTGCGTATATACTATAAGGATTCTACTCCTTTTAGTAGATGTGGGATAACCATATTTTTGTTCGATCTATTTCTCAAGTTTTGTGTTTCGTACACGTAACTTCGGGCATCATTATCTCATCCACCCAGAATCCAATTTTAGCAAATAAGTATACCCCGATTCAGTTATCGCGGAGACGAAGTCAATGCTTCCGTTTTTCGGTGTTGAAGATGGTCAAATCCCACCAGAAATTTGCCCGGAAAATCCTGGCGCACTGCTTATTTAAAATATTGGTTCCAACAATCCCACATCAATAGAAATGATTCTAGATACATGTTTTTTGAAAAATAAACAAATATGTTTGATAGTATAGTCGAAAAATCATTACATCCGGGAAGGTAGCATATTTCAGCCTTGAACCACCCGTAGTGAGTAGCTATCGGTATTACTCTTCTAGGAGATGACCGTGATGTCTTGAGCCACCTGTGCTTTGAGGTAAATGAGACAATAACTATCACACAATTTCATCTTCTCACAATACCAAGTTCTCTGTTTGTGTTCATTTTGGCCTTGAAAATGCCTGGTTAATCATGACTGAACTTGGAGAATTTAGCCTCTTCATTCTTCTATTCACGACTTCATGTCACACTCACAAGGTGATTTGACCATATCGAGTATCTTAAAATACCCTGATGGAATCATTAAAAGCAAATGCTTATCCTCAAGTCATACAACTCACACTGGGTAGAGACGTGAGTCTCAAAGTGCTCCACTCGAGAAAACTTGGTTAGGTTGTCCATTTGAACCTACATCGTGAGATCTCTAGTCACGTATGTGGGGTTGTCCTTCAAGCATACTCTTCCGTCATAGGTTTTAAGCTCATTCCTCTTGATAATTTAACCAATTGACCTCTTGACAAACCTTTAATAATTTGATCTGCAAGGTTGTCCACTGATTTGATGTAGTCTATCGAGACTACTCCATTTCAGATCCGTTTTCTAATGGATTTATGTCGATGTCTTATGTGACGTGATTCTCCATTATACAAGACACTCAGTGCCCGGGCTATAACCGATTGACTATCACAATGTACACTTATTGCCGGCACTGAGTTCTTCCACATTAAAATGTCTTCAAAAAATTTCAAAGAAATTCGGCTTCCTCTAGTGTTTTATCCAAAGTAATAAATTCAGACTTCATCATGGATATGGCCAATAGCGTTTGTTTGGACGATTTCCATGACATTGTTGCACCACCAAGTGTAAATACATATACACTCGTGGATTTTAAGTTTCTAGATTCAGCTATCCAATTAGCATCAATGTATCCTTCTAGAACTGTTGGATATTTGCAACAGTATGATCCATAACTTTTAGTATGATGTATGTAGTTCAATACTCTAGTTATGCCTTTCCAGTGTTTAAAGTCTAGTTACTCGTGTAGCAACTTAGTACATTGACTAAGTGCGCCAAATTCGGGCATATGCAATTGGTCAAGTGCGTAAGACTATCAATAACACGTGCATATTTTAGTTGTGACACCGTCTCCCCCCACATTTTTGGTTTAGTGGAGATTATGATCCTCGACAGTGGTTGTGGTCCCTGTTGAGTAGTTTTTTAATCTCTCAAGGACCTTTTTAACATAATGAGATTGGGACATGATAATTCCTTCGGAGTATCTAGTAATCTTTATTCCTAGAATAACATCCGCTAATCCCATATCTTTCATAGTTTCATGTCAAATTTCCCACTAAGCATGTTCTTAGTGCGATTGATCATGTCTTTGTTGCTGCTAATGATGAGCATGTCATTGATGTACAAACACATCAAGACTTATCCATTATGAGTACTCTTGAAGTATATGCATTTGTCACTTTCATTAATTTTGAAACCATTTGCCATCATTACGTTGTCATACTTTTCATGCTACTACTTTGAAGATTGTTTGCGTCCGTATAGGGACTTTATAAGTCTGCACACTTTGTTCTCTTGTCCGGGAACAACATATCTATCGGATTGTTTCATTAAAGATATTTTTGACATCCATTTGGTGGATTTCTAGGTTTCGTAATGCCGCTATTGATATTAACATTCTTATAGAAGTCATTCTCTTACTAGTGAATAGGTGTCAAAATCCAGAACTTCTTTTTGGCGGAATCCTTTCACCACAAGCCTAGCCTTGTACATCTCTATTGAGCCATCGGTTTTTAAATTTATTTTGAAAATTCATTTGCATCCAAGTGCTTTGGCACCTTGAGGCAACTCTATTATATATGTGTGATTCTGCATAATGAAATCTTTCCCACTTTTTACCGCTTCCTTCCAAGAAGGCGCGTCAAGTGTAGACATGACTTCATTATAAGTTATAGGTTCATATTATGAACTCATCCTTAAAGAGTTTCTCTTTCCGAGCCCTTTTTGCTCCTTCGATGTTCTTCCTCTTCAACGTCGTTTTGTACGGAAGTAGAGGTGCCATCGTCTCGTTGTTCACGAGTTTATTTCGGAACTCTTTATCTATACGGAGAAAGACGTTTTCAAAGAAAGACGCATTCCTTGATTTTATTATCGTATTAACATTGATATCCGGTATATCCGATTTATGTACAAGAAACTGATAAGCACTACTATTATGTGCATATCCGATGAAAATACAGTCAACGGTTTTCGATCCAATGGTGACCTTTTATGAAGTGACACTGCTATTTCAGCGAGGCACCTCACACTTTTAGGTATTTTATACGAAGGTAAGTTAACTTTACACTACTTGTATGACATTTTGTCAATTATTTTATGTGGTATTTTAGTGAGGATGTAGTATGTAGTAAGTAACACTCCCCTCACATGTTCAAGGTTAACCCAGATGCTTGCAACATTGCATTCATCATCTCTTTTAGAGTTCGATTTTTACGTTCCGCAATTCCGTTAGATTGTGGAAAATAAGAAAAGGCTGTTTGATAAACAATTTTGTGTTCTCTACAAAATGCGTTAAACGATTCATCATATTCACCTCCTCTATCACTTTGGATAATTTTAATTTTTTTTTACTAAGTTGGTTCTCCACTTTCAACTTGTATTCTTTGAATTTTTCCAAGGCCTCATATTTGCTTTTTAGCATATATATACAGTATTTTGTGCAATCGTCGATAAAGGTCACAATATACTTTTTACCGCCTCTAGTTTGCAAAAATTTTAAATTACACAAATCCGTATGGATTAAGCCTAGAGGTTAGGCTGTTCTCTAAACATGTAGAAACAGGATTTTTGTGAGTTTTTCCTATACGTAGACTTCACATTTATATTTACTTAATTTGCATTTGGGAATTAGGCTCAAATTAATTAGTCTTTGTATAGACTTATAATTCACATGCCCTAATCTTTCATGTCAAATATTAAAAGACTCAACAACATAAGCAATCGAAGTTTTAATTCATTGAACTTTCGGTTACGATTTTTGGGATGATTGTCAAAACATTCATCTTAATTAGTTCATCCTTTACATAACCTTTGCCTACGTAGATCCCTTTCTTAGTGAAAGTCATTTTGTTAGAAATAATGTTTGCATAAAACCCGTTCTTGTTTAGCAAGGTTCCAGAGATTAGATTCTTTCGGATGTCGGGGACGTGCACGTTGGTGAGAGTTAACTCTTTTTTGAATGTCATCCTCAAGACTATCTTTCTGTGGCCTTCGACCTTGGAGGTGGATGAGTTCCCCATAAATAGAAGCTCATTGCTTTCTGGTGTTGACAATGGGTGGATCCCACCAAAAATTTACCAAAAAAACCCGGTACACTTCTTATTAAAATATTGGTTCCTACACTAACTAGCTAGAGTGTAACCTAATGTGAGTTGGGCCTTGTTTGATTAACTGGTCATTACGTCAAACAAATTCGAGTTTTGATACGATCATGTACAACTTATTTAGAGTCGATCCAAGTCTCGATCTTAAAAATATGCTGACATGTTTAGTTAAGTGACTCAGCTGTGAGTAGCTCAAGTTAGATTATCTCATCTAAGTCATGACTAAGGTGAGTTGAACTCGCGTTGAATCAATCTTATAACATGTTTATACTCGATTAGTGAACGGGGGTTCATAAGAGCCCTAGTGAGTATTGAACATTTGATTTTGAAACATAGAAGTCGAATTTATTGGGCCAAGGCCTGGACACTTCACATGGGCTTGCAAGTCAAAGCCCAAAGGCGGACAAAGGAGGGACAAATCAAACTTTTGAGTGTACAAATTGATTTACTTTATTCTTTTTCCTTCCGAAGTGGGTTCCACCACACGTGGGTTGTTCCAACTTTTGGTCGTATTGTATTGTATGGACGTCTGTGGGGTCGGCCGTTCCTTCCACCGCTTACACTTTACATTGTAACATTAACACTAAAACTGAAGCTTAACTATACAGTATACCCTATATTATTATGCGCTACGTACCAAACTTGCTTAATTGTCATTTTCAGGCACATGCAAAACGTACGTACACCCATGATTAAATAACCCCAATCAAGAAACTTATAAAAAATAAAATAAATTATGTACGAACGTTGGAGGAGCACATGAAATTGTTTATAGGTATTGAGGTGCCAGATCAGGTCACTCAGATTTCTTCATCATTCTGTCCCTCTAACCTTGAAAAATATATACCCCACATATGTTTTGAGGATCTATCATTGCTGTTAATTATAAGATTTTGAATAAGAAAAAGTCTTCAATTACACAATTGTACGTACAGAGAATTCTACTGAGATGATACAGCAAAAGGTAGAGGATGGGGACAATGGAAATGATGAAAGAAATAGGAGGAGGGGTGTGGGATTCATGAACCCATCAACGTGTCTTCTGTACACAATGTCGATCCCACTAAACAAATGGAAATGGATGCTCCAAAAATTGACCACACTTGCTAAAATATACTATACGTTATCATGTAATCCACAGTGAAAGTACTACTGCTTTCTAATCACATATTTAGCTTATAGCTACCAATATTTATTACAATTTTCTAAATTTTAGTATAAGGACATAATTTGGTGGAATAGCTCCTTTTAATTAAGTAGGAAGATAAAAATCATAATTTTTCTCATAATTCTCTATAGTTTTCACATGCCCAATAAGTTGTTCTCATAATTGTCTATTATTTTCACATCTCCAATAAATTACATGCACCGAACGCGCCCTACATAGGACTAGGCATTTTCGGTCCATTTACTTATTGTTGGATCGAATATTCAGATTAGTCACTCAAAATATGTTTGAACCGAACACCAACCTTAATATTTAGAGTTCAATTTCAATCCACATAGATCTATGTTCGGTATGAATTAGGCTTGTTCAAATTCGGAAAGACCGTCCGGAAAAACAGGTGGGTATAAACATGGAACAAACCCGACCAAGTTGAAAAGCCCGGTCCGGCAGACTTGGCGGGCCGAATCCGAGAAGACCCTAGGCCCGATCGGGCTGAAAAGTTCGACCGGGTGGATACAACACCCATCCCAAATTGGAGTTCGGTTAAACGGGCTCAATATTTTATAAAGTTCGGCCCGAACACGACCCGGATATGAATACGTCTAGTCTGAACCCTATGTAGCTAAATGCAACCGTTGTTTTCTCTTTAAAAATATGTAATTTAGTTATCGAGTGTAATATCGAGTCAAGCGGTTTGACTTGGTCCGAAATTGGATTCGTTTCTAACTTTAAACAGCAGCAGTCTGAAGCACACAGTTTTGGGATCTCTAGATGTCCTCATTCGTAATTTGCCTATTGAATTACCAGCTAATATCCATGATTTTATTATATTTACTTGTTTCCAATATATATAATATCCTATAATTATTTTTACTTATTGAAGGACAAGGGCTTATATATAGAGCCACAACATCCACATATTGGAAATGAAGTGCAATAATAGAATGGGAGAAGTGAAGCACCTTGTAGTAGCAAAATTCAAAGAGGGCGTCGCCATTGATGACGTCATCAAAGGCATGGAGAAGCTCGTCTCTGAGATCGATTCAGTCTCATCCTTCGAATGGTCAGATAATCAATATATGAGTTACTGTTTATAGTTTTCTTGATTGATTGACTGATATATTGTGAATATACACAGGGGGCAAGATATTGAAAGCCCAGAAATGCTGAGACAAGGATTCACACATGCATTCCTCATGACATTCAAGACCCATCAAGATTACAAAGGCTTCTTGGAACATCCCAAACATGTGGAGTTTTCCACAACATTTTCGACAGTCATTGAGAACGTCATCCTCCTTGATTTCCCGGCTGTGGTAGCCAAGCCACCACCGGCTTGACTCAACGATGAATCGAGATTACTCATAAATTAAGTTGATTAGAATCTATAATCATGAATAATATGTATACCTGCGTTTGCTTGTTTACATATTCTGGAATATGGTTGCATGTAGTATTCAAAGAACAGTGGATGTGGATGCAGCATGTGAGTGTGGGGATCTTAATATTCTTATTGCTTTTTGGGGTCTGACAAGATAAAGCTCATTATTTTTGCTTTGTTCAATAATTCAGCCCTTTGTTTTCTTGTTTCCTGTAAACAACAGCAAGATATTGTGAACACTACTTAAAGGTTCTATGCATGAGTTTTTAGTCTCCTAAATAAGTCTTCTCCTGAAACAAAGAAGCAAAAACTGAACTCAAAACAAGTGATAACACAGGAAAAAATAGTTGCAGTTCATCTCACGATGATCATCATATGGCTAATCCTAATTGGTAAAGCTCAATCAATGACACAATCTTGTGGGCAATTCAACATCAACGCCCCTCTCACCATCCAAAACATGTATGCAAATCAGACTTGCTATACTCCTTGATCAACTACAAAGCCAGACACTTCACCGTATGGAACCCTTATTTCGATGGCGATGAGTTCAACAAGATTAAGGTTTCGTTCGAGTTCCCCCGGACACATGCCAAGAGTGCGACAAGGGTATTGGAAACTGCGGTGTTGGGTTGAAGTGCATTTTCCCTGCCAAGAATTGCACTTAAGTATAGTGATCTTGCTCATCTGTCTTTTGTTAGTTGTAAAGTGTTTGTGATTCATTGAAGTTTGTTTCTTGATTGGCAGAGGATAAGATCACGAACAAGGGTAATAGATCTGCAAGTGCAAAAGTGAATGGGTGTTTGCATCATGAGATTTGCTGTCATGTTGATGATGCAAATACCTCAACGTACAAATTTCACTTCTCACTTGCTGCATCTTACAACTATACAAAGCCCAAATTGGATTGGACTAATTATAGGAAGTATACAAAGCTTTTAATGGGCCTGATCAAATACACATTATAGGAACAAAATAGCCCATCTCATTAATAAGATTTCATTTGTTCTTCTTCTATATTTTTTCTTCTTAATTTTAAGTCAAATCCAATTCTATAACAAGGGTTACGCTAAACCGAACCTTGATTAAAAAGTAAGTAATTTTGCATCATCTAGAAGTGTATCCACAACTTTTTGTCCTAGTTTCTTCAAGCATACTACTAATTATGTTGGTGTCGATCTACTTGTTGTTAATAGATCGGTAAGAATCTTTGAAAGACCAAACGAACTATGCAGGGCCAATAGGTCAATCTCAAAACTAACGTTGAGGCTGAATTTGTGTTGCAAAGAAGGGAGAAAATGTGGTTATCACTAACTTTGTCTATGAAGTAACAACTACGCTGATATAGAATTGGTAATAGTCAAGCAAGTCATATTCAACTTAGGTAAAGATAAGGAAAATGGAAGCCTAAAAGGTTGATTTGGGCCTAATCCTAAGAGACCAATTATGATTAGAGAGAAAAAAGTGACACCAATAACGCACTAAATCTTAGTGAAAAGGAAGTTAGTATCCTCTCCCTTGACCCACACTAGGTTTAAAGGTAAGAAAAGTTACATTTGTTTGAACGCCTTAATGCACTCTTACTTGCCAAATTGGACTTTGTTGAACCAAATGCTCGCAATTATTAGGAGCAATGCTTCCACGCACAGATTTGTGGAAAATGAAGGCATTGTTGATTTCCGAACGTCACACTAATTGAACATCCATAAACTATCGTGTTTTAACGTATAGGAGTTGGTCAATTTTGTTTTTAATCACTTTCAAACAGGAGTAAAGACAACCCAAACAAAAGCTAAACATTAAGATTTACTATTAGAAGAGAGGGATTATCATTCAATTTTAAGATTACATAGGATTAGTTTGTTTTCTTTGTTAGAAAGGATAGATGGTGGTCATTGGTACATTTGGACTTGTTGGAGACACCGTCTCTATTGTTGGTTAATCTTGTTTATGATACTAAGGTTAGAGCTAAAGTTAAATGATGATGAATAATGGTCGATTAGTAAAGAAGTTAGTAAGAGAACTAAGAGTATCTGCATCCCTACTACTGTGAGTTTCTTTCCCTATTTAAATTCGTAAAATTAAAAACAAATGTCAGAATGGGTGAGAGAATAGAGGTAATAATGAGTGGAGAGAAGTCTCTTGAAGAAAAAATGAAATCTGACAGGATTCTGCCCAACTTACGTAAATTAAGAATAAAATCAGATTTGTTTAAAGAAACCCTAGTGAATTTTGGGATGGAGGAAATGAGTTCTTTAACTAATATTATAGATATAGAGTAATAAAAAAATCAGATAAGAAACTCATTTTCTAGTTCTGGGATGAAGATGCTCTAAGTAAGTGGACTTGTTATCAGTTTTAGGTGAATTGGTCGAGGTGAGAAATCATTCTTAAGGAGAGGAATGAGTACAACTCTCAATTATTGGATAATAAAAATCAACCGTTATGATAAGTAAAAGAATTATATAAATTTTTTAAAAATAGATTATATTGATGCAGTTTTCTTCTAATGTTGAATGATAATGTTAGTTTCCTTAAAAATTTATTACCTTATTAATATCACACTCATACACATGAACGTTAAGTTCATCATTTTCAATTAAAAATACACAAAAAATTGACGTATAGAGGTTTATTTGAGTTAAATTAAATGAATATGAGTGTTCATGCACATAAGTAGTTAATGACATGTACATGATTGATTAGCTATTTACTTCCATGAACACGAGCGTTCATGCACAATGTGGATGCGTAAAAATGAAAATAAATGAAACCCGAATACGAGCATCATGAACATTATTTATTGTTGATTAGTGATTCATAATGAAATTTCTTGCCCAACCAAATCAAATTATTTTTTTGTAGATGATGATCGTATTAAACGCATAGATAGAATGATAAATATTAATTATTTTTGAGTAAAATGTTATATATTTTTGATATTGTGGTATAAAGATGCTAAATTTAAGTTTTAGAGTAACATTCAATCTAGAATGTTCATCATCATTTCAAACGATTCATACATACATACATGCATACATACATACATACGTACGTACGTACGTACGTACGTACGTACGTACGTACATACATACATACATACATACAGTTAGGTTTTCAAGAGAACCATTTTTACGGAGATGAATAAGAACCTCTTAGAGATGTCGGATTAATAGATGATCGTTCTATATTGAACCAAGAAAATAATGTTATTATGGTAAGAACTAAGAAATTAATATGAAATATCCGTTCATTAATGTAATCGGCAACCATCGATAAGTTTTAGGAAATAAAATATACATTTCTTGTCTTTATTTGCCTCCATCGTGTATGACTTTTATAGTTTCATAATTGACGTTCATCTATTTATAGGAATTGTAATAGTGATGATCGTGTAACGTGTAAATATTTTCAATGAACGTGTAGTTCATGAACACGAGTGTTATGTTTTCAATGAAACGTGTAGTTCATGAACACGAGTGTTATGTTTTCAATGAACGTGTAGTTCATGAAAACAATTGTTAATGACATGAATATTCTACTTGATTGTTTTCTATGAACACGAGTGTTCTTTAGCTTGATTGTTTTCAATAAACTTGCAGTTCATAAACACATGTGTTCATGACATGAGTGTTTTACTTGGTTGTTTTCTATGAACACGAGTGTTCTTTAGCTTGGTTGTTTTTAAATTTAATAAGAACATGAACGTTCATTAGCTTGGTTGTTCATGTGCACGATTTGTTAATAGTTAAGTGAATTAAATTTTTTTTAAATTTGGTAACACGGTTAAAATAATATTCATTACATATTAGGTAATAAATCTCAAACAAAAGGTAATGTATTAACTGCGCACAATCAACGAAATATATATATATATATATATATATAGAGAGAGAGAGAGAGAGAGATTCCCCTTGGGATAAGAAGTGATAACCTCTAAGATTAGTCGAATCAAAATATGCAATGCTCACGATTTGTACCATATATTGCGTCCACGGGTCTAAGTTGCACGATCATATGCCCCTTTATCTCATCTTCTTTATCTTTATTCTTATTTTTCTTCTTTAACTTTATTCACGATAATTCTCGTTTTACCGAGCGGACCCTAAAACCAAAAAAAAATACCTAACGAAAAAAATCTGACTCTTTTAATTTTTTTGGGATTATGATTTTGAAGAGCCGATTTTCTTTATCATCCCATAGCCTTAGTGAAGGTGGATTTTTTTTAAAACTTATAAATAATTAATATCACACTACTAACAACTTCATATGGAAAATCTCAATAAGCGGTATCCCAATTAAAGCAAAACTTAACGAAAGAAGAATTGTGGTTCCAAAAAACTGTGAATTATGTAATCACCAACTCGAGGATATTGTTCTCATTCTTATCGGTTGCTCCAATAGTAAAAATGTTATCACAAACATTGAATCAACTATCATCACCAATCTAAATACCATTAATACGGAAAACAAAAGGCCTAACAAACTTTTGATGGAAGTTAAAAACAAAATCGGGCATACTAAATTTTTATGTCTTACAACAATTTGGTGGAGTATTTGGTTTTTTAGAGACAAAATCATTTTTAACAATGAAGCAATCAGTTCGGATCACAACATCCTTAATTTCATTAAAAATCAAACTCAGAAATCGGAAGAATCATAAGACGGAAGATGACTCCTACGATTTTAAGCACACTCAAAAGAACAACCTCCTCAACCTAAGAAACAAAATCATTTTTAACAGTGAAGCAATCGGTTTGGATCACAACATCCTAAATTTCATTATAAATCAAACTTAGAATTGGAAGAATCACAAGACGAAAGATGATGACTACGATTTTAAGCATACTCACAAGAACAACCTCCCCGACCTAAGAAAGAAAAACAATATCAAATGGGACAAACCAAAATATGGGTTATACAAACTCAACTTTGACGGATCGAAACTCGATTCGGAATAACATGATTAACATCCATCGGTTTGTTATACAAAATCACTACGGTGATGTTATTAGTTTGGTCGCTAGGAAAAATAATTTTAAATCGGTTGTTAAAGCAGAAGCTTTTGCGTTGAAAGAAGCTATAAGGCTAAATATTAAAAAGATTGAAATTAAGGGTGATAACTTATGTGTATCATGGCACTTCAAGGACTTTGGTGTTGTCCTTGAAAAAATCCGACTCTAGACTGAATATTCGCTTCTTTGAGGAAGTCAAACTCAGACATGTGTTAGAGAAATCAAATGTGTTGCTGAGCAATTGACCTATTTGAGAATTTTGAACCCCAACACACCCTTTTCTGATAACCTTAAAATTTGCGTTGTCATCCGCATTCATGTTTAAGGATGAACTACCTCTAGAAGATAGTTTGTTTCTAAGTGCTTTCCCTTTTTTTTAAAAAAAATATCACACTACTAACACACACCCTTTAAGTTTTTATAAGAATAGATGTGCAATTGGTGACACATTTCAAAGATTATGCACATTGGAGTACATACAAAAATAATCTTAACCTATTTTTAAAAATTAGATCAATAAATACATCAATTTGTCCTTAATATATTATAATATATATTGATTATTTTAAAACGAGAGAAACCCATACAAAATGGATGTCTATCAATAGACAAAATTATTTTGTAAATTATATATATATATATATATATATATATATATATATATATATATATATATATATATATATATATACACGAAAATATTAAATGAATTTATTGGAATAAAAAACAATTGCCCACTATTTCATATCCGTTAAGGGTCCGTTTGGTTCCAACTCCGAAAACGGTAACGGAATGGAAACGAGTTTAGTCCATATATATATCATTATTCATGAAATTTTATAGAATCATTCCTTTTGGTTTTGAGTAATTGTAGTAAAATTTTATTATTGTTGATATCCTATAGGGAAACAAAATAGGAAAACAACTACATTTTACATACAATCACAAAAAATGATTCCAAAAAATATTTATGAATAAGGTAAACATATAAACTAGATTCATTTCCATTTCATTTTCGTTTCCGAACTTCTAACAAACGGGGTAAATATATTAAGATTATCTTCCGTGCTATTCTTTTTCAAGATTAGAATTCATTGATTCTAACAATTTTTTCAAACTTTAATTTCTATTTTCCTTAAAACTTTTTATTTATTTATTTTATAGTTTTTATACATTGTTGATGTTACTTTACTTAATTTGTTTTCCGATAAAGTGAAGGATCTAATTAACCTCAGCTTGCTTGTTACATTAATAACACATGCAAGAATGCCACTTTCCTCAAACACAAACATGTAAGATGAAACCCTTTAAACAAGAGCCGCCCTATTTTCAGGATTTTTTAATAAAATAAAATATAAAAAAAACGCCATTTAAGCCTTTTTAAGGTTGGAGATCACCACGTAGCGGATGAAGCGCCTGCAAAATGGGTTATTTTGTCGTCTATACATATAATATTAGCAGCTAATCACTATTTTTTTATTCACAATAAATCAATTTTGCCTTTTGAGGAATCATAAAATGCTATTGATGTTCTTTAAGTAGCCTAAAGATATGACCACAATTTTCTGTTCATTAATTTATGTTTTTGTTGTTGTTGTTGGATTAAGTGACCTACTAGCTACTGCCACAAAGCATTTAACTCTATTTTAATAAATGTAAAAATGTGTATATTAAATTTATATTTTGTCCTCTCATGTATTTCATTATCGATAGTTTTAACCTATGGTCAAACCTTGATTTTAATTTTGAAAAGCGACTCTTAATAATAAATTGTACAAAACTAATTAAAGTTAGAGTTAAAATGGTAAAGTCAAAAATATAATTTAGTTAGGGGTTTTAATCTATATTTTTAAGTCAGGCTACAATAACTAAAGTTCGAGTTAAAATGGGCTGAACTAAAAATATAAGAGGGAAGGGGCCGAGACCTACCAATCATAACGAGCTTAGAGCCCGTTCGGTTTTAACTTCGGAAACGCAAGGAAAACGAATCTAGTTCATACATATATCATTGTTCATGAAACTTTTTGGATAATTTTTTGTAGTTTGAACTAATTGGAGTAGTGTTCGATTAGTTTTAATAACTTATAGGGAAATAAAATGGAAAAAAACTCATTTTGCATTAAACCACAACGAATTATTCAAAAAAAAATCATGAATAAAATATACATATGAAATAGATTAATTTTCATTCCATTTCTATTTTCGGAGTTATAACCAAACGGGGGCTTAATTTTTAAAACCCAAACAACATAATAAATTTTTATTAATTATAAAAGGATGGGTCTAATTTTTTCCCTGATATAAAAATATCCTTTATATCAATTTTCTCAAATAATAGTGTTCATTTAAGACCTACAATTCATCTTTCTAATAGAATAATCAAAAAAGAACTTTACTATATAGTTTTGCCATTTGCCCTGTATAATAATAATAAAAAAAAACTTATACCATCACATAATGTACAAATCATTTGCACGAAAATCAAACAAACTTTGTTACATTAAAATAATTACCCGACATTATTGCTAAGAGAAAATTGACTAAAAAGTACTCCATCTTTTATGTTTACTAAATTTTATTATTTCGTCGTTTAAATTATTAGAACGGTACCTCACCTATTGAGTCCGACCAAAAATTAGTATCTTGATTACTGTTCACGTTAATTAATAGATCGGTGTTAAATCAGGGGCAAAATTGTCCACCTACCTTAGGCATAAAGTTTACATTACTACAGATTTTCAACATCGATTTGTTAATCTAACTTGTGAACAGTAATCCAGGTATTAATCTTTGGTCGGACTCAATAGGTGAGGTACCGTTCTGATAGTTTAAACGACGGAGTACTAAAGTTTAGTCAGCATAAAAGATGTGGTACCGTTTAGGCAATTTTCTCTTAACAATAATATGTTGTTACGGTTAACTCCAATATCCAACACACTTACGACTGAGCAAAATCGGTTCAGTTTATAGAACCGAATTGAACCTATCGATTTCAGTCTAAACCGAACTTAAATCTTTTATAAACGGTTTAGTTTGTGGTACGAGATTTATTGATTTTTGTTTCGGTTTAAAATCGATTTTTTCAATTTGGGTCCAATAAATATATATGCCCCTATGTAAGTACTCAAATCTTTTAATTTAGTTACTTTCTATTACTTTTTTTCTCATCCAACATCTTCGATAAGAGTACATATAAACTATTCACTTCTTTCTTAGATCTAAATCAATTAAATACTTGAATCATAGAGTACAAATCCTCTCTTGTTACGCTACAACTTTAATTACATATTCACGCGAACAAGCTCGTCTCATTGTACATCGGACCTCTACATCGTTGTTGTGTACTACTTTTCAAGTCCATATTGTTGTTTACTCACAACCACACTTGCTCTCCCCCGCCTCTTGGCGTTTTGATATCCTCTTATGCCCACATAACCTTCTTAACTAAAACAAAAATTCACAGATGTATAATAGGTCACGTTGCTCAAAGTTTAGAATTGAGAGTGATGACTTATATAATTTTTTTGAAAATAAATTTAAATAAAGAATTATTTCTCAAATTAATTAGAGTCATAGGAAACCTATTTTCCAAAATAGGAAGACAATTAAGGTTGGAGTAGACCCACAGTTTGGATTTCCAATAAAAACCGTAGTTCAAAACTGCGGCTTTGTTGGAAATTAAAAAAAGTATGAGCAAACAGGGAGCAGTTTTGTCTAGTGGTTTGAGTATCTCTTTGGGCTTGAGAGGTCTTGAGTTTTAGACTGTGATTTTCAATAAACCGATCCTAATGTGAGAAATAAATTTTTTTTTTTTTTTTTGAATTATTTTTTTAACCAATTGGGGGATTTATAACTCTTTTTAAATCTAGAATGTTTATTTGTTTACAAGTCGATAGTTTTTCTTCTTCTTCGGATGTGATACTTTGTAGATGTGCTTTTAGATTCTTCTAAGTCCAAAATCTAAACCGACTCTACTAGATTTGGTTTTCGGATCATATATTATCAGAAATTGGTCTTAGGTTCAAGCCAAAACTCAACTGACTTTTGTAGGCTCGATTTTCATTTCTTATTTTAAAAATCGATTTTCGGTTCAGGTTAGACGTCAACCTAAACATGTTGGCCGTCTTGAAAACTCTTCTTTTAATCATTTATTTTGATTAATTTATCTTTTATATCCGGCGGGTCTAGTGGAGGGCATGCACTTTAATTGAACCTACACACAAGACTTAATATGGGACATAATATCATATTATCGACGTGAGACGTTTTGACGTGAGACATTTTCACGCAACTGAACCGTTCTTGCAGATGCCCAAGAGCACAAAAGACTTGATGAAACGCAAGCTCTGATGATAGACTTAATTGGCCCTTTGGTACAACAATTTAGGAGTAATGTGACGCAAGTAACAAACTACAAAAATGTGTCAAACTGAACCAACTTTCTATACATATCTTTCAATGTTACTCACACATCAAACAAAAACCAAATTGCAAAGACCAATGTCACAAACTCACAACTGCCATTCAAAGATCTGAAATGGCAAATTTTCACCCAATTGCTCCTATTTTACTCTACTTTTCAAAACTTAAATTGGAATCTACAGTTAGAAATAAAGAAAGATACTGTTTCAAGTATATTAAATCGCCATCAAAAAAGGTGGAGCGAGCTTTTTTACATTCAACAAGTACTGGTTAAATAACTTATAAACTTCCTGTAATTTTAATGAATTAGAATCTTAATTTCAAAGACTCTTACTTGCATAGATGAGCAAAGAGAACTCTGGATTCTCTTGATCTTCTTTCTTGTTTGCAGCCACTTTGTCTTCCAACCACAGCCTGCTATCAACCCCACATCTTCTTCTGAACATAAACACAGCCAATCCATTTCCATGGCTAAAGAACCAATCATGGACATCATAGAACAAATCAAACAACAAACCATCAACAAAAATGGTTTGACTTCCCCTAAAATTCCATTGCAGCCTCTTAACTCTTGCAACATTCCTCTTATCCAAAGTCACTACTAAAACAGGCTGCTTCAATCCTTCACCGTCGCCGCCGCCACCGCCGCATCGTATCGAGATCTCGTGTATGCCTCCTTTATCACCAAACTGAGCCTTGGTGGAGTAAAGGGTAGTGGAGCCCACATAATGCTCTTTCTTGGATACAAGAGAGACTTTCGCCATGGAAGCACCATTGTTGATCTTCTTTGAAGCTACTTCTGTACATAGATCACCTAACATTAACCCGAGTTCCGAGTCAACCATGATAACTATGTAATACCCATCAATGGGTTCAGCTCCGTTTTCATAGATGACTTCTGATAGGTCCCACATAAGCTCAATCTTGAAATCATCAACCTCTATTGATCTTGCTCCTTTCTTTTTCCTGAATATCCTGGATACTGTGTTGAGCTTGAAGGTGGTGGTTGATGATGGATCCTCACCAAAGCTTATGGTGAGTCCTTGTGGGCCCATTTGAGTGCTGGACCAAGTTATTGTCACAGGAAGTTGTTTGTTGCTTGAGAGGGTGATTTTGTAATCTAGGATAACTGCAGTTTGTGTTGCAGGAGTTGTGTTTTGGGAGATGAAAGGTAATTGATGGCGTTGATGATGATTTGTATAGGTTGAGCATGTGGTTTCTGATACTCTCACTGCATGCTCACTGAAGCATGCTACCATGTCTCTCATTTTGAACTTCAAATTTAAAAGGAAATGAGAATTTTTGAACTTGGGTATCAAAAGAAGCTTATCAAGGATTGAGAAGGTGAAGAAGGAAGAGAGAGTAGGATGCAAGAAAATCCAGGTTTACTGACAAACCCATATGTAAATAATCAAAGATGATTCTTCTCTCTGACAATGAAGGATGGATCTAATTATAACAGAAGGAATAGAAGAATGAGATGCAGAAGAGCTTCAAAGGGTTTAGAATTCTTTTTGACAGTTCATCTTAGAGAATAAAAAAAGCAAAGATGGTAGAATTAGACCTGGTCTTGGGATTGTGACAATACTTTATAGTGGATGACTTTTCTTTGTGCTTCTGTGATGGATGATTAAGTAAATGGGGATAGAGGGTTAGCCCATTTGCTAAGGGACAATTCAAGTGTACAGCAAGAAAACAAAGGTTTTGAAGGTAAGAAAATGATGTATTATAGATTGTAGGAAGGAAGTTGTTTCTTTCTTCCTTTGTTTCCTGTCAAATTTTGGAGGGGCTTTGAAAATGATATTTTGGTTAAATGTAGCCTAAAATCTAACTTCTTTCCTTTGTTGAGATTCAATAATGGTGTAGTGGGAGGAGATGTATCATATTAACATGAAAATGAAATTAGGCCCCCACAATTTCAAACCCAACTCCTATCTCCCCAGATGCCTATCACCTAATAATGGTGAAAATAACTCTCTTTACTGATTAGGGTTAGGGTTGTTATATGAGCTGAGCTACTCGAGTTCGATTTTTAAAAAAAATTTGACTCGAGCTCGTTCATCTCAATGTCATGTTACTTTACAACTAGCTATTGATCCAAAGATTCAAGTCAAACTTACAGCTTTACAGCTTTGTCCTTCCCCACCCCCAACCACACCTTCTCCTCTATGTAAATAAACTTAAAAAACATTATCTTTGTAAACTCATCAAACAATTTCCAAGTATTATCTTAGTAACTGCTCCCAACCCAGTCAAAAACAAAAGAAAATAAGTTGCAACAATAATTTGTTTGTTCTGTAAAGGAACAATAAGTTACAAAAGAGGGCATAAAGTATTTTGGTAGGTAAGTAAAAGACTGTACAACAGCATGCAAAATGTGTAAAGACATAAACAAAAGCAATTGATCAGAAGAAACCCCACATCCACATATTTACAGTTTACTGGGCAAATTAACTAGTCCTAGGTGTGGTTCAGTTGGGACGAGGAAGACGAAGTGATCATTAGGCCAAGAAAAACACAATTATGAATAAAACAGCTACTGTGAAAATGATGGAACAAGGAGTATATGCCAATACAAACAACTCAGACTGAAAATGAACTGACTCAACTAAGTGAAATTTACTGGTATTGGTATATTTTGATGGTTTATTTATTTTCTTCTTTTGGGTTTGTTTTTCTTAGTTCATAGGAGAAGCAAGCTTTGAGCTTTGTGGGCTATGGACCCCTACAGAAACTATGGACCATGGAAGGGCATGTCCCCTTCATAATGGCAAGCATATGGTACCAAGAACTAAGGCTATTAAAATGAAGCTATGGCCAATTGGGCATCCATAAGTACATCCTTTCTTTCTTTATTTTTATTGTTTCGTTCGTAAATGATCAAAGGCGCGATTTCGTTCTTGTATGACACTAGTGTTGATATGTTATGAGTTCTTCAGTAAAGATTTGCAACAAAGAACTCATAGCTTGGTATTAGATAAAAGAGGTCCCTTTCACAATTATTATGTTTTTTTTGTAGCATGTGTGTTGCCATAGCTAAGAAATGATAGATTGGAGAAAGGAGGATATTAAATGCATGGTGCAAGTGGTAGGGCAGTTGCCTAAGATACTGAACTAACCATCACAGCCAACAGTTTTTCATTGCATAGGGATCGACAAGGAGGGGAATTCTGTATCTTAAGCATCAAATCATACTCACTTTCATTGTTACATAAACTTACAAGAAACAAGACAAGTCTATCAACTATGTAACAAGGCAACCATAATAGCCACCTTTTGTTTTTCCTAGGTGAAACAATACTAAACTATACACAAGTTTAGTCGAGGAGGTTATTACATATTACATAGTGTGGTTGTTATCTAAGTAAAATGAGTTTAGCTTAGATTGTCTAGGTTCATTTCGTTTACAATCAATCATTGTTTAGTTAAGTGAATGAGTACCGATCTGAATTTTTACCTCGAGTAGATTGAAGTTTCTAGTCATTTTAGGGTTGTTATTCAAGTCAAACAAACCGAACTAGCTTTGATGTGCTAATAACTCAACTTGTTAAGTTACGAGTAGACTTATACTATAAACGCGGTTTGGCCAAGTCTACAACCATTGATCTGCATTGTCATATATGTAAAAAAAACAAATATTTAATGTTAATACTTTTTTCCATTTTAAAAATAAAAAAATATTATGGGATCCGCCCGTCTGACCAAAAAACCCGACTCGAACAGTTATGGGCAAGACCTTAGACCCGAATCCGGACTCTTATCAAGTCCGAGTTTGCCCAAATCTAGTTACAAGCCAAACTTAAATATTGAATTGAGTTTGAAAATGTGATCATATTCGCCTTACATAATCAAGTAAACTAGTACAAAATAACCCTTTTTTTTTAACAGGATTTGAAAAGCTCAACTCATTAAACAACTACCATAGTGAAAAAGGTAAAACCTTCACTAAACAACTCCATCAAAGTGGGTCAAGAAGTAGAAAAATTGGAACATGGGGATGTATTGAGAGATGTAAAATGTAACTAACAAAAGCAACAGTTAAAGCTTTGTGTCGACGGTGGTTAGGAGTGCAGAGTAATTTACCCACAGATGGTCAAAGGCCCATTCTCCAACAAATTCATACAGCTAACTTAAAAGGAAAAATTACAGTCCAGGACCAGCTTTCTTACATAAATTACAAATTCAGACCAACAGGAAGAAAAATAATGAATTTATGAATGTGCAAGTATTTAATGATAGCACATGCATGATAAAAGTTGGCAGTACAGTATGACTGTAACTCGAATTGCTGAAGACCAAGCCAAACTTCAACTTGCAATTAGTTTAATCACATTCCTAATCTCACAGCTGTTAAGATTAGAGGCATATTAACTTCAATTACATCTCTTGAGATGAAACTGTAAAGATGTAAAATTGGAGTTTCACATAAACAAAGTATGCTCCAAATTTAATTAAAAACCAATTAGAGATGATATCTAGAAGATGTAATGCTTGCACACTTTGATTTGCCCAAACAAAATTGGGAGCCTTTTAAGCAATTCATTTCTTACAAGTCTCCAACAACAACTAACAAGCAACTGCTTTCTTACAAGCCTCCAACACCAACCAACCTAGTTATTGCTAGGTCTTATCATTCCATCCTATTCATCAATAATATTTGGTTTTATCAACCTAAAAAAAATTTTAAAAATTAATCTGGACTAACTGGTTTACAAAAATTGATAAATTTCAACCCTATAAACTTAATAAACTCTTCAACTATGATAAAATAGGGAGACTTGTTTGGTTCAACTTTTCGTTTCCAATTTGTTTTCAAATCTAAACAAGAAAGCATTACATAAATAAATATGAGCCTCATAACTTATCTCCCTAATGATTTATATTCGTTACAAGAAAGTAGGTCTCATATTTGCAAAGTGCTGTGCTGATAAAACTCTATTTAGAACTTGGAAAACGCCATACATCAAACCTAACCACAAGGAAGCATCATTGCCTTTTCTTGAAATCCCTAAACCAAACATACTTGACATGCATGCTACCATCAATCTCAAAAGGACATTTCAGCTTCTCATAGCATGTGCACTCCTTAAAGTCTCATAAAGTTCAGTCCTGTTAAAAAAAAAATGGTCCGCCCCTACCTCTCAATATATTAATCAGGCAAGTCAATACCAAGATAGTATACTTATACACAGCAGCATAAACTATAGCCCCCAGAGCTATTGCATCTTCCTGGAAGATGCCGGCCGCATACATGGGCTTTGTCGAAGAAAGCGACTCGTTACATTCCTTGTATCTGTACTCCTTTCTTTATGTATTCTTCATTTTGAGTCTTCTCTTGTCTGGCATCTCCATCTTCAACTCCTATTGTATTCATGTTACACATGCCATTTCTGTTAACATATATAATACAGGTCGGCATTACGGAATGTCAAAGGATTTACGATTCCACGAGTGTTTGTTAACGTGACATGATATTATCATCAATGCCAAAACATCCAACATTGATGTATAAAAGGTGTTACAAACTAACCTGGAAAAGTTCTCCCTTGAATTCTTCTATACCTGATTCATTTCCTCTTCCAGAACAAACAGTAGCAGGAGGCCTTGGGTCATATTTCAAGTTTTTGTAAAGCACAAAATGGTACAGCTAAAATGTGGTCAGCAACTAAAAATTTTCTGCTAATATCAGTAGTTCACAAACAATGAGCCATTGATTTGAGCATTTCTGTATGTGCAACCACAACTAACAGATATAATTGTAGTAGTTCACAAACAATGAACTTGTTCATATGCCAACTTCAAGTTTACAGAGATTGGTCCCTTGTACTTCAGAACAATAATAGTAGCATGGCACTGCAGCAATTAACTCAATGAACTTAGGAGGATAATACCGATAACAGTGATGTCACACATGTAGTGTTTTATTGGATACCTTCTGATTTGCAGTATTGCAAAGGTGGTTACAGTAAGGCATACATTTATTAAAAGCCATGAAAAGCCAAACCATAACAAAATACTCCAGATATATGAGATTTGGTTTTTACATTTTGATATTTCTAGAAGATGCAAGTACAATGAAATGGCATCTGCAAAAAGATCAATATAGAAAATGTGTTTGGTGATTCGTGGATCTAATTCTGATGATAATCTTTCAATCAAAACCACTTTGAAACATGATATTTCTATTGCATTTTATGTGAACCTCAGCAGACTAAGGCCCTGTTCGGTGAACTCTTCAAGATTATTTGGGAGATTATAATTCCACAATAATCCGATAATCCAAGTTGAGATGGATTACAAAAATCCAGAATAATTTTGTAAAATAATCTCCTAGCATAATCTCAACCAAATAACCCCAATAATCTACCTCCGCTGAACTGTGCCTAAGAGTACAAAAATTACTCTTTATAAATCACCACAAGTTAGCAAACTTTAGACTTAACAAATCAACATGTCGACAAGCAAGATTAGTGAATATTCATAATTCCACGTCCGATGCTCAATAATGGAACTTGAAGAGAATCCAAGCTTATTAGCAGAAAATTTTGAGGAATAAAAAAAAGAATTCAAATTGACCATCTACTATAACATTATGCCTTACAAGCTACAAGAGTCTAAGGAACAAACACACAGAACCACAAAAAAATAAAAATATATGTTTGATAATAAAAAACTTGATTATTCATCTTTTCTTTTTCTTTTGCTCTTGTCTTTTAATTCAATATAAAATAAATAAAGATAAATAAAGAAAGAAAGAGTTCCTTACAAAGTCCCAAAAGATTTGTTAGAATCAGATCCAAGAATTGTGTTTGGTACTATGAAGAGTCTTCAACAGGATTATTCAAAGTAACCAAAGATAACAAACATAATGCTGACTATTATTCACAACACTATTCAAAGTAACCAAAGATAACAAACATTATGCTGGGTATTATTCACAACACCTTGTACATGAAATTAGCCCAAGAAGCAACAAGTAAGCTTAATAATAAAAAAAAATTTCATTGGACATAAATCACAATGTACAATGCAGAAGCAAAGGTAGGTGAAAAAATAAACACCCCAACAAACTTATCTGCAGTTTCATAAAGGACTGTTAATTCATATCTTTAAGTTGTCTCCCAGAAAATCCAAACTCACCTTCAAGGGCCTAAGTATGATCTTACATGGAGTATATAGGCTTGTCGGATAAGCATCATACACTGATGATAAAAATGCGGCTGAAGTGTGAACGGTACAATAGAGGTTTGTGGCGACACTTTTATTTAGTTTCGATTAGTACAACCAAAATCCTCAAGTGCAATAAAAAATAATCCATAATAGATGATAATATGCAGGACAAATTGAAGGCAGAAAGATATAATTAAGGAAGAAAATGACATCCACGTGATTCTTTTGGTGTAGAGAATTCTCCGTCCTTTTTGGCTATCATCAATGTCAATCTTACTCAATAACATCGAGTATCAAAGAAATAAAGCCACAATTTGCAGCAAGAAAAAGGTAGTTGATCTAATTCTGTCACCATTTTGTACAAAACATTATTACATCCGAGGTCATTATGGAAGAAGTAATGATAGTAAATGTAACCTTCAAACTCAAACCCGAAAACACTAGTAGGAGAATATATCAGCTAGCTTGCATTCAATCCTCTACTAAAACAACAAAAAGCAAGTCACGAGAACCAAGTCACAGAAGGTTTTACAACCAGCAGAAGAACATCTATACATCAAACAGGGCTTACGCAAAGACAGAAACAAGAAAAAAAGATCTCCCTGCCGGAAAATACTCAATGGCGTAGTGTGATGACTCGTAACTGCAAGTCTGCAACTGCTAGGAGGATAATACCAGAGAGGCGTTTTGTTGGGGAAGTCGGATTTTGAGTTGGGAATTTCGTCGAACATGTGGTCGACGTCATCTCTTCAAAGGGTAACCTTTCACCGATCGATCGGTAGAAAATACACATCTCTATCAACAGAAATTCAAATTTGGAGACGTGTGTCATTAGTTTTATTACCTAGTTCATGATGCCCCCAATACTTTTGGAATTAGGATACTAAACAATTAAAAAAACTTACAATGATAGAGATTAGAGAATATTTTAGCAAATGAGTTGGAAAAGGGGAAACCCCAAATATACATAGCAAAACTTCATTCGTTTGATCAAATCTTGTGGATTGGGCTGCAATTGATTGGTCCAAATAAACTTGTTTTGCTTTTACGCCTTTGTGACTCATTTTGGAGCCCATTTGCAAAAATGGCTAGCTTGTTTCATACTAACCCACAAAGCTACCATACAATAGGGTAGGGGTGGGCATAAATCCCTTTTATCCAGTCCCGATCCCATCTCGCATATTTATATAAATAATATTTTTATATTTTTAATAATATTATATGGATAATAATATATATAAATTATAATTTTATATTGATAAGAATTATAAAAGTAATAAAATACTAAAAGAGTAGTAAACTATAATTAGGGATCACAATATGTAAAAGAATATTTTCTTTTATAAATCATCATTAGTGTAGTGCAGTGCTATGTTTTTTGAATGTGAATCGGTAAGATACACTTTGGTGTAAATTTTATTTGTTTTGATTGTACTAACTACTAATGTTGGCTTGTTGAATCGGTAATTCGGTATCGAGTTTTGTTTATCATGTGTATCTTTAAACATGACAAAAAAACAAGCACAAATGTTCAATTTAATATATGCATAATTCTTGCGTGATTAGGCTCGTCCCGTTCCGTCTCATACGGGACAAGGCCCGCGTAGAACGAAGAAAAAAAATGTAAATCCCACCCCGTCCTGTCCCGCTTATAATTTGGGGGACGGGACACGGGACGGTTTTAGTCTTGTCCCGTCCCATGTTCAACCCTACAATACGGTATCATCAAAGAATACTAAAACAAAAAACATTTTTTTCCATATGTGGAAACTGTCAAAACATTTTCCTCTGAATTCTTTGAGTTTTAAAGCTGGGAATCTAATCTCAATTTATCACCTTATAGTTGTTGACGGTACTATATTTGATGATAATATAGTTAGTGATGTTATAATTTATGACGGTAGGTGACTATACAATTTATGATTGTACAATAACACAGTTGTTCACATTATAATCGGTACCAAAATAGTAGTTGTTGATGATGATAATATAGTCGATGATAATGGGTTAGTGACAACATAATTCGTGATGATATTGTTGATGACACTTGGACTTAGAAAAAGTCATGTCCGCCCCTTCGGATAATCGGGTGGATATGAACAACACCCACATGCCCGAATGGCCCAATAAGCTTAATAGTCCGGCCCAAAAGCATGTTTTAAAATAAATATGTAAAATATATATAAATTATAGAGGTATATAGTAAGACTCAAACTTGAGACCTCAAGGTAAGGTTTAAGTGTCCGCTATAAATTACTTTGTTTTTTGTTTAATAATTTTTTTAACTAATACGAATATTTTTTTCCTTTTTTACTAACAAAAAAAAAAAACTTTGGGACCCATCCATCCGGCCCGACTCGGACAAGTATAGGCAAGACCTTATGCACAAATTCGAAAAAATGGGCATTTGTTTTTTTAAAAAGTCCAGATCGTATGGATTTGTCCAAGTATAATGACAATGCAATTATTATTTTTTTAATCTTATTTTTATTTTTTAAATTGTGTTTTTGAAAAAAAAAATATTATTTGAAGTTGGGGACTTCTAGCATGTCGGTTAGTTCCTGATTTGGGATGCCTTGTCTGAGCAGGCATTAACTACTTTCCTGCGGAAAGCTGAGCGTGATATTTGAGCCGGGATTAACTCTGATACAGGTAAGTCCCTTGGACTTACTTAACTGCATTATGTGTGTTAGCGTAGCTATGATAGTAGTGTGTTCTAGATGTTAAATGTTAAAGAACATGCTAGGATGACATTTTATGTTGATTGACCCAAGTGTATGATAATCGGGGTGATGACAACTTGTCGAGTTTTACAGGAGATTGGGAGGTTCTCTGCGACTAGTCCAGACAGGTAAACGGTGAGATGCATCGGATCCAATCCTGTTGGTAAAAGGGGACAAAGACGAGTTTCGGGAGATTCTCGTGTCACAAAAGAAGTTGAATTAGTAAAGTGTATAACCTAAAAATACAATAACCGGATTTGTGTGAAAGCATGTTTATGTGTTTTATTTCTTGACGAGTATTTGTGTTGTTATAGTTATTTTGATTTATAGAATGTTAGCTAACGGTTTATCCGTTGTGTAGATGCCTTGCAGGTTAGGGATGGTGCCGAGTGATCCGGTCGGAGTGGTCAGCCGGGGGATATTGTACATTATAGGATAAGGTATGGTGTTTTCTTATTCTCGTTGTCTTTCCGTTGTTGTTGTCGAACTCGGCTGAGAGTCTATTGCTTTTACGAATGTTAAACCTTTTGGTACTTTATCTATTTTGGAGTTTTCATTTATTTGTGTCTTGTTGCAAGTTTCGGTGAAATTGTTGTCAAGTTAAGGGTCAGGACCCATTGTGAGGTCCTAGCCCATAGCATCCCGAGTTCATAAAATTTGGGGTTTTACAGCGAGACCGAGAAGGAGTATGCCGAGAGGAAGGCCGAGAGGGAGACTAGGCTAGGAGGAAGGCAACGACGACTTGAAATGGCCTAGGAGGAAAAGCAACCACAACAACGCGACAAACAGTGGGTTGGGAGGAAGAGGTCCGAAGAGAGACGACGTCTAGGAGGTAGGCGACATCTTCTCTTCTTCTTCTCTTTAGGACTAGATCTCGACTGGATCTGTACATACAAATCAATTTGGCTCCTTTTCATTTTCACCGATTCAGTTCTTCAATCTTCGCTTCTATTCTTGATTTCTTTCTAAGTTTGGAACAATGGATTTGTAATGTTTTGATGTTTTGGTTTTTGATCTGGAATCTCGAATCGATTGTTATGTTTTGAATGTTATGAGCTTGTGAATTGTGTTTGTGAATTTGTGGTGTTGGTTCCGACTTTCGGTCTTTCTTTCTCATTTTAGTTTCTTTGAATTGAATGTGTGAGGTTGCTGGTTGCGTACTGTCGTACTTGCATTTTCTGAGTTTTGGTTTGAACTGAAACCGAAACCGCAAAATATGTAGTTCAAACCGAACCGAAACCACACATTACGGTTCGGTTTTGAGAGTTTTGTTGTGTTGCGTAACGTAACCATTTGTTATGTTATGCACTGACACTTACGCCTCAAGAGACCCATTTGTGATAAACAGGTTATATGATATATTGGACTAGGATAATTGGTTATGATGCGCACTGATAGCTAAGCCTAGAGGGTAATTGATTATGTTACGCACTGATAGTTAAATCTCAAGAGACCAAATGGTAACCAATTGTTATAGTTGAAAGATGTATTATATGGACATAAATGAATGACAGTGATGATTACAAAGATATGTCGGTGGTTATATATGAGCAAAGATTGGTATAGTCAAGGATGATGAGAGTTGTTGATGGATATGTATAGGGTTATGATCAATGTTACCTTATCCTGTTTTATTTGTTATAATTTTTAGTTTCTATATAGTCATATTGTACATATTTGTTTAGCTTGCTCCTTCTTTTGTTTGATGTTTTATACTTATTGATTTATACTTTGTAATTATATACTTACTTTTGAAATATCACTATTGATAACTTGATTTTCTTGTCCCTTACTTGATACGTACGAGTTTAAACTGATTCTGGAGCTTAGACCTCAATCTTGAAACGTTATTTAATGGTTATCTTGTTGTTGTTTTAGGACCTTGTTCAGGCATTGAACTTGCATTGGAGATTATCTTCCGGGAGATGATGTACAACCGAACTCACGTATGTCTTAGGTTTTGGGAAGATTGTTGTGTCTTGGTCTCAAGTTTTCTTGTCGTTGAGTTTGAGTCGTGGAGTTGTTTTGCCTTTATATATATTTTTTTTCATGGTTTTAAGTTATCATTATCTAAATTGTTGAAAAATAACAGTCAAATAATTTATTTATATTTATTGTACTTGTTATTAATAGATATAATAGTGAATTTGTTATCAATCTAAATTTAATATACCCGCTGTGTTGTGGGATCATAATGACATACCAGATTTCAAATCCGGAACACTACATCGATACAACACTCAAGATATCGGTCAAAGTACTATTTGTGTGTCATCGAATAATCATTAGTGACATCTGTAATATGTTGGTGACCTGAACTTTTTCAAGTTTTATAAAAGATTGATCCAAATCATCCAATGAAAGAAGTTTTTTGAAATAAACAAAAATATTTTGTTTAGGTTGATATGTGTTCGACCAGAATACTACCATGGTATTATAAAAAATATATAATGATATTTTCAAATATAAATTAAAATTTTAAAAAATTAGCGTTATATGTATTAGTTTAATAATTATAAGCAAACTTGGTACTAATTGAATTTTAATTTTAAAAACATAAATAATAAAAGTATAATTCATTTAATTGGTAATAATAATATATACATATAACTCATTTAGTAGAGATTTAATCAACGTATAAGAAGATTAAGGTCTAATGTTTAAAAATGACAAACATTAATAAGAGAAAGTAAAAAATAATGGAAGGTTTTTCTAAATTGATTAATATAAGAAAAATATGTGATGGACTATAAAAGAATCACGTGTGATCATAAGTAGGGTTGTGCATACGGTCCGGACCGAACCGGTGGACCGTAAATTAATAAAACCTTGGATCATAGATCGGACCGGACCGTCCGGTCCAAAACCGGACCCGGAATGGAACGGATAGGACCGAACTGGACCGAAAATTCGTAGTTTACATACCAACCCGGGTTACGGTTTTATACGGTCAAAAAATCGGACAGGACCGTAACCCGAATTTTTAAAAAAAACCTGGACCGTAGACCGGTCAGTAAAATTCGGTCCGATCCGGTCCGATTTTGCACAGCCCTGATCATAAGAGATATTATTTTAATGTAAGCATGTATCATGTATGTTAGTTTTCAATATTAGCTAAAAATTTATTGCAAAAAACGAATAAAAAATTTAACCCCGTCTTTTCATAGATTTGATTTTTGACCACTTTCTACTAAATATTATTTGTTTTGAAAATATATCTTTATTATAAAATAAGTTTCTGAATTTTTTTGACTCTTGTCAACAATTATTGGCCGTAGTTAATTTTATTGTTAACAATGATAAACATTTTTTTTTTTTTTGGTTTTCTAACTTAGTGATAAAAAAAATGAAAATTATTAAAATTACCAGTTAATTATTATGATGATTTGTAACCACCCGTTATTTAGGTAATTGCCCTCAACCACCGATTATATGTGTCCCTAAGAAAACATTAATCCTATATCTAATTCTTTTTTCTTTAAATAAATTCACTTTTTATTATTTTAATATTTTTTTCTCTAAATCAATTCAATTTATAAATTAAAAACTAGAAACATTTTTTTCCTTCTAATTTAGATTAGTTTAAGTTCAACAATGATTTGTTAGTATAAAACACGAATTTGCCGTATCAAGTGGGGAAGATGTTGTTGGAAATTTAGAAATGCTTTTTAACTTTTCCTTTTATCAGAAATGACAACTATTATTAAAATATATCAAGTTTGATCTTTCATGAAAAAGGCATGCTAACTTGTTGGACATGACATAATCTACCTAATGTTTTTTTTTCTCCTTTTTATCAATTATTATCTTTTTCACATGTCATCTTTATATTACGCTACCACACTATTTTCAATTATATATTTTTTTTTATGTGAGATTGTGTTCATATTAATGAAAATATTAATGTATAGTAGATCCTAAATTGAGATAGCGTATATCATATATTTGAAAAGAGAATAATACAATAAACAAAGTTAAATAATTCAATAAAACAACATGTATTCACATGCACTTAAAATGCATGTATTCCAGGACGAGATGATAAAAATAATTTAATCTTTTATGGTATTTGTATTAAAAAAAAATTAATAAGAAATATTTCAGTTTTATTGATGTTAATATACGAGTTTAAGTTTAGATCAAATCTTGTGCATTAAATGGAAGTTACGTTAGTAAGTATTTGTTTTGTAAAAAAGTATTTTGAGAAACGTTTTATCTATACATGTATACTATAAGACACGACATTAATAATGACATGACAGTCTCACAATTTTTCATGCAATTTATTTTATGCTAATTCTATAATTAAGCATCAAAACTTTTTACTAGACCATAATAAATTTTTTCTCATAATTATTTTTTTTTAAAACCATTTGTTATGCATAGTTTTTTAAATTCGTTCATACTTTCATATATTTTGTTATTTCACATCGGTTATTAAATGGGATGACACTTTGAGAACTTGTATAATATTTATTCATCGAATTAACATCTAGTATGTTCATTGGTCGTTGTGACCTACTTATATGTGGATCAGTGTGACATACTCGTATATAAACTTATACGTGTATCATTGTAACTTATTTGTATGTGAGACCTTGACATATTCGTATGTGAATCGTTTTAGCATATACTTAATTATGCTCAACATAAGCATATGCTCGAACCCGTAAGCATATGCTAAAACCCGACTCAATGTAACTCAATATAGGAACCTCATACCTTATTTTTCTTATTTTATTTTTTCAATGTAACTCAATGATTTTTCCCTCTAAATGTGCACATGTGTTTCATGTGTAGTGGAGGCACACTTTCTTTTTCAGAAAAAAAAAATTAAAAAATGGAGTGGGTGATGTCTATTTGTTGTATATGGACCAGACTGAGACTCTGGAGAGTGGTATGGCGGGGCATACCCTTTGGTTGTACACTAAACGACACAAAACACACGACCTCACATGTCGCAAATCTTTTTTTTCTTTCTTGTACATAGATATTTCATTATTGCTTCATGAATTCCTCATTTTAAATTGTGTATGGATCCAATGCCAATATTTGTTACGTTATATGTGCATGTTATTTATGGGGTTTATAATTATAATGATATAAAATTTGTTTATTTTATTGACTAGGAAAATATAGAGAAAATAAAATAATAAATTAATAATAAAAGATAAACCATATAATAAGAGATAAGCCTAATAATGTCAAAGATAAGTTCAATACTCTACTACTCCCTTCAAGTGGGAGATAGAAGAAAAACATCTCCAAGCTTGAACTGCAGAAATTTGATGAAGGACTTGATGTACCTGCCTTCCTTCATCGATCTTTGTTTTGTTGGCGTCGATATGTCGTCGGTAGGTTGGGCCCTAAGATGCAGTTTGATTAGCATCCTAGAGGAAGTTTCGGGTCCTAGAACGTAGATTGATTAGCGTCCTAAAGTAAGCTATGGGTTCTAGTATAACACCCCGAATCCGCGGGACTCAGAGTGCTACGAGTTAGGCCCTCACAATGGGCCCCAACCCTTAGCCTGAACAATTTCACCAGATCTTGCAACAAGGCACAAATAAAGGAAAAACCGAAATAGTTTTAATGCAATGTAAAACATGATCCGAAAGATACAAAGGAAGGACTCTAACCGAGTTCATACAAAAACAACCACAACGTTTTCAAAACGACAACAACAACAGCAACAAATATAAACCAACACATCCTATAATGTGTGGAACCCCGACTGCCCACTCCTCCGAATCACTCGGCGGCGTCCCTAACCTGAAAGACATCTACAAGGCGGTATAAAACCGTTAGCTAGCATTCTAAGCATAAGAAGGATGATAAAGGCACACACATATAATAGAACATAAGCACATAACATGATAGCACACAAGTCCGAATTATTATCATCCATTACGTTATCCCTTTACTAATTCCATTTATGGTGTGACACTTGAATCATAACGATCTCGCCCTTGTCCCCTTTCACTAAACATGTTTGTACTTGATGCAAATCAGCATCACCTGTTGGACTGGTCGCAAGGCACCTCCCAGTCGCCCTATTTTGGACTAGACAAGTGGTCACCGCCTGGTTATCATACACTTGGGCCATAATACAAACAATAAATGTGGTCTTCCTAATCCGGTTAATCGTTATCAGAACAATTATAAACACACACCACCATCACGCATCATACTCATACTTTGAAGCTAGCTAAGTAAGTCCGAAGACTTACCTGTCTCAAAGATAATCCCGCTATATCCCGCTCTCAGCTTCCCGCAGGATGACACTCAACGCCTAGTGAAATAAGGTACACTATCAACATCTCTCTCACATTCTAGAAGTCCTTAGACTTCTAGTCTCAATGATCTCGCAAGATCATAAATCATAACCATGCTAGGATAACAAACTGCTAGCCCTCACGGTCTCACACAATCATAACCATCACAACACACGCTAGGATACTCTCGTTCTAGTCTCCACGATCCCAACAATCATATAACCACAACCTCAAGCCTCAGATACTCACAAGATCAATCAAACACTCAAAGTCTTACAACAATCAACAATCCTCAAAACTCACCTAAGGTTCAAACCACTACTTGGTATTCTCACTAAGTTATGCTAGATTTGCCTAGCATGATATACTACCACTAACATAACTAAACGAGGGAGAAGATGCTCACACAAGGTCCAATGCGGAAGACGATCTACGGATGTCGAATATGGATTCGTTGAGCCTTTATCGGGGCGTCTCCCAACCTAGCACCAAACTAAACAAATTTAGTGTAACGCTAAATTTGGGCATAGTATATAACATATATAAAATAAGAATAAACCCCGTACTAGAAACCGAGTTAAAATCTCAAAACTCTTTCCGGTAAATTATCAAATATATAAAACATGGGTCATAATCTGCAATTAAATCTTTGAGCCATAAACCGAAATTAAACCAACAAGGGCATAAAATATAGAATATATAAATATAAGAATAGAACTCAAAGTAAAACCCTAGTTTAGAAAACCGTAAATACATTTTCCGGACAAGTTGAACAACTCTAGAAACTTGGGCCATTTTCCATAAATAAAACCTTGGCCATTATCTGTAAATAATTTCAGCATGGCATAAAAGCAACAATCTAGGAACTTGAGTACAAAACTGCAATTATAAAGCTATGGGTACAATCTGTAATTATACCAAATTTGGGGAGTCCTGATTTTAAATAAGGAAATTAGGGTTTATTGAAGTCACTATTGAAGGCCGCCGATCAGTACAGGTGGCGATTGGGGCTTTCTCCCTTCCCGGCGGAGCTCGAAGGCCGGCGAGGGGGGTAGGGTGCAGGCGGCGACATAGTGGACAGAAGGACAAACTGCAAAGAGTTACAAGAGGTGGGTTCCTAGTTCCGGCGCTACAGGAGCTTGGAGAAGGAAGGAGAGGCGGCGAGTCCAACAACGTCTCCTCACGTGACGGCTTTGCCTGGCGTCGACGACAGGTGCTTCTCCGGTGAGGTTCTCCCCGGTAGCTCGACAAAGGCTCGATAAGAAGGGTTGTAGGGGAGATCGAGGAGAACAGGGTGAGGGAGGCAAAGCTCAAAGACGAGAGGGAGAGATAGATGGATGGTTGCATATGCTCGAGGTAGCTCCGATGGGTGGAAGCAAGGTGAGGCGGGGCAGGTTCTCAAGCGTCGTCTAGCAGCTTCATTTCCCAAGCTGCTGCAGTGGTGATGATGGAGGGAAACAGGAAGTGTAGATGAGAGTTTTGATAGCATGTATTATAGTCTATATTTTGGGACTAGTTTAGACGTTTTATCTTCAATAATCTGCATGTATGGATGTATATTATGTGATTATATTGTTGTTTCATCTACCTTTGCGGGAATCGGGGTCTACACCTAGTTTCGTTGTAATTGTAGATAAAATGACACGTTTTGCATTGAAATAGAGCTAAGGAGTCATTAAAGCTACATTCTGAAGCTTAAGGAAGAACTCAGGAAACATGGAAATGATTAAAAAGATTTACTTTGGACCAGATTCGAAATATTTCACATTCAATTGAGATTCTCCTCGGTCAACTACAGTGTCACCTCGACCGAGGTGATCTTGAGGAGCGTCCCGACCGAGGCGAACACCCTGCCGCCGGCGAGATATATATTTTTGGCTAAGATCTTTTACTTTTAGAAAGAAGATATCTTATATTTTTGGGCTGAATTTCTGGAAGGAAGATATTATTTTTGGGAGATGTATTTTAGAGATATGGATATATTTTCTAGGAAATTATCTTTTTAAGATATTATTATCTTTGGAAGATAATTCTCCTATATATAGGGTTGGATTTTCCACAATTCAGCCATCTTCTACACATCTCTGGATCAAGAGAATCCTGGAGTATTTTCTGAGAGTTTGAAGGAAGGATTGAATGATTGAAGATCAAGGAAAAAAGGAATTGAGTTTGGAGTTAGCTTTTGAAGGAGTTTGTAAGACTTTCTTAGATTGTCTTTTGATTGATTGTCTTTTCTAATTTGTGATTTGAGGAACGCTTGTTGTTACTTGTTCGATTCAGTTATTGAGACCTTTTTTCTAAGGTTTTGTGTTCGAATATTGATTCCCTTTTCATTAATTTGATAATTGTTATCATGATGATTGTTGGCTAAGTTTCTTATGCGATTCTTGGGTGATTGACTGAAAGTTGTCGGAAAGACGATGATAGAATGATCTTAATCCCAGCAGGACCCTGAAAGCTCGAGTCTTTTACCTTAACCCTAGAACACCTCGCTGAGTCAAAGAACATCTCGGCCGGGGTGGGATCTGACTGAACGAGGTGAACCTTTCCTGATCCGAAACTGAAGTTAAGTATTCTAGTTTGCCAAATCCTATCCTTATTACACCTTTCCTGGTTCAACGCAAGCCTGGGATGAGACTTTCCGGTGATTCCTTTGTTTGTTTACTCAAGATCATGAGTGTAGGTAATAAAAGTTTATCCTTTATTGGGGTTTGAGTGGGCCTTCATCCCATCTTTGTGAGTTAGCCTAATACTTACCTGATAAAGGTTGATTCTATTCCCTTGGGTGGTGTGTTGGTTTGAGATTATAGTTCCTTTCCTTAGTACCTTGAGACTTATCCGGTAATCTATTCCCACCTTAGAAACACCTTCCCTTTGCAAAACCTCACTTTGTCCGCGTTATCCTTTGAGATCTTGAGTCGGAACCACAACTAGATGCTTTAATGCCTAGAATCCGCATTTCCCCTTACTTGACTTTATATCATCTTTGATTGCTTTAATTGCTTTTTGTTAATTGCAATATTTAACAACCTGATTCTGTGCTTTGTTTCACCGAAGTCCCTGTGATCGATCCCTGGAATTCTTGCTTTTTATTACAATTGACCCGTACACTGCGGGTTCGCATATTTGTTCAAGCATACTTCTTGGGTTATAAATTTAAAGTTTGCACACACCTTTTTGGAGCGAACAAGTTTACAGAGGAGGAAGGTGAGGTTAGGAGGATGTTGTCCTTCGACACAAGGGAAGAAAGGAGAGAGGGATTGGCTGGGTGATAGGGGCCGAGGAAGGGAAGACCGAAGGGTCGGGGTGAGAGCGAGAAGTCGAGTGCAGCAGGTTGGGTCACCTGCAAAAAGAAGCGGGAAAGGAGAAAGAAGAAAGAAAAAAAACCAAAACCAAAACAAAAAGGAAAATAAAATAAATAAAAGAGAGTAGATCCAAAAGCGTTCGGAACGGGATTTCCGAAGCGAAAAACTTTCCCGACTTCTTCCGAAAGTAATAACATAGATGTACGTGAATATATCAAAGATATAAATATACTTGGAAAATATATTTTACACCGTAAGATACTTTAAAATAAAAATATTTAATCTAGTAAAAATATCGATAAAAGTAGGAAAATAAATATCGTAAAGCATCCAATAAACGGGGCGTTACATCACATCCCCTAAAAGCAAGTTTCGTCCCAAAACTTGCTATGCGTCGAACTTTTTGGTCCCTATGGCCGATGTATGAACTCTCAAACTAAAAATGCTTAAACCTTCTAATCTATACAATCTACTCAACTACCACCGCAAGATAAAACAAGTCGTATAGCACATTCCCGCACAGGACACAAACTATATACAACATCACACATGCACATAACTCAACCAATGGAAGAACTAGGTCTAACCCGTCTATTCTATCAATGCTACTAGCTCAACGTAAAAACTCAACCACAGTTACTATCCTCCGTCTTCCAGTTAGCTTCATCGGTTTCTCGTCTGCCACTAGATCCTCAGGACTAACAATATGTCTCGAGTCATGTATGTACTCTCTTGATTAATACACATGAAACGCCATGTGAAAAACCTCGACTCTCGGAGGCCATGCCAACCTGTAAATCGCTTCCCAACTCATGTTAAGATCTCAAAAAAGTCAGTTATATCAAAAACTCAACTTTCTTCTCGGGTATTTCTCAATGCAACATTTCCATTATGTTTCTCTTTGTTTGTCTCTAACGAAGAAGATCGAACTTCCAATTTACCCCGTTGGCTTTGGTTCTTGTCAAACCAAACTTTGATGTTACGTTTTCTTCAATTCTTGTTGCAAGTTTTAAAATAATGAAGGAAGTACTTTACTTCACACTGCTTCTACTAATGAGACATGTACGCTATTACTTTTACAACGTTCGTCAATACTCAACCAAGACCTTACCATGGAGAAACACTTGTACCCTTCAAACCCATCATAAACAATTGCACCAATGAATATCCTCTTAACTCTCAACAACCCCATTGTCAATTTTCGTCCCACTCAAACTTTTTTGTCTTCCGAAGTAGGTTAGCAACATATGGTGTTACTTGGAGAATCTCTCCACAACTCCGGTAATGACCAACACATCCAAAAGAACTTGTAACTTCTTTCACACTCTTCGGGGTTGCAATCCCAAGACAACTTGTCCTTCAACTTCTCTCTTCTTCGAGAGTAGACCAAAATATCTTATCCGGGCGTTAGTAAGCCTATATGGAATCACTAAAACTCCTAGTGACCATGATTTTTCCGGAATGCCGGATTTGCAATATCCCAGTCTTGGATTCTCAATTGGTGACAATCAGACCTTAACTCAATTTTAGAATAGACTACCGAACCTTACAACCGATCGAGAGGATCATCTATCCGTGGTGAGGGATACTCGTTCTTCATTGTTATCTTGTTTGGCTCACGGTAATCGATGTACAAACGGACATAACCATCGCTCTTTTCGCAAACTAGTGTTCTCCATAACAATTTCAAATCAAGAGTTTAAGATATAATCCAATATAAAATATTAATCAAGAGTTCAAGATAGATTCCAATATGAACTTTAAATCCAGATTTCAAGATCACGTCTGGTGTTTTCTATGGTAGTGCATTGGTTCTAATGAACCTATATCAACAAGTCCTTGCAACTGATCGTTCAAATGCTTCTTCAACTCACGTATCTTCACATGTGTCATTCTATACGGCGTCTTAGATATCGGAGGTGCGTCAAGCTCAACCTTAGTGTCAAATCCACATTCCAACGTAGTGAAAGTCTTGGTACGTTATAAGAAGAGGGTTGGGAATTTCATCAAAAAAAAAAAAGATAAACACCGCGGACAAACTATACTCCGATACCGCGGCCAAAGTCTTTTCTGATACTGACGGCTTCAGATACTCGCGGCCAAAGTATTTTCTGATATTCGCGGCCAAAGTATTTTTTTATACCAAGTTTAATTTTAGGGTTTAAGGTTTTGTTTTGTGCGAATGCGTAGATCAAGAGAAGCGCTCTGATACCATGAAGAGATTTGTGAACTGAAAGTAAATTCCGACGCAAGTAATTTAGCGTCTTAGAGTAAGTTTTGGACCCTAGGATGCAGGTAATTTAGCGTCCTAGGGTAAGTTATGTGCCCTAGGACGCAGGTAATTTAATTTAGCGTTTTAGGGTAAGTTTCTGGGCCCAATGACGCACATAATTTAGCGTCCTAGGGTAAGTTTCGGGTCTTAGGACGCAGGTAGATTAAATTTCTAGGGTAAGTTTATGGGGCCTAGAACGCAGGTAATTTAGCGTCCTAAGATAAGTTTATGGGCCCTATGATGCAAGTAATTTAGCGTTCTAGGGTAAGTTTCTGGACCATAGGACGCAGGTTGATTAGCATCCTAGAGTAAGTTCTGGGTTCTAGGACACATGTAGATTAGCGTCCTAAGGTAAGTTTTATGTTTAGGTAGGTTTTGTGTTTAGGATGAACAATAGAAGGAAAAGTATTTTCTGATACCGCGAACAAAGTATTAGGGGTGTTCATTCCCGGATATCCAATCCGTTCGGATATCCGAAATTAGATATCCGGGAATTTTTATTCGTAAATATGGTATCCATATCCGATCCGGAATTTTCCGGAAGTCCATCCGAGAAGTTAAAACGAATCGGATATCCGGGTGATCCGGATACAAAAAACTGCACTGCACAATTGTAAGATTGGCAAAAGAGTCGACTCTCGAGACTAAATCGTGGTCTGAGACTAAAGATAGTCAGAGACTAGATCGTGCCATCGTGGTCTGAGTTTGAGCAAAAGATGGTCGATTGTTGAGATTGAGACTGTGAGAGAGAGTCGGGACTGTTAGTGTGGGTGTGCCAAGATTCGAGAGACAAGGTCGATTGTCGAGACTTTGAGGGTCAAAGACGAGAGACTATGAGAAAGTGAGGGTCGAAGACGAAAGACTGTAAATGTGAGCCTATGAGGGTCGAAGATGAGAGACTGTGAGAGAGACTCAACCGTCAAGACTCAAGAAGTCGAGATGGCTATCGGAGACTGCTTGAGAGAGATGTTTCAGCCGATTGTGAAGTGTGAAGCCTTTTTTTTTTAAAATCATTAAAAAAAATGGGGCAAAATGCCAGCAAGGGGAATCGAGTCTGTGACATTGATGAAAATGTTGCATATCCAACTCTCCCTCTAACCAACCCAACTAGTGTAAATGAGTGATATAATCTAATAACTATTATATATATACTCGGATAACGGATATTCGGATACAAAAAAAACTTGATCCGTATCCGACCCATATATCCGAATTTTTTTGCCCGATCGGAGTGGATACGGATAGTTTTCCGTCGGATTGAGTAAACGTCGGATATTGTTTAGTCAGATTATCGAATTATCGGCGGATCGGATTTTTTTTGAACACCCCTACAAAGTATACTATGTTTTCTGATACTGACGACTTCAGATACTCGCGGCCAAAGTATTTTCTGATATCAAGGTTAATTTTAGGGTTTAAGGTGTCAAAGAAAGTGCTCTGATACCATGAAGAGATTTGTGAGCTGAAAACTTGTTTATTTCATTAATAATGTAATATTTATATAGGGAAATATAAACAAGATCAAATAATAAACTAATAACAAAAGATAAACTCTAATAATAAGAGATAAGCCTAATACTATAAATGATAAGCCCAATTAGGGATGATAATTTCATTCGAACCCAACGGACACCCGATCACCCGATCCATGATAAAATGGTGAAAACCAGACATGAAGCGGGTGAAAGCGGATGGCGGATGAAGCGGGTGATGGATCGGGTCGGATTCGGATGAACATTACATCCACCCATCACCCAATCCATCATCCATCCACCTACCCGACCTGTTTTATCCGCTTACACCCGATAAAAATTATAATAATTTGATAAATTTTCAATTTTAACAAAACCCTAAAACAAAAGTCGGATCCCTAAAAAAGTCAAATCCCCAAACCTACGTCGCATTCGCAAGGTCTACTTGCTTGAGAGTCGACTACTTCGCAATTCACCAGACTCGCTAATTCGCCAAGTCTCTTCTCAGCCTTTTCCGACTACATCCGCCGGCGACCGGCTTCAACTCGCAAGGATAAATCGTTTTCGGGTTGTGCGTTACCTTTTCAAAACCGAAGCCCCTTTTTTTACAAGAACTTGGATGATTTGTTTTGACTTCAGATTTATCATGTTTTTATGGATAAAAACTTTTTTTGGGTTGAATTTATTTTTATTATAATTGATTTTCCGTATACAAATCCGAATTTATCATCGATTTAAAGAAAATGCGCAGACCACCCGAAATCTCACCCGATCCACCCCGCTTCATCCGTTGGATGCGGGTGGATCTAATGCGGGTCGTATGTTATGTGGGTGGCGGGTCGGGTGGGGTGGATGAAATTTGTTGGCGGGTCGGGTGGCAGATTGGGTCATCCACCCACCACCCGATCCATTGTCATCCCTAAGCTCAATACTCTAACAAAAGGTGAAACATAATGATTACGTGAGATCATAATTTACATATTAAAATTCAAAAAAAAAATAACTTGTGTTCTAATATATAATACTATATTTTTTAAAACATATCTAAAAATAAGATGTTTTTTGACTTGATGAAAACTAGTAATTATAACAAAATATTCGATAAATAAATAAAGTTAACTAGGAAAGTAAAATACTAAAATTTACTTCAAATCAATATATAGTTTAAAAAATAATTTATGACATTAGTTATAAACTCGGCATCGACAACATGTCACTCATAAATTACTCTTATAATACTTCATATTTTAGTTGTTTATTAATAATTGAGTTGTTGTTCGTACTAACAAAAATTATTCTTTTTCGGCAGTAGAGTGAGGACAACTAACTTTCGAAGCGAGCGTGCTTCGATGCTATCAATTATAACAAAATATTCAACTCAATTTCATCTCCTTGACTTTTCAAACGATACAAAATGGTTTTCAAGAAGCCAACTAGTCGCAAAAAGACCACTTGGGCCCGTTCACCACATGTCTTACCCATCTCTTCTTCCCCTCCTCTCCTCCCTACCCCAGACGACTCCCTCAAAATAACCATGCCTTCTTCTGCTAATGTTACCCTAAACCCCTCCCCCTCTACCACAATATCCAAGACTACGCCTAAAACCCTAATACCTCTTCCGCTTCATCCGTTACACCTAACCTCTCTACCGCCTCTCACTCTCACTTAATCCTTCCATCCTCGCCTCGTCTTGATCCCCTCATGGTTACCTCTTCCTCCATTGAGGAACCTTCCTTTATTCCTCCCCCCAAGGACCTTCCAACCACCACCGCCAACAATACCCACCCTTTTGGACACACCATCATCCTTTCTTCTCCCCTCAGCACCTCAAGCAACTAGAGTTGCTCTGAGTCCATCCAAACTTCTCAATAAATATCAAAATGTGCTCGTGGAATATTAGGGGTCTTAACCACCCTAATAAGGAAAAATTTGTACAAGACCTAGTCAAAAATCACAACATTGATCTCCTGGCCATCATCGAGACCAAACTAAAGTCCAACAAAGAACAACGCATTGCTAAGGATCTCCTACCCCCCTGGATGCAACTATCCAACTCCTCTCTTGCACATAATTGCCGCCTCTGGATTTGGTGGAACCCTAATCGGTTTTTTGTGCTCGTGGAACCCTAATTGGCCCAAGTGTATGATAATCGGGTGGTGACCACTTGTCTATAGGAGACTAGAATGTGCTCTTGCAACCCAGACCCGCAGGTAACGGATAGTCTGATCTATTCCTGTTGGTAGACGGAAGCGGAGACGAGTTTTTAAAGGATTCTCGTAAGACAAAAGAAGTTGAATTAGTAATGGATAACTTAATGAAAGATAATAACCGGTTGAGTGTGAGCATGCTATATGTTTATATTACCTTATGTGTGCTTGTGTCTTTACAGTCTTTCTGATATCTAGACTGTTAGCTAACGGTTTATACTAATGTTATAGATGCCTTGCAGGATATAGGTGTTGTTGAGTGATCCGGACGGTGTGGTCAGTCGGGATTCCCGTACATTATAGGATGTGATAGGATTTATGTTCTGTTATTGTCTTTTCCTTGTTTTGAACTCGACCGCGAGTCTTTTACGCTTCCCTTTGTTTAAATCTTTGGTTTTATATTGAGTTTCGGTTTTCATTTGTATGTGTTCATATGGATTCCATGGACGAGAACCGCCTAAAGTTGATTGTTGTAGATTAATTCTGTCCAAGTGAGTACTTTGATTTTCCTACACTGAACCAAACAACTAAAAAAATAGTAGAACAATAAAACACAGACTTAAATATTATAATTTATACTTGTGAATCATTAACCATGATATTATTAGCTTTTCTTATTTTCCGCATCGCTATTTCTAGAAATTATAAACCTTTTGATTACACAAATACACTTGTGATCAAACTTCAATAATTCACTTGTGATTCACTAATCCAGCCACTAATTACATAACTACACTCGTGATTCACTAATTGTAAACTTTTTTATTACAAAGTTTTATAGCCATTGTTGACACGGAATGTAATTATACTCATTATCAAACCTATTTAAAAATAATAATTCAACTGATTGAAACATACTAGTTTATTTATAAAATCGATCATAAAGTTATGAGATAGAAAAGAAATCGATCAACAACAACATTATAAGGTTTTTATATACGAAGGAATATTCTAACCTCTCAATCGCATATAACAAACTAAAAAAAAGTTATGGTTAGATGATTAAAACATTGGTGTTAAATGGTCTGTAGCGGTGCAACCTAAAATTTCGTTTTTGTTGGCGACCGATATTCTCTCTGGCGGACCAAGGTTTCTGGTGGCGACCGATATTCTCTCTGGCAGAGCAAGGTCTCGCCGGCGGAAGGTATGTGCAGCGATGCTCTCCGACGGAAGGGTATTGCAACGCAAACAAGAGAAACGGAAGAGAAGGGGTGACGACTAACATGAAAGAAGAGAGAATAGATTTCCTACATCTTATTTACTAAAATAAAAGATTTGAAATTTAATTTAAATTAAATTTTATTATGAGCAATAAGAGAAAGGCAATAGAGAAGTCTATTAAAAAAGTTATGTAGAAGATCTTGAATGCTGAAACATGGCATATCCAAAAGGATGGTGTAAGTGACGAAACTACACAAAATTACTTGGCCTATCCTTTAACTCGCGGTATAATTTTTTCCAAATGTACGTTAAAAATTTGTTAAAATAAAAAAATTAATTAACAAGTGAGCTTACAACGTGGAGCATTTGATGACCTGTACAAATGCGGGCTCGGGCCGGGCCATTACAAAAAACTACCCATAAGGTACGGGTCGGGCTGGCCCGACCCGGCTTGTCCTGACCAATAATGTTGACATGTCCACCCATGAAAAACATGGGCGGGATGTCGGCCCGACCCAGCCCGGAAGACCCGTATGTATTTGCTTATGCGTTTTTTTCGGGATTTATCGCTTAAAACAAGTAATATAATTATTTACACACTTTCAAACCAATTATACTTGCATAGTGCACTAACAACAATCAACACACAAAAATGAATAAGTCCAAATACCTGAAAAACAACAAGTACCATTACAATCAAGTTAGCCCTGTAAATTCTGCAATCTTTTACAACGAGTATAAAACTCTCAAAATACTCAAAATACTCAAAATATTTACCCATACCTACCAGTCCGAACTTAAACGGGCCAAACTAAGTGCTCACACCAATGTTTTTTTTTTTTTTCTTTTTTAGATGAGCGGGTGAGCTGAAGGACCGATCCAAATTTATACAGGTCTACTTGATTGAGGCGGACAATTTGTAGCGGGAGAAAGGTATAATTAGTATATTCCCAGCATAACGTCATCATATATATCTTTTTTAAAGAAAAAAATTATGATTGTGAAAACTGTAAGGAAAAGTAAATGATGAAATATCCCATCTAAGAAGTAGACATACGAAAACGGAAAAACCTAAAATTCTATAAATATAAATCCAATAACACAACTATTTAGGTCATTTTATTTGTAATTTATTTATGTTTTATTTAATTTATAAACTCTAAATATAATTTTATATGTGTTTATTTAGAGATTGATATATTTTTTTACGAATTTATTTGAGTTTATAAACCACCACAAAATATTAAAGAGAATATTGGTGTAGTAAAACTTTTTTTGTATCACGTATATAAAGTAGGCCACTACAATGTCACAATTTAAAATAATAAGAATATTGGTGTTGTGAGAACCTTTTTTGAATAAATTAGAAGGTTTAGGTTATATCCGTAAAAACATAATATCATTGTTTATGTTCAATGTTACAATAATAGTCTACAAACCCCTTTTACTCAAAAATAAACTTCCTAGACCAAGGTTGTTTTTGCTTGGATGAGTTCATATTTGTTTAAAATCCGATTTTGGTATTATTCTTTTCCGTCCCGATATTATTTGTTCATTCCTAGGTATTCAACGTTATTGTTCGAGTTTTTTTAGAGACACTAGTGTCTTTTGAAGTAAAATAAGCCTAAAAATTAAACTTCAAGTAAACAACCTTATCTGATTTATTTATATAAATTCGAAAATAACTATAAACTCATATAAACTCGGTTACTTTATAAACCCAAAAATAAATCATTGTACAAGTAAACAACCCCTTAAGCAACCATATGATAAATTTTCTATTAATATCAATAATATAATGTATTAAAAAGAAATAAGATGACAAAAATTGTGACAAAAAATTAATTTCTCGTTACATGATATGAAAAGTAATTTTACATTTAGTCTCATCTGAATAAACTGAAGGAATTAAGCTTATTTGATAGTTGATTTATTCATATAGAATATCATAATTGTGTAAGAAACAATTTGGTATACTAGGCTTTTTCTAATTTTATATTTAGTAAATGTACCCTTTGAGAGAAAATTGTGTAGAGTTTGAGAATAAATACAAAAGGTTGGGGTATATTTACTTAATTGAAACATTAAAAAGGTTAGTAACTATTATAGTTTTTCAAAAAAGCCTAGTTATCAAAATTGCTCGTAAGAAACAATTATTTCTACTAATTTTTTTAAAAAAATATTAAATTAAACCAAAGATAATATAATAATTACTTCTAAGAAAAAAAGAGAAAAAAACTAAACATATGTTATTGCTTCCTTTACATTATAACTGTTACTTAGATCTTTTATATAAATGGTAATTGTACATAATTAATGACCAAACGAATCTTAAGATGAATCATTATGAAATTGTCACCTTTTATCACCATTTTCTTCATACCTAATACCTTTGATAAGGACTTGACGAATGGTAAGAATTTCTCTAAGAACAGTCATGAATACAATTTACTAGTAACAATTCATCTAGGTAACTTTATAGTGAAAATATTTAAGACTAGGATTTTTTTTAATGGGAAACAGGTAGAATACGAATTCAAGCTCACCGCAATCCACCAATAAAAAAATTAAAATCACTTTTTTGTAACGAAAAATAAAAGAAAATAGGATGATAATTAGTAATTTGCGAGGAAAATGTCATTTCCTTTTGTTCAACATAACCCTATGTTTTTTTGGTAGGAAGGAGGGATAGTGGCCTCCGCGCATCTAGTCGCGCTTATTATAAATAAAAAACGGCTATGTGTTCGGCACACGGGGGATAGCCTTACCCCTCACATCATGAGCAAGTAAATGTAAAACACCCGCCTCCGGTGGGTCAAAGCAATACATGAAATCCTTGTTTAAAAGAGAAAGCTAAACTAACAAGATAATGAGCTACACAATTACCTTATCTGTAATTATTACGAACTCGGATCATCAAAGCTATTTGTAAAAAGCCTTGGCACAACTGTACTAGCTAGATAGGGGATGACACCGTGGACCAATAAAATACAAAGAGTGGTATAGTTTTGGACGAGTAAAATACATTAGTGTGATTGTGTGAATGGGGTTGGGGTAGTTTGGTCAATTTCATACCTAACCCCTCCACGTTTCATATTTGTCTTCCTAACCACTCTCTTGGTATATAAACCGCCACACTCGATCCTTATCTCTCAGCTTGTAGTTCCCTCCTACCGAGAACTCCAAGCTTCCTCCTCAATTACGTAAAAAATATAATCAAATTAAATCAAAAACTGAAAATCAAATTTGTCGGAGGTAATAATCAACAGAAAAATGCAGTCTCTATCGTCTCCGGCGAGCACCCCCAATCTGAAGGCCTTGAGTAGTCCGGCGAGGATGCTAACTCACCACCGAGTTCAACTGAGTCGACTCAGACACATCCAATGCGGCTACAACAATCAATCATCTTCCTTCCCCCACGCAGTCACACGCGCCGACTGGCAGAGCTCCTGTGCTATCCTCTCCAGCAAGGTCGTCTCCTCGCAAAAGCAGGACTCTCCTCCCTCCGACGACTCAATTACCAACGTCAATGGCCATAAAACCCTAGATCTGGTCCACGTCGGCACCACCACTACTGTTCCCGCAGATAACCTCCGGAAACCTCTCACCACCGATCTCTCTCCTGCTCCCATGCACGGATCCACTCTCCGTGTCGCCTACCAAGGTGTCCCCGGCGCCTACTCCGAAGCCGCCGCCGGCAAAGCCTATCCTGAATGCGAAGCGATTCCTTGCGATCAATTCGAAGTCGCTTTCCAGGCTGTCGAGATCTGGATCGCAGATCGTGCTGTCCTCCCTGTCGAAAACTCCCTCGGCGGATCTATTCACAGGAACTACGATCTCCTCCTCCGCCACCGCCTCCACATCGTCGGAGAAGTCCAACTCCCCGTCCACCACTGCCTCCTCGCTCTCCCTGGTGTCCGAAAAGAGTATCTCACGCGCGTCATCTCCCATCCCCAAGCACTCGCGCAGTGCGAGCACACTCTAACAAAGCTCGGACTCAATGTCACTCGCGAGGCCGTCGACGACACCGCCGGAGCTGCTGAGTACGTTTCCGTGAACAACCTCCGAGACACGGCCGCAATCGCATCCGCGCGAGCCGCTGATCTTTACGGACTCCAGATCCTAGCGGACGGGATCCAGGACGACTCTAGTAACGTGACGCGCTTTGTGATGCTAGCGCGTGATCCTATTATCCCCCGTACAGATCGGCCGTTTAAGACGAGCATCGTGTTCGCGCACGTGGACCAGGGGACTTCGGTGCTCTTCAAGGTGCTATCAGCTTTCGCGTTCAGGAACATAAGCTTGACGAAGATAGAGAGTAGACCACACCGTAACAATCCCATAAGGGTTGTTGAAGACGACAACAGTGCCGGGACTGCGAAGCACTTCGAGTATCTGTTCTATGTAGATTTCGAGGCTTCAATGGCGGAGCCGCGTGCACAGAACGCTCTTTCTGAGGTTCAGGAGTACACCTCCTTTTTGAGGGTGTTAGGTAGTTATCCCATGGACATGACTCCTTGGTGCCCCTCACGCGGAGATTAGGATCTCTTTTCCTTTCCTGTTTTTCTTTTTCATATAAAAATTAAATATCTCTTCTTCGGTTCACTCTCTGAAACTCATGTCCACCAACTTGGCTGCCCAATAATGGCGATAGAGGAGGAAAATATGGAGAATAATTTAATTAATTGTTAGTACAAATTTTATAACGTCGTCATTTTCTTTGTATTCTGTGAATTTTCCGAAAGATAACTGTGGTATATTTCATTAGAGAAGAAAGCTGTAAATGTTGTTTTAATTGTGTATGGTAAAACTGCCCTCTAAAGAGGAAATTACCTAATAATTGAGTGCATGTTCTCCCCTCCATTCTCTTGTAATAGTGTGTATAGAGTTGATTAAAATTAAATAAAACAGAGTTTGGCAAATTAGATTATAAGTTCTGCGTTGTTTATTGAATTATTTCTAACATTTTAAAGCATTATTTGTAAAAATGTATTGTTTTAAAACTATCCTTTATTTAGAGGAAAATTTATACCATATAAATATTTAAAATTATTTTTTTACATTATATAATAAGACTTTAAATTAACAAATTTTTTAGTATTTTTTTTAAAATTATATGCAGTAGAGATATTCTTAGATTTGCGCATAATTCATCTCATTTTAATTAGTCCAAATAATAGTGTCAATTTTGTAGAGACACTCTTTTGATCAAGTATTTAATAAAAGATGGCCTTTCCATACTAAGTCCTCACCTACCACCAATCCTTTTCTAAAATCTGACACTTTCTCCTAATTTTGCGCCAAAAATAAAAAAGCTCTACACTCACCTATTATTTACTATATATAAATAGAAAAAGTTTAGGAATAATGATTAATTTAATATATAAATCATAAAACAAAATAAAAGAGAGAAGGAAAAATAAATTACAATTTTTTTGTAATTATTTAATTAGATAATAGAGAGAATGAAGGAATGATGATGAAGAATTTAACATATAAATTTTAATATGAAAGTGTCATTTAAAAATTAAATCAATAAAATAATAGGATTATTAATATTTAAAATTTTTTATTGAATTGTTATAGAATGATAAATATTATATTTTTATCATAAAACTGTAACAAATACTGTATATTATGTTGTACCTATATTTGAACCATTCTTAATATTTAAGTTCAAGTACATTTTGAGTGGCATAAGTGTATACAACAACTGTGAAAATGATATTATTGTTTGTGATTGCAATAAAAAAAATTCATTTAATATAAAATAGATAAAAAAAAATAATATAATTACTTAATTGGAAAGATTAATTATAGAATTGCTATAGGATAAAATGTTATGAAATAATATAATAATCATATTATACACTCCTTGTTTTATATTTTACTTCGAAATATTTGAACCATTCTTGTTGTATTTAATTAAAACACATATTTAGTGGTATGAGTGTATAACACCAACTGTAAATGCATATTAATTAATTCTCTTACAGCTATTTTTCTTGAATCATTCTCTTGTTTATTGATATTGTAATGCAACGATGAAGAAGTGTAAGGAGAATTGTAATATGTGCTAATATAAGAAAGTCTGAAAGACTGGTATTATTTGAATTAAACAAAAAGTGTGGCCGAGGATCCTCAGATCCACCTAAAGGCCGCTAAACCTCGTCTTCCCTTCTTTTATGATATGTAACATTGTTATTAATTTTTGTCGTCATGGGGATTCGACCTCGTATCGTCGTCAGTCTTCTCGTACGTGCTTACTGTCCGGTACATTATGTATTTTTCTTTGAACGTTTCTACATCAAACCCACCCATCTCGAGTCTTACAACCATCAATAACCTTTTATCGCAACATCTTATCTCACTCCTCAACTCTATTTTGAATTTTTTTTCTATCGAGTCTTTCTTTGTTTGGAAGAAGGGTGAAATTGTTCATGAGGAGTCGAGGATAGGTGATGTCTAGGACTTGTACTCTGCACTTCTTCTACAAACATGTTCTCGTTGTTTCCTCCTCGTTTTGTTTGTCTAACGCTTCATTCGGTGCTACGCATCGGTCGGCTCGTTTTTTATCGAAGTTTTCTTTTTGATTTACTTTTCTTTTTTCTTTATTGTATGTTTTGGTTTTCTTCACGACGGTTAGTCCGGCCGCCGATATGTTCGGTCTTTCGATTCATTAGACGGTGTGTCGTCTAGTACACTGAACTGCTTTCCTTTATTAAAAAAATAAAACATTAACTTTGAAAATCAAAAGAAATAGAGGGGATTTTTTATAATAAAGGATTAAAAAAATGAGTGCATATAATTAGTGTTGTAGGGGTAGATGTTGACGGAGAGACGATATGTTATCTTCAGCTTTCCTACCAAACAACCGGCGAGACAAAGTCCCCTTTACCAACTTATTAGCTCAAGGTAGACGAAAATTAACACCAAACAAACTATACATTGGTTACAATATTATTATTGGAAAAGTATAAGAGCTTTAACAAGTATATTGAAAAGTTATTTAACTTTTTTAGTTTATTGACTAAAAAAATATTAACTTGAAACCAACTATATATGACTCATATATAGTTGGTTTGGACCGGACCGGACCGATCGTTTCACCTTAGCAGTGAACCGGTCCATGGACCGGTCCGAACCGTTTTTTTTTTAAAAAAAATAGAATATTTTTTTGTATGGATTAAATCCGGTCCGGTCCTGGTTTGGACCGGACCGGATACTTTTCTTATTGAAAACAAAATAAAATGTAAATTAACGGTCGGGACCGGACCGTAATATTATGGACCGGACCGGACCAGATTTTTACAATTACGGTCCAAGACCGGACCGGACCGTAATTTCCGATCCAGTCCGGTTTTTCGGTCCGGTCCAAAGTTTTGCAGCCCTATATATGAGCACGTGTGCCTTAGGCTCAAACTCATCACATAAAATGAGGTTTTATTATAAAATTAATTGACAATAAGAGGAGTAATTCACCGACCTTATATGAATCGGAATGTTCACAACTTTTAATGTAGGAACTTATTATCTCCAACACTTTTTACCCGGAATGTCCACAAAGTCCGATATGGTAAACCATTTCAAGTCTTGTACGATTTTACAAAACCTAATAGTATGATTCATGGCTAGGCTTGTTTCATTTTACAAGCTGTTCGGATTCGACTCGTTAAAATCTCGGCTCAAGCTCATTCATTTTCTAAACGAGTCGAATATAAACATATTTCGAAGCTCGTCTATTTTAAAACCATATATATATATATATATATATATATATATATATATATATATATATATATATATATATATATATATATATATATATATATATATATATATATATATTTCGGCTGAAGCTCGTCCATTTTCTAACAAATAGTGCACATACGAAATGATTTCGGTACAAAATGATCATCGACAATAACAAGCACACGTTTACGTAAACATCATGCATAGTTGGAAATAAATTGGATATCGTACATCAACCAACAAATCGATATATATATATATATATATATATATATATATATATATATATATATATATATATATATATATATATAGAGAGAGAGAGAGAGGGGCAGTTTGGATTCTATTGTGTAGATGGAAGAAAAACAAATCTAACTCTTTTTAAATGTTATTGTTTTTAATTATAAAAAATAATTTATAGGGTGAATGTTTTCTTATTTATAATGTTAAATGGGATTTTTCTCCTTTATTTTTTTTTTATAAGATATCAAAATATGGGAGCTACAAAATTAAATGTGAAATGCATGTGGGTTTTTCGTCGTGTGCAAAACTAGTTAAACTAAACCAATCGACCGTAATTGGTTACCTACTCAATTAACGACGATCCTATCAGTCAAACATAACTACATCATTAAGTAGCCATCCCAATGCTACTTATACCGTACAACGTATACTTGTTCTTGCACATGTATAGCTAGGACCTATTTGTGAACAAATTTTCCCACACAAATCATTATTCTTTTAACCATCAAGTTTTACACCTTTATACATCAAGATTCCCGTACTCTGATGCAATCTTATCTTCTGAGGTTTGATGCGATCTTTTGATGGCGGTTTCGAGCGTTTGTCGAGAAGGGGGCGTGGATTTGTGATCGACTTCTGACGGCTCTATTACAGTCCAAATATGAGGTGTCACAGTTGTTCCTCAGGCTTCCTACCTATGTACTTCCTTCGAAGATGAACGTTTATACTCGTTGCCTCCTGTTGGCCGGATCATCCTGCTTTCCCTTGAAGACTTTTTTGCTTTCGGTTTTCTTTTGATGTATTTTTTGTGTATTTCTTTTCTTCTATGTTGTGTGTTCGCTCTTGACGGTTAGTCCGTCTGCCAATCTTTTTCGGCATTTCGATCCACAAGACGGCGCGTCGTCTAATGGTTCGAACCGCTTTCCGTTATCAAAAAAAAAAAAAAAAGTTAGGACCTATTTGGTTTTAATTTTAAAAAAATAAACGAAATGGAAATGAATCTATTTCATATATTTACCTTATTATGAATATTTTTTCATGATTATTTTTTAGAATTATTCCTTATTGTTGCATGTAAAATGTATATGTTTCCTCCATTTTTATTTTCCAATAGAGTATCAAATCTAATCAAATTATACTACAATTACTTTAAATCACAAATAATGATTCTATAAAATTTCATAAATAATGGTATACTTACGGATTAGATACGTTTTCATTTCGTTTCCGTTTCTGGAGTTGGAACCAAACGACCCTTAGTACGTACAACAACTGCAGGAGCTATTTGAATAAAAACATACTGGGAAAGAGGTCATGATCAAAGTTGTGCTTCACAGTATTCCAACGTATATTATGTCTGTTTTCTAGCTGCCGGACGGTCTTATTGACGAAAATCATTCCCTCATGGCCCGATTCTGGCGGGGCTTCTCCGTGTCAAATCACCGGATTCATTGGCGGAACTAGCACGATCTTTGCCTTCCGAAGAGCCATGGAGGAATGGGCTTCTGGGATCTTAAAACCTCTAATGACGCGTTGTTGGCTAAACAAGGATGGTGGTTGATCACGTCACCTAACTCGCTTGTCCATTCGATCCTCAAAGCAAGTTACTTTCAAAATTGCAACTTCATTGATTCTTTCCGAGGATGGGCACCGAGTTTCGCGTTGAGAAGTATCTTGGGCTCGAAATCTCTTCTTCTTGAGGGACTTGGATGGATTGTGGGTAATGGCAAGGCCACTGGGGCAACGACGGATAGGTGGGTTCCTCGGAGTGGGGTTTCAAGAGCCCGATTATTCTGCCTGGCATGGGCACGGATGTTATTGTGGCTGAGTTCATTGACCCGATGCTTTTTGAATTGGATGATGGTGCTTTGCGAGCTGCTTTTGATCCGTCGAACGTGGCTAGGATTCAAGGTATACCTCTCCTCCATTCTTTGGCTCATGATCGTGTGATTTGGGTGCATCATTCTTCGGACCACTTCATTGTTCGCTCCGCTTACTGGTTGGGAGGATTGGGCTCTTCCTCGATCGTCTCCTATTATGAGTTGGACTCTCTTTGGCGCTACAACCTCCCACCGAAGGTCTTGCACTTCGCATGGAAGTTGTGCAATGGGTTTCTTAGTGTCGGTGAGGTCCTCTATGTGAAGCATGCTATCTCAGACCCGGTTTGCTTAAGATGTGGCCAGGAACCTGAGTCAATTTGGCGTGCGTTGGTCCTTTGCTCTGAGTTTGAGAATGTATGGACGATGTCGTTGTCTCGTTCGGCCTTCCTATCTTCATCTCAGGTTGATCCACTACGGGTCTTAGATGATATCCAACATGTTCATGGTGCGGCAGGAGTGTCCGACTTCATTGTCAACTGCTATATTGCTTAGACCTACCGTAACAAGATAGTTTTGACGTTTCACCCACATCTGGAGAGTTGCTTCGGGACTATTTTCAGCGTGCGGTGTTTGATTTTGTCTACTGCCCGCCGCGTCGCAACTATGCAACGCTCACTTCCACGGCTTCCCCCTCTTCTTGGTCACCACCGCCGCTTGGGCACCGGAAAGTTCAACACTGATGCCGCTATTCTCTTTGAGTATTATAATCTAAGGAGTTTTATTAAATCTTTTAAAAATAGCTTGCAAGAGCTTTTTCATTCATTTTTTTTAACAAGTATTACCTTGAAAGTTTCAATTTATTTACAATTTTTGTTAAGGTTTATCCGTTTTGATAAATTCACATATATATATATATATATATATATATATATATATATATATATATATATATATATATATATATTTTTTTTTTTATCCATAAATATTTTTTTATCATACACTTAATAGAATTTTTAATAGATTTTTATAATATACAACTCCCTTTAATACTCCACCAAAAATCTACGTAAAAAAAAAACTAAAGTTGTATT
>BSUD01000008.1:122585083-122649528 GCA_033239045.1 Fagopyrum esculentum | reverse complement strand
GTTTTTTTTTTTTTGTAATGATAGGCTTGTTTTTCTTAGAGGTTTTGTAAAATATCAAATTATAGAAAATATAGTTGAGGTTGGATAAAAGTAAATATGTGAGTAGATTTTGAAATAATTTGGTTTACTATACTTTTTCTACTTTTTGTGTGTAGTAAATGTACCCTTTGAGGAAAGAGTATGTAGAATTTTAGAATAAATACAAAAAGTTGAGATATATTTAGAAACATTAAAAAGTTTAGTTACTATTATAAAAGGCCTAGTTATCAAAATTGTCTGTAGATTTTTATGATGGATTTTATGAAAAATTCATTAAAGATAAAAATATATAAATGGTTAAAAATATCTCTTAGGGACAAAGTTTCACAAAAAAAAAAAACTTATCTTTTTTACTTTTTAATACTAAACCAAAAATCTATATAAAAAGCTAAAGAAAAATTAATCTATCAAATAATCTCCCTACCAATTTACCAAACAAAACAACCACTTAAACTAACAAAAAAAAATGGCTTTAATAAACCCGTAAGTCAACCACGTACAAGGCATTCATAAAATAAAAAAGGATGCTTTACCTTCAATATTATAAACTTGTACGATATCCTAATAAGGTGGTATTAGATTTAAGCTGTGTTTGGCATGTTCCCTGTTAAACTAGTGCAAAGTGTATACTAGTGTATGCAAGTAGTGTGTTGGTGAAACACTTGTTTTTAGTGTTTAGAAACACTAAACATTGTTTGGCAATTGAAACTCGTAAAACACTAGTGTATGGACAGTAGTGGGGTAAGGGTTACCGATTTTCCTCAAAAAAATCCTCGCTCTTTTCTTTCTTCTGCTGCGTTGGGCGACAGGGCGACTCGAAGGTGTCGCCGGATTGTCTCGCTTCGCCGGATTGTCTCGCTTCTCTTCTTCTTCGGATTCGTCTTCTCCAGGTAGTCAATAACCTCTCGCTTCTCCTCATCTCCAGGTTAGTCAATAACCATCGCTGGATTTGATGAAATTGTTCTGTCAATTTAGGGATTCTTCTGTCTGATCGTTCACTCATTCTTTTTCCTCTCCATTTGACAATTCTTCACCAATTTATTAATCAATAACCTCTCGCTTCTCATTCTCTCCAGGTTTTAGTGAACAGATAGGTATAGTTCATGATTTTAGGGAATAATAGGTAGTTCATTCGATGGCTTCATACTTGAATGAACGAAAAATGTGACAGATTTGTTATGTCATTCGATGATGATAGGTATATAGTTCATGATTTTAGGGAATAATAGGTAGTTCATTCGATGGCTTCTTCTGTCATTTTCGTGAACAAGGGATTTATTACAATATTTGTTCTGTCATTTTTGAGTTCTAGACAAACCTGGTAGTGATGTTTGAGGCAACTTGTTCTGTCATTCTTTTCATGTCTGTCATTTTCGTGAATTTTGTGTACACTTCTTCACTAACTTCTGTGTATAATATGTCAATTTTGTGTACACTTCTTCACTAACTTCTGTGTAAAATGAAAATTGACATTTTCATCAGTGATGGTATAATGAATGAATCTGCAGGAAATGTCATATTTCATGTGAGATCATTGCCAGTTGTGAGATCATTGCCAGTCGTGAGATGCTTGTGAATGCAATTGACAGTTGTGTAGTATATCATTGTGAGATTATTGACAATTTAAGACAATAGATTGTGAAGCGCATATGCAAATATTAAGCAGATTGTGAGATGCTTGAAATGTGTGATATGTATATCTCAGTTTGTTCTGTGTTGGTATTCTGATGAGGTTCTTTTCTCGTGTTGGTATACTGATTTCTGTCAAGTCTTGCAAACAGATACACAGCAGTATCTTACTCTTTTATTTTACTGATTTCTCGTGTTGGTATATAATATACTGATTTCTGTCAATTCTTGCAAACAGATACTTGGTATACTGATTTATGTCAAGTCTTGCAAACAGATACTCTTTTATTTACTGATTTCTCGTGTTGGTATATATACTGATTTCTGTCAAGTATTGCAAACAGATACACAGAAGTTACAATATGTTGACAGAATGTATGACAATAATGAATGATGATTACAATCTTATATACTTCTTGGCACTGAAACTGAATATTTGAATGATACTTTTTTGACAAGTATAACATGAATAACTAATCCTGCTTTGAAATTGGCAAAGACTAGACTACCCAGGACGGTAATAGTTCGACAAATGGAGGAATGAATTTTTTATACAGCCTTGCTGTCTTATGATGGAGAAATACTAAGCATTTAGACCATAAGCATTTAGACCAATTACAATGAGATTTGTTATAATATGTATCAAGATCGCATGACTATGCATTTTATACAGCCTTGCTGTCTTATGATGGAGAAATACTAATCCGTAATTGTGTTTTTTATAGGTAACAATGGACGAGGATTCAAGTTATGACAGCGGTGATCCGGAGTACTACAACTGGGGGGAGGGGCTGTATATGGAAGATCCAGATCCCATCGAAAATGAGATGTTAGACATTGCCTTTGATGATTGTGGGGCGTCAGAAAGTTTAAGGGACTTTGTGGAAGGGCTACGTGCAGACAAGAGAAGATTGAGATACGAATGTCGTTTGCTACGCATGAGGGAAAGGGAGAGTGATGCTACTGTTGAGTCATTGAGAGGTGAACTTACTGAACAGAAAGAAATGACCAAGATGATTAAGAGGGAAAATTGTGTTAAAGCATTTGTTTGGGGCTTACTTACCGGAATGGCAGTTGTGTGTTATGTAATGTACTAGTAGCTACCAGATTAGTACCTGTTTCGTGCGTAATGTACTATTGTTGTTCTATTTTAATATTGACAATGTACCAATTTGGATGTATTGCAATGATCTTTTCTTTACGTTTCCTTTCATATGTCATAATAAATATGAATCATTTCCAAAACACCAACATGAAACACACTGACATTGATGTCTTCCAATAAAAGTTTACACAACAGAAAGAAATGACCAACTGTTTCAAAAATAACAATAACATATATAATAGTGAGAAACAATAATGTCAATTACTAATAAAAGTTTACACATTCCTTGTTGCATTCCAGATAGCCGAAGCAATACGGTCTCGAATGGAGCTCATTCCTCTACCACTGACATTGATGTCCTCCACTTCCTCTACGTCGTTATGGCTCGTACTTGCCAACTCCTCGTCATCTTCTGATAAATCATCATATCCTGAGTATAATCGAATGAAATTATGCAAGGCAAAACAAGCAAGATGAATGTCAACTTGTGTGTAGTCCGGATAACATGGCATAGCAGATAACAACTTCCATCTCTTCTTTAAGATTCCAAAACATCGTTCGATACAGCTTCTTAGAGAAGAGTGTGCCTGGTTAAATGCTTCCTTTTTGTTGCTTGGTGGCTCGGTGTCAAATTGGTTAAGGTGATAGCGCACCTTCGAATACGGCACTAGAAATCCCGGTCTATCTGGATAACCCTTGTCACATAGATAATACTTCTCTGGTGGTGGATGTGGAAAGTTGAGATTGGGGTTGCATATGGCATTATCGAGAACCTTTGCATCATGAGCGGACCCTTCCCATCCAGACAGCACAAAAGTAAACAACATATTAAAATCACACACAGCAAGGACATTGAAAGTGACTACATGTTTCCGGCCGACATAAGGAACTTGCGAGACTTCTTCTATGCATGCACTTATATGAGTACCATCAAGGCACCCAATGCAATCCTGAGAATAATGTATGTTTAGTATTCATTAGTGTAACAATAATGTAAAAAGTGTTGATATGTTTACCTTAAAGTAATCCCTGTATCTTGGGTCAGCAGCAATGTGCGTAGGGGTTCTTGGAAAATTTGGATTTCGTGGTCGGATAATATCTCCTGCAAGTCCGCACCCTTCATGTCCACGACCAGTAATAGAATTTAGAACACTGTGGAATGCACGATGGACAGTCTCGGTGGACCTTTGAAAGTGCTCAGCGACAACACGAACAGAACACCCTTGTGCAAGAGTGTATAAGAACAACCCAACTTTTTCAATGACCGATACCTCTCTAGATGGGGTTAGCCCGTAACTATGCTCTAAATCGTTGCATAGACGCAAGAAAACCTCGGCATCCATTCGGAACATATTGACAGTGCGAATGTGATGACCACTTAAGATCTCCTCCATCCATAATCTTCCTCGGTCATACCCAGTGTAACAAGGCTCCTTATACATGTGCTTGTAGAAGTGATCGGCGGCAGCTGCGTACTGTCTTTGCAATTGTTGGTGAGCTGACAATAATTTTAGAGCACGTGTCTGTCTGGACCTCAAGTCCTTGTCACTACCATCACTATCACTACTAGTTGTTGAACTTGACATTTTTGAACTTGATAATAAACCTGAAAATATATACCAACCAAACAAATATAATTACAAAGCAAAGAAATGAAATTCATTGCATAGACAAATAACATCCTTAACAATAACATCCGGACACTGAAATGACCAAACAAACAAGAGAAATTAAGTGCATAAAAACATTAAAATCCTTAAGGTTAGAATCCGAAAACAACATAAAAGTACATCACATTAAACTCTGATCATGCTCCCATTTCAACCAATTATATCTTTTCTGATCATCCCCCAAATTCACGATTAACTGCATAGCTTTCCATGAGTTGGTCTTAGACATTGTGAAACACCACAACGGACTTCCATCCACGATCAAGTTGTTCTGCACCATCCTATCAACAATTGCCAACACCTTCTGAAGCATTATCTCGTTCTCTTTCGCCTTAGAGTTAACCTCGTCCTGAAAGAGTGTGATCAACTTATCACTGTTCTCCTGTGAGCGGTCTAGAAATGCTTCCAACTTTGATGACCCTATAGACTGTCTTCTTTTTCTCTTCAACGGACCCTTGTCTTTCTTACCCTTACTTGGTGGTGGAGGTTCTGTTGAATGTTCCGGCTCAACATTCACGTCAGCTGCAATTCCAGAGTAGCTAGATCCTCCACCTTCATTAACCGTACCAACAAAATTACGGAAGAAATCATCACCATCTCCTTCCCCTTCACCTAAAGCGACATCATCATCATCTGCAAGTGACAAATGATCCGGACTTGGCTCACGAACCATTCCAGAGGACATGGCCAGACGACCAGTTGCTACACTTCCAGCAAAAAGGGAACTCAATAACTCTTCATAATCCGCATCCATTCCCTTATTCCTGTATTTCTTACAGTTTACGTCTTCCTACAACACATAAAAACACATCAATTATTACTAAATATTCACATGTCAATTTATGAGAAAAAAAAATAAACAAATACAAACCAAATACCTTTATCTTCCTTTCCCACCATTCATTCGAAGCAGAGATCATCCGAGTATTTTCGTCCCAACCTAAACCCGTCTCTGAATTCCTAAGAGTTTTCCACGCCTTGTATTCTTTTTTCATTGACTCGAATTTATTCCTACAAAAATCTTTGCCTCCATTCTTCCCACACTTACTGATAAATGTGGGAGTAATAACCTTCCAATTGTACGCTTGTTTGCTTCCATTTTTCTTTTGGTAGTCAAGTAAAATCGTTACTAGGAGTCTCAAAAGCTCATCAGTCCAGTTAAAATTTGGACCCCTAGTTCGATTTTGGGAAACGTTATTGTCATCCATGTAGAATCTACAATAGATTTAGTTTATGTTCATCAAATCCAGATTTATTAAATAACTTAAAACATTATTACACTGTCATAACATAATAGCCACTGTGAGAAGGATTGTTCAAGCATCTAACAATCTGTAACAAATATTTTTCAAACATTTCTACACTGCTATACACTAGTAGCCACACTCTACTGTCATTACAAATTTAAACATGACTATGCAAGTTGACAAGTAAATTGTGTTAAGATTCTACTGTCAATAATCTCACAATGACATACATATCACACATTTCAAGCATCTCACAATCTGCTTAATATTTGCATATGCGCTTCATATGAATCATAGGGTCAACTGTCAAGCATCTCACAATATACTGTCAATAATCTCACAATGATATACTACAACTGTCAATTGCATTCACAAGCATCTCACGACTGTGAAGCCTCTCACAATCTACTATACTGTCATTTGCATCTCACAATCTACTGTCTGAAGATACTACTACAACTGTCAGATAAGGGTTTTAAAAACATTAGTACAATTTGATGAGCAATTGCATAAAAGAATTTTAAGACAGTAGATTGAGCTTTCTCACAACCTTTATTATTCTCTTAAGACAGGGCGACTCAGCTTTCTCACAGGACCAGATAAACAACTCAGGAGTATTGACAGTATATTAATCTTAAGACAGTAGATTGAGCTTTCTCACAACATTAGTAAAATTGAGTTTGTACATATAGAGTAGCTGAGTGAAGCAGGCTTGTGACAGAGAACATTTAAAGGCGGAGGACATACTTAACTCTTGGCCAGATAGTGAGATTGGTCGAACATTATTGTCTCACAAACCTGTTAAACTAGTGCCTAATCGAAACTAGTGCCTAATGTGAAAAACACACACATCAACAATGAAGACATGGTTACTCTCGTCTAGAATGCACGGCTACCACAATTTCATCAGACTATTCAAGCAATGCAATGGTGTTCATATGTTCCAATAAGGGTGCAGACAGAAGGTATTATTAGATTCACAAGTGTTGCAGGTACAATTTTCTCATCAGACTATTCAAGCAATGCAATGGTCTTTCAGCATAATTAATCGAAACATTCACAAGTTCACAAGTGTTGCAGGTACAATTTTCTCATCAGACTATTCAAGCAATGCAATGGTCTTTCAGCATAATTAATCGAAACATTCACAAGACAGAAGGTATTATCCTGGAATAGCCTATTCGATTCTTTTAGAATGTATTATCCTGGAATAGCCTAATCGAAACATTCCATAACAAGCCTGCATATTAAGCCTAATCGAAACATTCCTGTACAATCTCAAACCTGCATATAAAGCCTAATCGAAACATTCCTGTACAATCTCAAGCCTAATCGAAACCTGCGTATAAGCCTAATCGAAACATTCACAAGCATAAAAACCACACATAACGAAGAAAAGACAGTGACGAATCGATTGCTCACCAACTGAGTTGTTCATCAACAAAAAAAGCCAAAAATCAAGAAGAACCCTAACCCTAAATTCTCAGTTTTTTGGCAAGAACTGACGAAAAACACATATAAAAATTATGAGACGGACGACAGGAGACAAACCTGGACAACAGACCACTTCAGACGACTGTGGCTCTATCGTTCTTCGCCGGTCGACCTTCGATCTCAACCTCCGACGGCTCTGGATTGCGTTGAGAGGTGAGAGAAGGTTTCTATTATACCTGGTAAACATTGTAAATATCGTTAAATGATAGGGGCAATATTGTACTTTTGACTCCCGTAAACTAGTGAAACAACCCAAAACCCTCCTCAGATAAGGGTTTCAAAAACACTTTCCGAAACACTAAAAACGAGTGTTTTATTACATGCCAAACACAGTTTAAATATTACAACACTCGTATACACTATTATACACTAGTGCAAGTGGCATGCCAAACACAGCCTTAGAACTTAAATTTTGAATCAAGTAAAAGAACAAGGAAAGGCCACGTGTACGATGAGTTGGTAGGGAATTTATCGAAGAAGCATAGGTGTAGGAAAGGCCACGTGTACGATGAGTTGGTAGGGAAAAGGAGCACGTGATATGGGTTGTTGGGCATGCTCAAAGTCACGTGTTCAACCGGGTCGGAATCGGATCCACAGCTTTTGATTGGAGAACATAATTAACTTAAAAAGGAATCTCAATTATGCATAATTGCATGTGCGTTCGATCTTACGCCTGTAAAATAAATAAAGTAGTTTTTTAAAACTCGAAAGCCAAATACACACTAATTAATTACTTAGACACGCCAAATATCATGCGCCTCCTAAGGTGCACGAACCATGCGCCTCCTAAGGCGCACAAACCATGCGCCTCCAAATGTGCACGAACCATGCACATCCAAATGTGCACAAAGCGTATGCCTTAGGAAGTGCACACAAGCATGCACATCCAAATGTGTACATAACATGCGTATTAGATGCGTATACATGTAACTTCTAGGCATGTCCACGAGTCGCGGGTGACCCGTGACCCGGCGGGTACGGGTTCCCCCGGGTCGCGGGTACGGGTAAGGGTCATGAGATCCTTACCCGTCGACCGGCGGTCGACCCAGGTAACGGTCAAATTTTAAAAAAATAAAATAAATCCCAACGGTTGTATAGCCGTTGTAACGACTGTATTATAAACAAATAAAAAAATAAAGAAACAATTTGGTTTACTAGGCTTTTTCCAGTTTTGTGTTTAGTAAATGTACCCCTTGAGAGAAGAGTGTGTAGAGTTTGAGAATAAATACAAAAGGTTGGGGTATATTTACTTAATTGAAACATTAAAAAGCCTAGTTACTACTCTATTTTCTCAAAAAGGCCTAGTTATCAAAATTGCCCAAAAATAAAACAATAATAAACAATAATAAATCTAACCCAACAATATTTCTATAAATATCTCAAACCCAATTCATTTCATCTCACACCAATTTTCATTCAATCATCTATTCACTCTCTTAATCTCTCCATAATTTCCAATTCTTACATTCAATTACTCTCCTAATCTCATATTCTCATTCTCTTATTTTGTTATTAGTTATTCATTTTATTACTCTTACTACTACATTCTATTTATCAAAAGAAATGGCTAGCCGAGGAAGACGTTCCGTTAGCGGTCCTTCATCCAGCGGAGGTGTTAGCCGATGACGTCATTCCGTTAGTGGTACTCCAACCGGTTCGGATTTAAGGCGGGACTTATTAAGTGGAGATCACGAGATCCTCGAGGAGGAGGATATCAACATGGAATCACCTCCTTTCCCCAACACCCAAGAATCCGAGACCCAATTCCCGGAGGAGCCGTTGAACAACACTCAACTATCGGCGGCGGTCTTTCGATTTTGGTTCACAAAAGGTGCTCCCGATGCCAACGGGATTTACTATGCCAAATGTAATTTTTGTTCGGCACAATACAAGCACAAAAAGGGAGAAGGCTACGGGAACTACAAGAGGCATATTCGGAACAAGCATCCCGAAAAAATGGGATTGACACGAGGGCAAACACAACTAACCGGGTACGCATCTACCTCTAACCACCCTCCTTCTTTATTTACATATGATCATGCTTCATCTATGGATGCATTTTCGTAAATGTTAGCCGTAAATTCTTTCGCATTTAGTTTTGCACAAAATGTTGGTTTTAATGATTAGATGCAAAATCATGCTCAACCCGCATATAAACCGATTTCTCGCCAAACCGCTAAAAGAAAAATGATGCATAAATATAAAATTCGTAAAGAAGAATTGATTAAATATTTTATGGAAAACGGTGATATTCAAGTTTTATTTATAGTGATATTTGAACCGACGGTTTTAAAAAAAATCATATATGGGTATTACTTGTCAATTTGTTGATAAATTTTGGATTTTAAACAAATGAGTTTTAGCATTACGAGTTTTCAACGAACAACACACCGCCCAAAACATTGCCCGTTTGATTGCAAATGTTTTGGAAGAATATAGATTACTTTCACGAGTTTTTTCAATCGGTTTTGACAACGTCTCCGCTAACACGGCTTCCATTAGAGATTTAACCAACTATTGTAAGCCGGCGATTGGAGGTAAAATTTTTCACATTAGGTGTGTCACTCATATTTTAAACTTGTGTGTTCAAGAAGGTTTAGCATATGTTGGAGATTTAGTACAAACTATTCGAAAAAGTCTTAATGAACTTTGGTCTAAAAAAAGTTTACGTACTAAATGATATGCATATTGTAAACAAAATAACGTTTATCCTAAAAAAATTTCCAAAAGATGTTTGTACAAGATGGAACTCTACTTACAAAATGATTCCCGAATCATATGAATATCGAGATCTCTTAAGTGGTTTTGCCGCACAACATATTGACGGTTATTTTGATTTCGGTGAATCTTGGGTTTTAGCAAGAGATGTAATGGAGGTTTTTAAATATTTTTATGGTGCTACTAATACTTTTAGTTATGTTTATACACCAACTTCAAACATATTTTGTTATGTAGCAATTAATATTGCATTTGCACTTCAACAAGGTCTTTTATTGATAATATTTCACAAGATATTTATACAATGCGAACTAAATGGTTAGATTATTATACAAATATTCCCGATGTTTTTCTTGTTGCATTTGTGTTAGATCCTAGACGTAAATTGGATGGTTTAAAACAATTTTTAGAAAGTTATTATATATTTTTAGAATTACAACAAAATCCCGATTGTCATGTTTCCACCATAATTGCTAGAGTTAGAAAGTTATTTGATGAATTATTGATTCAATATCGTGTTTTCGATCAAGGTCAATCTTCTCAACACCCTGCTCGTCCTTCATCTTCAACTTCATCTAAATTTAAATCAATTGCTGGAGATTTGTTTGGCCCGAAAAGGGCAAAAACCACGTCGAGTTCACATTCGGAACTCGACGAATATCTAACCATTTCTTTTGAGTTTGACAATGATGAAGAAGAAGAGGATTTCAACATATTAGAATGGTGGCTCCTACCGGAGAGAATGAGGTTCCCTACCCTCTCAAGGATCGCGGCACAAGTTCTCGCCGTTCCCGCCTCAACGGTAGCGGTTGAGCAAACCTTTAGCCGGAGTGGAAAGATGCTCGATCCGACGAGATCAAACATGTTGCCCGAGACGTTGGAGGCACAAGCCCTACTAGCCGATTGGAGGAAAGCGGAAATGCGAACACAAAAAAACAACCTCTCGGCAGAGGAAGGCGACGAAAATGACGACGAGCGACAACAAACGCCATCGGATGTATCGGCGGGAGAGTCCGACGACTAAGGCAAGGGTCAATGGGGGATATAAACAAAGGTAAGAGAACTACGTGGACTTTGATTCCTCCTTCCCGAGAGGATACATAGGCAACCGGGATTCCGGTTCAAGCCCAATTCTTCCTTTTTTTTTTTTTAAGTTCAAGCACAATAACAATTCTCCTCTTTTTATTTTCTTTTTTTTTAAGTTCAAGTCCAATTGTTTTTATTTATTTTTTATTTTTTTAAAGTTGAGTTGGCCAACCCGCCGACCCGCCGGGTCCGACCCGTGACCCGGCGGGTCGGCCATTTATACGGGCCCGGGTCCGGGTCACCCTTCCCGGACCCGTCGACCCGACGGGTCCGACCCATGGACATGCTTAGTAACTTGAAATCGCTAGTGAATCTCGGGTTTGTTATTACAACGGGAAAAAAATCCTTTGATTGGTTCTGGTAATGTTCATTTCCTAAAGCGCTCACGGGTATATTTTAAAAATTTTGTGTTCTATAAATGACGTTGTAAGAAATCGATGTAGCACACTTGAAGACATATTGTGCTGGTAAGTACAAAAAAACCTCTTACAAATATGGATTCGGATGATGGTGATCAAAGCCTCGAAGTACAAACTTATCCTGATTTTACAATTTTTTTCGACTCAGCCAACCGGTGGCCGGATCGGATGTCTATGCTTCATCATTTGCAATCAATAGGTACATCTCACAACATGGTATTGACAATAAAGCGTTCTTCGCCAAGTACCGAAAAACGATTTCGGAGGATATGGTTGTCATGTGAGAATAGCGGAACTTACAACTCAAAGGCGAAGACGAAAAATTATGTAAGTGAGAATTCACAACCCATTAAAACTATCACTAAGTTATCGTGTTGTCCTTTTTTGTTCGGAATTAGTGGATGGTTCAAGTTCTATGTGGGTATCACAATCAAGATCTTCCACAAAGGTTATTAGGTCATGCATTTGAAGGACGGTTGACGCAAGAACAATATCAACATGTGAGGTGGTTGTCTTCAATTGGTACCGAACCTGAAGCAATATTGGTCTACTTGCAAATGAGGGACCCGACATGTGTCACCTCTATAAAACAAATCTACAACGCACGAGCAATTGATAAAGAAGGAAGCCTGACACTCAAGGAGCATAACTCAATATACGCTAGACTTACTCGCACAAAAGAACTACTTTACGAGCATTAGACGGGCGAATGAAATTGAAACAATGAGCAACTTATTTCTTGTTCACCTAGACTCAAGGTACTTGTTGTCTTTATTTTCATACGTTATTGTTTAGTACAACACCTACAAAACCAACAAATAAGCTTTTATCCATTATTTCATCATACATATATGTGTTATGGTTATTTGATTAAAGGATTTCTAAAAATTTATAATTTCTATTCTAGTTATGGAATTTTACTTGTGTAAATTAAATGACATTAACTTTCCTTTATCGATGTTTGATCAGCTGCATGTTATCACACTTTTTTCTTCTCTTGTAAAATTTTACATTGCATATAAGTACAATATGTCACTTTTGGAAATCATTGGTTTTATGTGTACGAATAAGAACTTCAGCGTCGCCTTTGTTTTCATGTCCAAGGAGAGTGAAGACGGTTATGTTTGGACATTGAATCAACTTGATACTTCGTATGGCGAATGTGTGAGACCACAAATGATAACGACGGACAAAAAGTTGGGTCTAGTTAACGCACTCACGCAAGTTTACCCCGATGTGAAACATATGTTATGTTGGTGGCACATCGGTTCTAACGTTGGAGATGCTGTTATGAGTAGAACAGGTTCTAAGGAGGCTCGTGACAAGTTTAAGGATTGTTATAAACTTTTTTCATATAAGGCAAAGTAAAAGTATGAGGCTCGATGAAGGGAGATGTATGTAACATGGGGTAAAGTAGATGGTTTAATGACATATCTCAAGGGTACGTGGTTAACTCCATATAAGAAGAGTATAGTCAGAGCTTGGACGGACATCGTATATCACTTTGGCATAAGGACTACTAGCACGTAAATTCAATTACATCTATATTTTAAAAAAATTGTTACTTCCGGACGTTATAAATTTATTACAATATATATATATATATATATATATATATATATATATATATATATATATATATATATATATAATAAACTTACAAGGTGGAGTCTGCACACTCTATTTTGAAAAGAAGGTTGAATTCTTCTGTGGGAAGATTTCACACGGTGATATGCTTACGAAGTTCGGCTCTAACAGCCTACTCTCCGTCATAGGGTTTACCCGTAGAATCTAACTATCTATCACCAGCTTCAATGAGTCTTAGATACAACCTAGAAGAAATCCCCTTCTTCTCTCACAGTAGCCAATGCTACGATCTAGTTCCAACTCTTAACCTAGCTATAATAGTCTAGTAACTTCGCAGAGTAACACACACTCGAGTATAACACTCTTTAGATATACCAATGGAGCTCTAGAGTTTAAATATATCTCTCTAAGAAATAAAGCTTTTGTAGAGAAAGAGAAAGAAAAACTTGTTGGGTCGAATGAAGATGTTTTGGATCGCTTGAAGACTTTTGATATATTCGTGTAAGCTTGTTTTTTTTCCTTCTTCAATCGACATCTTCATTTATAGTCTTCGGTGGAGAAGTCTTCTAGCCGTTGAGAAGATGACCGTTGTTGATGTTTCTTCTTCTCCATAGAAAACGCTTCTTGATTAAGATGAGATAGCCGTTGTAGATATGCCTAATCTTCTTCATCTTCTTAAAGCACGTTGATTCTTCTTCTCCGAAATCTCTTCACGCTGTTGAAGATCTTTGTCGTTCCAGCATAGAGATCTTCAGGTTTATTGAGAATCTTTGGTTGAAGATCTTTGATATATCTTGTAATATCCGTTGAGAAGAAATCTTGCGCCTTGTTAAGGATCTTTGCGAGATTCATTTTTTTGGACCGAATCTTTTTGGTTGAGATCTTCTAGTTGGGCAAATCTCCTTGGAAGATCTTCTCTTGATCCTTGGTAAAATTGGTTGTTAGAGATTTGAATTCCTTTCAGTTGTCATGTCCTTTGAATCTTAATCTTGCTTCAAGGCTTCGGCTTTTGATCCCTTGAAATGGATTTCAACGTCTCCGTGTTGAACCTCTTCAATCTTTGCGTTTGTCCCTTGTATCCGATTTCAAGGCCTCCATCTATCCCTTGAAATGCTTTTCAAAGCCTACATATATTTAGACAAACACCAAAACTAGAAATACAATCGATATTTTTTTAGTATAAAAACCTCTCCTTTGTGTTAAGTTTTCCATCATCACATTATCAAATATATACTCAAGGTGGAGTTTTCACCAATCATGCCCGGAAATTTTTACAAGTTTTGGAAACAATTGGCTTGGGAAGGACTTCAAAATGATGCACAAGATGATCATGTTCCTATTTTAGCAAGACATGTCCATTGTCAGGTATTCGTCTAGAGATTTCTTGTCAATGAGTGACTGAAGATGTTGTTAACAAGGTTGGAAACACGTTCAACGATGCAACAAATCCAAACGGTTCGACTCTACAAGAACCGATTGTAAAAGTGCCCAAGGGACATCCGAAGAAGAACTCGTGTCAAGGAGAGAAGAGTGCATGACGGATAAATGAGATGGAGTTGAATAAGTCAAAATGCCAACAGTCAACACGCGACGTAGAGGACGCGGTCGGGGCAAATCTGGACGAAGGAAGGATGCGATTTCCCCAACCACTTCTAATGCGTGTAGCGCTGATTACATGGAGGAACCCTTATGCACAAATCTCCATTAGACAAAAGAGGTGGAATACCTCATTTATAAGGGCTTTAATTGGGGTCACAACAATGTGGATTTGTTCATGATGTCATATGTTGACAAGTTTATGGACGTCCGACCAGATGGGCATTACGGGTATCGCTCATTGCCGAGTTATTGGGTAGAGGACAAGATGAATACATAGAACTTTGGTGGGAGTTGGTAGAGGAATTGATCAAAAATCAATGTATATACGAGTTGGTTAGTATCTTCATTCCAATACTAGATTTGATCTTCAACATCAACTACACGACCATGAATGTTCATCCTTCATATTGGATGGATATGCCTATTGTTGGTTTGACATTTGCGACTAAATATCGTGTAGCTATTGTCTACTTTACTTGGATTCAACCCTGCACATGTCTCCCGATGGTTTCGAGCGACCCTCTCAATGAACCACTCAGGGTGTATGCCATAATGTATGTCAGCAACAACACTCACTTCGTATCGGTGAGTTAAAGTAGAATACATCTCATATAACTTTTATTATCAATTTACTAGAAAATTGTCTAAATGCTTTACAGGTTTGGCTGCATCCAACATCTCCAATATCCCCAGTTCCAACATAGTGGGAATTGTCCATCACCCTAGTGTCGATGGATGAGATTAACCATTTAATGACCGAATGAAACAATATTGGACATATCAGGAACATGATGGTCGTCCATTATTGTAATTTCTATCGTTTTATCACTAGTACAATAATAGTGTTTTATGACACCTCCTTTTTAGTTAATTTAGTATTTACCATTTGTTTTAAATTTTAAGTATTAATTAAGATTTCCGGTATATATATTGTGTAAATTATTTAAATGTGTTGGATCTATTTAAATTAATATGAACATATAAATTAATTTTATATATTGTAATTAATATTTGTAGATGATTTCACGGTTTTACTTTATTCTATTTTTTTATTAAAAAACAAATTAACATGGGAGAATTTAAAATCTTTTCTAACAATGGATTAATCATAAATTAGTTAAATTTTAACAATAAAATTTAATTAGTTTAATAAAACTTAAAAGTGTTGCAGGCACATCATAAGACATTAAGGTGCACGCTTGTGCGCCTCCTAAGACGCACCAACGCATGCACATCAAAAGATGCACAAAATTTGGCGTGACTAAATAAAATGATGTCCAAGCCCCAACATTTTTCCCGTTATAACAAAATATCCGGGATCCGTTGGCGATTTGAAATTACATGTATTTATATCCTAAGGTGCATGTCTTGTGCATCTTTTGATGTGCATGCTTGTGTGCACATTTGGATGTGCATACGCTGTGCACATTTGGATGTGCATACGTTGTGCACATTTGGATGTGCATGCTTCCATGCGCCTCATGATGCGCATAGGACCATGCACATCAAAAGGCGCACAAAATTTGGCGTGACTAAGTAAATTTTTGGCGTGTATATCATCTCCCTTTTTAAAATCATTTCTTGTAATAGACTTGGAAAACAGCTGAGGTGAATGAAGCATAAATGAACCTCGTATTGGGCCTCAAACTAAGGTAAATGGGCTGGGCTGTGTGATTCTGTAGCATTCACTGTTGGGCTTTTCAAAAGCATTGTGCGGCCCACCTGCAACAGAGCTTATTTTGGTCTGTTACTTGAGAGGATTCGTGGAATAGACTACTTATCAAATTCGAGGCCCATTCTAGTATATATTTCTTTTCTTTTTCGATACACTTCTCATATATCTAATTTATTTTCATTATCAAAAAATAAGAAGGAAAAAAAAGAGATCCATGAAACATCAAACTCATATTTGAAGCAGAGATTCTTCTTGGGAATTACCATTTTGGGTAAAATGACTGGGAATATGATTTCTGTATATTCCAATATTTGACAATTTGAAGGTGCACTTATTATAAATGAGTCAAATAGATCTGGTAAGGTAAGCAAAAAAAAAAAAAGTGGGCAACATTGGGGTTGGGAAATGTAAAGTATTAATGGTAGGGAAAGGATTCCCACCGGAGCTCTTCCCAAAGCATTGCAAATTGTGAATGTTCATCATAAAGTGCTTTCACTCCACTCACCTACCCCCATATTAACCACAAACCCTTTCTCTTCATTACATAGATAAAAGATTTGCCATGCCTATTTGCCTACCATGCTTCCTATTCTATCTACATGCTAGTTGCTACTAAACCGGATCCCACCCCGGTTCACATGCATGCATGAAAACACTCTATATCTTATTGTTAGAGATAATAAGTTCTCACATCGAAATTTAGGCACATTTTGAGTCAAGTATTAAGGTCGGTGGACTTCTCCTCCTATTGACAATTGATTTTAGGATGAAACATCGCCGGGTTTATGTGTTGGGGTTGGGTCTAATGCGCATATGCAATCATATGTACACGATTCCCGCTCTACTGGTCCGTCTGCATTGGACTTTGAGTATCAGAACGGTTAGTCTCTATATGCGGCTCGCGATCCTAATTGGTTTTAGGATGGAACCTCATCGGGTTTATGTACTGGACTTTGACACTTATGCTTATTTTACAAGTGCGATGATGAAGTTTATTCGAAAGATCGAGGTGTAACTTCATTTGCTTATGAGATGTGATCCGATCACCAATAAACCGTTCCTATATCATGAAGAATTTCGGCAGGACAACTGAATATATATATATATATATATATATATATATATATATATATATATATATATATATATATATATATATATATATATAAAACCTTAAAGAACGTTTGAGCCTAACATGAGCCGTACCCTGCCCACCAATTCAAAGTAAATGTCAATCTAAATAAAAGGATGTGAAGCTGCAACTAGTGTTGTGTATGAAAGAATCGACAGTCATATTATTCAATTCTACGCTCAAGTGGAGATTACCCCAGCCCACACATTCAAGCATGCAAGTCAACCATGAATATAATTTTATCATCTTCAAATATTCAAATATTATAAACAATTTTGATAACTCATAAAAATGGTATTGCAAAACGATTTTCTACCATATTCTCGGGGTATAAATTAAGAGGCATTTTTTAGAAAAAATCTCGATTTTCACTATTTATTTTTAATTTTATTACAAGTTTATTAAAGTTTTATTCTGTGAATGCATATTCCAACATATAAAAGTACCATTATAAAGATGATAGGAGTGATGATATAAGAATTAAAATTACAACAAAAGACAAAGAAAGAGACCATGCTTTGCTGTATCCTAAAAGAAGATTTACTGTAACTATAATACAAATCAGCTAAATAACAAGAACCCTACATAATGATGATGCCAACCCGACAAAAACCTCATCAAATTAAATCTTAACACGAGGTGTGACCGACACCCTATAATGTAAGGCTTGTGCAAGGATATGTCGTGAAGAGAAGGAAATTTTGATCCAGAGCTTTCTACAAGACAACAAATAATAAGATTACCCTTTACAATCAAGATCAAACCCTAATGGCACAAAACATCATAAGACTAATGTAGTGTCAATATCCGATACAGACCGTAAAGCAGGGGTCATTGCATGAATCATGTGCATACAAGTGTACGTGTTGTGATTTTCAACGAGTTACTTAGAGAATAGAGAGAGGACAAAACGTTAGTGGTTTTACTACACAAACCTTGCAAGTAGGGTTTTTAATATGCTTTTGTGGATAAAAGAATGCAACCCTAAACCTATCTATTTATAATGAAATAGACAGAATCCGTACCGCGGGGGCTCCACCCCTACCGCGGAAGACCCAGGAAGAGCTTGTCTCGCTCGGTCCTTACCCCATCGTATCAATATGCCTATCTATTTATTGTCTTATTATAAGAGTACGTTTATGTTAGGTTCAAATTCAACACACAAGTTGAACGATTATGAAATAACAACAAATTTTGGCATTAGCAATGTCCGGGTATAGCAGACACTTTTTTTTGTATTTCTATTGGTATTCATCATCTCAAGAGAAATGCTTAATGGAATAAGCATCTTTTTAATTATTCCCATTTTCCAATAATTGAGCATCATTCAGTAAATCCAACTCAAAAGCTAATGGCTTTAGAGCAACAAAGATTATATTATAAAGTAGAGAATCAGACAATGTATCTTTCTTGTTATCATAATTTATACAAATTTGTAAAGTTACAAAGGAAGCTTTAGCACTTCTAAGTCAAGTGGCGCATTCCCCGCAAGCAGGAATGTTGAATGCATTTGAGTGGTCTGCCTTGTGCCCATATCTACTTTGCAAAACATACTAATTTAACCATCCACTGTGGCTTTATCAAATCTAGTCTAAACCCGTTTTTATTCGGGATTGACCCGTACTTTAGAATAGGGCTGAATATCGGTTTAAAACCGTAAAACTGCAACCGCAAACCCATAAAATGGAACCGCAAACTCATAAAATGGGAACCACATGGTTGCGGTTCAACCGCACGGTTGCTGTTCGGTTGCGGTTCGAACAGCAAATGAACAGCATTTTAGGATTTGTTTGCGGTTTGGACCGCATTTTGTTGTTCTATTCATCAACCAAACCGCAAACCGCAACGCAAAATATGTTGAACTTCAAACCGAACCTTTTAGTTACGGTTCAATTCGGTTCTACTTTAGAATCCATTTTTCCCTTAGAAAAGTGAAATAAAATTAGCATAACTATTATATTTATGTTCTTTAAAACAATGTAATCTGATAATGTTAAGTTTTTTTCCCCGAACTTTTGTGTACCGACAATGTTCGAGTCATGATAATTACATTTTTTTAAAAACTTTTTTCACTCATAAAACTTGTTATAATTAATTAGAATAAATATAAGATAACATAATGAATTCAATAAATTTTAAAAAACGCATGGTGTTAATATAACCTTTTTTTTTTTTGAAACAATTTGATTTACTAGGTTTTTTCTAGTTTTGTGTTTAGTAAATGTACCCTTGAGAAAAGAGTGTGTAGAGTTTGAGAAAAAATATAAAAGGTTGGAGGTATATTTACTTAATTGAAACATTAAAAAGTCTAGTTACTACTATAATTTTTCAAAAAAGTTTAGTTATCAAAATTGTCCTTTTTTTTTTCAATATTTAAAATAATTTTTAATTTTTTTTGTTAGTTCAATAAGATTTGAATTTCTAGTAATAGGAAGCTTAAAATAATATTTCATCTTTTATGATATTTAAAAATTGTAGCTTGATTTGCTGTATTGAGATAACTTACATGGTCCCGTTTTTTTTACCAAAAACAAAACTTACATGGTCCCATTGTGTTAGAAAATTGAAATATATGAACTAAGTTGTGGGTGTTGAAGAAATACATTTAAGGTTATTTTGGTATGGAAATCAAAATGAGTCATATTAATATCTTGTGTTTGGTAAGGTTTGAAATCGGAATGAGAATGATTCCATGTAATAACTCATTCTAACTCTAAAGAAGAAGTTGATTCCATAAATTAAAGGTGAATATCCCATTCCAACATAAACTCATTTTAAATTAATTATATATATATATATATATATAGGGTGTGGTTCCCATGAGAACACCCCTAACGTGAGAACATGAGAACAATCGTACACCGTTGGATGTAAGTATTAAGGGTTGAGATTTAGAGTAGATATCAAAAATAATAATAACTGCGAATAATAATAATAATTAGGAATCCAACAATAACTACGAATAATCCACTCAACCAACAATAACTACGAATAATACATTAAACGATATGGCACATTCGTAACAAAACTGATAATAATTTCGAATCTGTTCTCAGGTTCTCACGTTAGGGGGTGTTCTCATAGGATATATATATATATATATATATATATATATATATATATATATATATATATATATATATATATATATATATATATATATATATATATATATATATATATACTTGTTTATTTAGTTTCACAACATAAACATGATTTTGATAATATATTTTACAATTTGTAATGTAACCTGAAAATGTTCAAAAATAATATAATTTGTTCAATTTGAAAAAATATACTTGATAGAAGAAATATACACATATTTATTTGGGTTGACTATTATTTAGTGTTTAGTCTTTAAGTTCTTCGTTAGACTTCATTTTTTTTAAATGTTGGTTAAAAAATAACATATATTTACATTATAAACATTCACACGTATATCATCAAATATGATACGATTTCTCGTTTCATAACTTGTATAAAGTCAAAAATATTTCAATCCAACATCATATTAAATACCAAGTATCAGTAATAACTTAATCCAATTTCTGATTCCAACCCCGTTCTTACAGTCATACCAAACGAACCCTATTAGATTTCCTTAATCAAAGTTTGCTCCTACTTGTTTACAGAAAAGTTAATATATTTAAATTTATTACTTTTGATTAATTTCCTTGCTTACATGATTTGAGAATGTTAAATAACTGAATTGACCCATAACTTTTGGAATGTGAGAATATCAAACCGAAAATTTAGTTTAGTTAGCAGGAACCATAAAGGTGTGTGAATTTGGGCAGTGAATCAAACCTTGATTAACATAAATAATGATTATCCTGATTTTAAGCCCTAATGAAAGCAAAATTGTACTAGTGCCTCATTCTTTAACCCTCCAAAGTCCAAAGTCAAAATACATAAGAATTAATGAGAGTGCAGGATGACGGGACTGAGACTCACAGGTTAGTGCTCAATCTGATAATGGAGATAGTGGCTACAATGCAAATGACGTATAACTTATAAGCACATCACTAACTCGATTATTTATATATTTAAATCTGCTTCTACGAACATGCACATACAAGTCTGACACGTGTCAGGACATGTGTGGAAATATCATGTGAATATGGAGAACAGCTGTCAGCAAATCCAAAGAGGTTGACTTGTGAAGACTGTCTTCAGCTACCTAAACATTAATTTATCCATGGACCACTCCTCGTCGATATCACTAAGCCAACACAAACGTAATAAAACTAAATAAAATAAACAAAGTCGTGGGCCCACATTCATCTTCCTACATGTGACAATGCTTTTGTATATATATATATGTATGACTCTCTTGTCTGAGTTTCAAACACACAAGTGAAACCATGAAGCAAAACTTACATTCATTTGCTGTTTCCTTACTTTTCTTTCTTCTCATACTCTCTGCTGAGTCTATTCGCCCACTCTCCACAAAGCAACCAACATCTATTTCCCAGTTGGGAGAAGAAAAGAAGGTCACCAATGGAGTTGTTCAATCTGAAGATGATACTTCAATCAATGTAAGTTTGCAAGTATTTTATTAGTTTGGAGCTATGAAAAAATGGAATCATGAAAGTAATATGATGTGGGTTTTTTGTTGTTGTTGAAATACTTCAGGAATTGATGGGAATGGAGGTTTGTGAGAATGGAGATGAAGACTGCATTGAAAGAAGGATGGCTTCAGAAGCTCATCTGGACTATATTTACACCCAACACCACAAGCCATGATTCTTCTTCTTCTTCTTCTTCTTCTTCTTCTTCTTCTTCTTCTTCTTCTTCTTCTTCTTCTTCTTCTTCTTCTTCAGATTCACCTTAATCTCTCTTCTCTAAGTAGTACTTATATATTATAACTTATGTTTATGATGATGATGATGGATAATAGCTCTCAAGTGTCACGTACAGCCCAGGATTGTGGTTTTCCAGATTATTGATTGTATTATATATATATATATAATTATAAATAGATGCTAGTACTGTATTTGCAACGCCTGTTTTGCAGTTCTATATATCTTGATTCTTGAATCACTTGAGCGGTTGTTTGGTGAGTGAGAACTGAGAAGGGAGAGTAAAAGAAATTAAAGAGTACAATTTTCAACACAAAATAAGGTAAAGTGTCTTCTTCTCCTTATCTAGTGGAGTGCAAGGCTACACAAACGAATAATATGAATTGATGAATACATAACACATATGAATTGTTCATATGTACACTTGACAATGAAATCTAAATACCTATCATACCTTAATTAGTAAGGGCCACGTATATTGATTTGAAAATGTGATCAGTTAGCAGTATACATCAAAGTGCCATGTATCACATATATGTACATCAAGGTAGTAGATTGTTATTAAGCCGAAACAGCTACTGTATCATCTAAATCAGTTATAGAACTAATAAAATTTTGATTTGAATTTCATGTTACTGTAAGTTTGAGAAAGTGCAGATCTTCTTGCTTATGCGATTACTCCAAACAGATACCAAGTAACCGTCCTTGTAAGAAGATATCGCAAAGTCGCAAACCTAATACTAATCGGTAGTCATAAGTTTCACATGGATACGAGATCCTAAATAGAAAGAGTTATCTATATCAAGGGAACAAGATCGGTTAAAGTCTATTGAACGGCATAATGAAGTCGTGTGCCTAGGTGCTTTAGGCGAAATCAACAAGGTTTCATTTTTAAAATTGCACCATGCGCATTATATTAAGACCAACACATAAGTTGAGTTTCATACCAAAATCAACCTCATGTTATACTCATAAACTAGCAACTTTAGATGTGAAAACTTAATTTATCTCAACAAGAGCTTTCCTTGATGTAGGAGATGAACAAAGGATTCTGCAAATTTGTCAAGGATGACTTTCTTATAGAAACAGATTCCGAGTAACCGTCTTATATAATAAGTATTATGTGTTGTATGCCTCTGGAATGATATTTTTGTAGTTAACATTTGGTGGACGTGAAAATGAAGGAATGCTGGAACTTTTAACAATGAAAAGTTTGGGGGGGAGAGGAGCAACTATACATACTACAAGTGCATATTTTGTTGCTGATGCAATTTCTCCAAACTTGTACAATTTGGTCTGTCATGCATATCGATTTTTGATAACAAACAGATTCCAAGTAACCGCCTTCTAAGAAGATATCGCAAACCTAATATTATTCGGTAGTCATAAGTTTTCCATGGATATGAGATCCTAAATAGAAAGTTAACTATATCAAGGGAACAAGAACGGTCAAAAGTCTATTGTACGGCATAATGGAGTCGTGTGCATAGGTGCGTTAGGCACAATCGACGGGTTTCATTCATAAAAATAATAAAATCGCACCATGCACATATTGTTAAGAACAATAAATAAGCGAGTAAGTTTCATACTTTTTTTTTTTGGTGGAAAGAGTAAGTTTCATACTATGCTCATAATCTACCAACTTTAGATGTAAAAATTCAACAAGAACTTTCCTTGATCGGATCAATACATGGACAAACTTTTTGATGGAAATCTAAACGAAAGAAAAGTCGATGTAGGAGATGAACAAACGGTTCTACAAATTCGGCAAGGACGACTTTCTTGTAGAAACAAGACAGTGAGTTTATTTTAATATAAAAACCGCTTAATTCATTTCATCTAAAAAAAGTAATAAAGCAAGAACACCTCTTTATTTTATTTATTTATTTAGTATATGCTTTTCATTTTTATCTCACGAGTTTTTTTTAATTATTCTCTTGATTAAAGCTATCGAAGATGTGGAAATCGTGTTGCCTTTTGTTATCGTCTTTCTGTTATTGTTTGTGTTAAGTTTATGTCCGTAACTCATCTTCCAATTTGTTTCAACCTCTCGATTTAATAGGCCTGTTGACGTGTTGTTGGTTATTGTATCTAATTTATTTTCTATATAAAAAAGTGAAATAGGTTTATGGGAGAAAATGAAGTTAAATATATGTATACGTGACTTATATAATAAGTGTTATGTGCTAAATATAAAGTAGTGTTCTAAGAATTTCGTGAAATGTTTTGAAATCCAAATAAATTCTTTTAAACTTCACAGCTATGATGAATTTGTTTTTTTGTCTCTCACAAAACTTGTGCTATCTTAAAATTTTCATCGCAACTTTGAGGACGAGAAGAAAAAGGCTAAAACTTGTGCCTATGCAATGAAATCTGCCATTCCCTTGTCACATACCACAACAATTAAAAAAAAGTCGAGAATTATCAAAAGTTATAAAAAGTGATAATGTTTATAGGTGATAATAAGTTTTTACGTTTAAAGTTGGGTACATTTCGAACCTAGTATATAAGTTTGATGGATTAATTATTAGTTTTATGTTGGAACTCCGTTGAATTTATGTATTGAGCTTGGGTCTAATGCGCATTTACACTCGTATGTCGATCTACTGTGTATCGGACTTTGACAATGTTTCAAACATATTAGTGATGTTAGTGTTTTTGGTTTCATATATAGTATAGATGCAAGCCCAACAAAGAAGAACGAAAATTCAAAAATTGAGATAAAGGTGATATGACTAATGCTACCATGGATACCAAAGCTCCGCCGTCCACTAAGAATCTTCCAAAAACATGCATACTATTTTTACTTTTTTTATATAATGAATCCGATGGATCGTCTATACAAAAAAGTAACACTCGTCACTTTCAATCAATGTGTAGTGTGTACACATTATGGCATCATAGCCAACCGACATTGGGTCCATATAATATGGTCTTTTCAAACTTTTACCACAGGCTAACGTAAATGTCAATTTAGTAATATGAGGTTAAAAACCTCTTTTCTAAGTACTTGTAATATCTTTTGGTATCCCTGCAACTTATTGGTTACTACATCACGTGACTACTGAGTAGAGTTGACAATCTACCTCAAAATTCAACCAACTGGCCCAAATTAACACTTACTAGCACAATGCGGGCAAGCTGTTCGACAAAGTGTCCCAAAGAATCAAAATGAAGCGCCACAATTTCTCTATGCTACTTAATATTTTCATTCATGTTTAAGATTATCAATAGTAATGACATGAGAGAAAATAGTTTACGCTCTTTTCTGATAATCTTCAAGGAAATATACATCATTTCTTCAACAATGATACAATTTTATAGATGACAGAGATAGTAAAATCAGTATACTCACAAAACAAGGAACTAAGGACGTGGCCCAAAATAGAAAGCCCAATAACAACATTAGGCCCACAAGTAACACTATCAACTAAGAGACAACTATTTTTGGGCTCAAAGTAATTTTGGATCGGATACTGGACCGGTTAATTAAATTTTCAAATGACCTATTTTTGGGCTTACAAAAACCCAAAATAAGCATAAAACTTTTGATCCAACTGTTTAGATCGGATCTGATTGTTCGATTCGAATCCGGTCCAGCAATAGGTTCCCGGTCCACAATCCGATCCAATTGTTTAGTATGTTATATAGATGCTTTTACTGCTCGTTCGGAAGCACTAAAAATCATTCCCGATAACGGGATGATTCCGATTCAATAAAAGTACTATGTTTGTTTAAAGATCTTTTAACACATGAAAGTAATACCATCATTTCCATTTCCTTTCCTTTCTCTATCCAATTTCATTCCGTTTCCATTCCACCCCTCCAACCAAACGGACACTTAGTCTAGTGTTTGTATTAATAAATAGAATTTTAATGATATTTTGTTGGGTTGGTGGGAAAATTTATTCATTGATCTCCAACTATGGGGCCGTTCGGTACACTCGATTCAATCGATTGAATCGGTTGAATGACTTTCATCATGTTCGGTACTCCATTTCCACCATTAAGTCAAGGGATTGAATTGGTTAAATAAGGAGTTTAATAGGTTGAATGATTAAGTTGGGGGTAGGAGGTTTAATTGATTGAATCCAATTTTTATGGCACTTATACCCTTCTGCAAGAACATTCATCCAATCAATTATAGGGGCATTATGTAAGGGCTTTTTGGTCTACTAATACCTCATTCAACCCATTCATTCTCATCTTAAACATACCTGAAAATAAATTAATTCGATTCATTCTATTAAATTTCAGTCACATTTTTCAGTTTCAGTTTTATTAATTTTCAATTTCAGTCGTGACAAAATAGTGTCTATATCTTAATTTTGGAATTGGCACTACTTGATACTTTGTCTGATTCGAGATAGTTGGTTGAGCTCTTAAGTTGAATGGACAATTAATATGCGGATGTCATATAATCTTTGCATTACACGTTTCTTCTCTCTTTCCTTTTACACGACTTCAACGCACCCTATATATGTGTTTCGGTGCAAGTGAGGAGACATCTTTTGATATAGAATGGTGTCATGTAACATATTATATTAGTATACTAGTTTAATAATTCGCATTTTATACTGTTTATTTTTTTAAATAATATAATAATTCAATAACTAATGCTCAACCATACTATGTATTTTATATATTATGTAAATTAAATTGCATTCATTCAAAAAACATAAAATATTTGAAATATACTTGTACCATCCGTTTTACCTCAAACATTAAATATACAAATCTTGTTTTTTTAACATAATATTGAATCAAAATGGAAAAAAAAATCTAAACTAATACGACCAATATTATTCATCTTGAAATGGACCGCTGATGTTGTATCCTCTTTGCTCGGAAGTTGTGAGGAGAAGGGGTTGAAGGCCTTCACGCTTTGAGGTCCTATGGACGGAGGACGAGGATGCGAGTTTGTTGTGTGTAATGCTCGGGTGAATCCGAATGTTAAGCATGGCTTTGGTGGATTTCAAGGCCAATTTCAACAGTGCATGCGTGATTTTCAAGGCCAATTTGGTTTGCCTGTTCTCGCGTGAATGAATTACGGCGGGATGATCGTAACTCTCGTTCTTTTTCAGGAGAATGGAGGCATAAGCGAAACGTCCTAAAAAAGTCAAATTTGTGTGCTATCACCGTGATATCACTTAAATTAGTTTCTTTTTTCATCATCATTATATTCCATTCCATTTTTTTATAGGTGTGAGTCCGTTCACATGTTACTGAAACAAACTCTAAATTTAGATGTTGGAGAATTTCAGTTGATGTATGACAACATACATTTGATGGTCACATATCAAATCCATAAGTTACAATCTTATTTAGAGATATCACGGGAGAGGATTCAACGGAAGGTGCATATACCGATATCCGACTTGCTTCGGGACTACGTCACAAACGAGTGTTTCACGCTCTTGTGGGATAGCTACACCAAGGTTGGAAATACAAGAGATGATGGTGTTTCTCAAGATAGTTATTGGATGGAGATTCATGGAGTATCATGTGTGCATGATTTTATGATAGCAATCCGGGCTCGTAGACCTATAACATTGAATCAAACATGCTCGCCCCATATGAGATGGAGAAGATGGCCTCTTGCTTTGAGGACATCGAGAACCTAGTGAGTACGACGATGAAGGAGCCGATAAAAAATTCAAGCCCAAGGAAAGACCGTCGACCCCGAGACCAACAAGAATAGAGCCTAATTTATTTGAGCATTCGGCTAGACGTGGCTATGAACTTCCTCGTGGTAAGAAAAGGGTGGTTCCGGATGATGAAAGAGGCACACCTAAGGCTACACCTAAATGTGAGCAATGGATGCACAAGCTACACCCGAGGAGTTGACTCCATCTAGTGGGCTACGTCGTAAAGAAAAAAAAAATCAATGGATGTAGATGTTAAACCTGATGATGGAGAATCTATTTGGAGTGAAGGGGAATCCTAAAAGTTCATGAAGCCTTATGTGTTGGGGTGAAGGATCTGCAAGGAGACGGTCATTACGGATGTATATCCATTTCTTTGATTTTGAGCTTTTCGGATGAAGATTACTTGGTAATAAGGAGGGAGATGCTTATGAAGTTGAACTTAGGGAGGTCACTGTGTACGAAGGTGAGTGTTTTATAATTGCTTTTAAGAATTATTTATGATTTATCATATATATAACGTAATTGTACTTGTTAATCTATGTAGTGCACATTATTCGCAACATTTGACGAAGTGTTTAATAATGTTTATTGGACGAGAAGGTCTCCGTGTTCAGAGAAATAATAGATGGAATTACGTGGGTGGATCCTCTATGGCTACACATCCCAATGATGGTAAGCGTGCGTACATCCAAAACTGCATGAAAATAGATAAATTAAGTTTCGCTCATAAAATTATGTTTTACTTAATAAATTTGATATGAAACCGTACTTGTAAAAGTGTAGTACAACCTCCCATCATTGTCACGAGCTTCATAGCAACATCCCCCAAAGATCTATCTATTTAAATTATGGGTGTCTTAGTGCCCCATGCATATGTAGACGTTATTCCATGATCTTGTACTAGATCAATAAGCCATGGTTGGAGCCTGTTGGTATATTTGTTGACTATCATGACCGAGGAGATCCAATGGTCGGAGCTTGTTGACAGATTTCTAGGATAGGGTTGGATCCTATTCGTGGAGATTCGTAAATATACCATTTCAAAAATAGAAAGTTCTAAACAATTGGGATATTTTTTGCAGATTGGATGCAGTTACTAATTCATGATCTGGCATGTACAGAATGAAAACTTCATTATCGATACCAAATACGATTGGGTTAGACTTTTCTAATGCACTTGAAATTTTGATAGAATATAGTCTAGATACTATAGTTTACCATGTTTAAATTTGAGGGAGATACAACAGTTGGATAATGAGATATGATTTTATAAAGTTGGACCAAAACTAAGTTGAGTAATTAATGTCATGAAAATTTTCTAAGTGTTGGAATGATATTGTGGAGATATCTTTGTGAATTTATGTAGAATTGGTGAGTGGGAGTTTGTGAGTTTAGTTCCCTCTATGTGAGAGCATATATGTCATAGTATTGCTAGATATTTTCCTTGAAATTTCCAGAGATTATTTGAAGATTATAAATTTAGACCAAAGTAGGACCTTAACTAGTTTGGATATAAGTTCAAATTTATTAAGGAGTTGAAAAGTTTGAGAAAACTTTCAAACTCATTAGATTCTTTGTTTAAGAGTTTATATCAAGACCTTAAATATTAGTTCGATATTTATGAACCTTCCTAGAGCCATTAGGGTTTTAGAATCATCAGGGGTAAAACCGTCTTTTCATAAAAAAACGTGCCAGTTTAGTATATATATTGCCGAATAGTCGTAATTAACTTAGAAGTTGGAAAGTTTTAGATGATAGATATATTATATTGATCCAACCAGGCAGTTGACATCTTTAACATACGGAACCGAGTATTAATGTTAACCGGACTGTGACTCTATTCAGGTAAGTCCTTTAGGCTTACTTAGATAGCTTCTGGATGTTGATGTGAATGATGATAGTGGTGTTTGATTTATGTGTTTATAAATAATTTAGTACAACCGACTTATATTTTTGGCCCAAGAGTAACGGACGGTGACATCAGCTACTCAATGGCTCGAGAAAGATTGGGAGATTCTTCGGGACTAGGCTAGACATGGTATATGGGGAGGGTGCCAAACCACTCCACATGGTATACGGGGTAAGGGTGAACAAAAATGTCCGATCCGACTAATCCGATCCGCTAAACCAAAGATCCGATCCGGAAAATTCCAAATCCGAAAATATTCGACAAATGTTGATCCGAGTCCGATCTGATCCGGACATATTTTCAAATCATCGGGTCGGATACGGATTAAGATTTGGGAAAAAGTCGGATCGGATATATCCGACTAGTCTAAGAATAAATACTCGGATCGGATCTTCGGATCGGATAAAACTGTCAGATATCCGGGTGCTCTCGGATCGGATTCGAATCGGACTTTTATAAAATTGTCGGATTGGATATACGGAAATGCTCACCCCTAATACGAAGAGGTACGCCGAACCAGTCCTGCTGGATAAAGAAACATAGGTGAGAGTCTTAGACGTCTCGTGCCACAACCTTATAATGGATTTGACGTGAACCACTTATATATAAGATAATAATTGGATTTGTGTGTCATCATGATGAGTGCTTAATTCTAATTCGATGTGTGTTTGTGCTATTATTATTATACTAATATTTGAATAGTTAGCTAATTGTTGTTATTATGTTATTTAGATTTACCACAGGTTAGAGCTGATGTCGAGGGATCCAAAAGGTAGTGGGCGTTGCATGTTGTCCTTAGAAGTTTATCTCTAAGATTTTCTATTGGCTGTTAGTCTTTTGTTACATTCATAACATTAAAACCTTTGTTTTTATGATATTCGGTTTCCTTATTTGTGCCTTGTTGTAAGAGCCAGTGAAATCGTTGTCAAACTAGGGTCGGTATCCATTGTGAAGTCCTAACCCGTAACTCCCCGAGTTCTGAGAATTTGGGGTGTTAAAATATTATACATCATCTATTTTTCTTATATTAATCCGGGTCGGACGTCCTTTTCTATCCTTGGTTAAATCTGACCGAATTTCCAAACTGATAGTTTGGGGATGATGAGGTCTATGACTATGCATATGCCACAATTGAGTATTCTTGAACTCACAACCGTGCGGCTCTTAGTTGTTGGCCTTGTCAAATGATTAAGTCAAGCCTTAACTCGATGGACTTTGTTGCGGAAGCGCTTCTTAGCGATGGCTAAGAAGCTTAGATATTTTGTGGACAAGAGAACTTTGATTGCTTTGAAAGAACTCTTGCAAGGGAGCTTTGCTTGGATGATTTGCAAATGATAGGTGACCTCCTGTTTATAGCCTTGACCACCTCCTTCGCTAGGAAGGATCCGGAATGGCACAATCCTAGAGGGATACAAATCCTTCTTGTTGGGTAAGCCTATATCTTTCTATGCAAATCCGAAATATTCTCTACAAATCTTGACAAGCTTAGAGAATTTCCGAGAGATCCATACTATTCGGACCTTATCAAGACAAATAACAATACCGGAGTGTTATCCGAGTTTCTTGAACTTTTCGGGGCCCGGTCCGAGTCACATTGAGCACATGCAAAATGCAAATGTAAGTTCGGTGGAACCAATAAGTAGTATATTGACAAATGCAATAAATGCCAATTAGTGATCCAAACAAGCGTTGAATTAACAGCCACATACACATAACGGTTAGTCCCCGTGGACCAACAATTAGTTACCCTTCAATGTCGGAGACGTGGCACGCTCTCCGGCCCAAATATTGAAGGACCACTATCCTACTAATCACCCACCTATGCGATCACTTATATTTGTTGAATCTCGACCTTACACGTCAAAATATATTTCCACGGAATGATGTGTTAAGAGATCTTTTTATACCAAAAAGAAAGAGAGATTTTTTTCACATCCACTCTACAACTGCTATAGGATTTTAGGATGTTTTTGCATATACCTATGATTACAAAATTTTAAAAAGGATTTTACTAGAATATAAATAAGAGATCTTTATGGGGTTAACGTGAAAACTAGTGTAATATCTGTGCACGAAGTATATTAAGAGATAATTAATATAAATTTAATTTCTAAAATGTATATAGTTGTAAATATTGTACTTATACAACTAAATATCCAAAAAAGTTAATAATAAAATAGTATTAAACCCAACATGATATAAGTTAATTTATATGTGAGTTGGTTATAAAGACTAATAGTTTAGTATCTCACACCTTGTGCGAATTTTGTCTAAATAAAAATATTATATTTTTTTCTTATATATTATGTATTGGATATTTTATCTAAATTTAGTTTTTTTTTTATCAACTAATATGACTAACATCTATATTAATTAAATAAGAATCTGAAACGTAATTTATAGATACAAAACAAAAAGGAAAATAGAAATTTTATGTTTGTAACAAAGCAGAAGAAGTATTTTTTAAACGGAAATTATATATGTACGATTTTTTTTAAATAAAAATTGCGTATCAATTTATTTATGTATAAAAAATGGGCGAATGTTTTTTTTTAAAAAAAACAAACTAAATGAAATATTTACAAATTGTAACGGAAGATATAAAAACAATAACTATTTAGACTAAAAAAACATACTATTCCTCAAGCGACGATCAATATACATACCAAAATACTGATTATTGCGTTAAATTAAGAGACGAAAGATGTGAAGAATTTTGAAATGGACGACGAGTTGAAACCTTAAAGATATCTTCAAAACGTAAATTTGGAATCAGAACTCAAACCTTGAAAAAGACGACGAAATATAATCAATATACACTAGAATTGGAACCAGGAGATATAGAAATACGTACATTTACCTGATAAAAAGGAATAAAATGTTTATTTTTTTTAGTTCCCCCCCCCCACCACACACACACTGGAAATTACGTGAGAAGCGTATCGAACAATTTTCTTGGAAGCTATTTTGTTGGTATAACCGATTTACTGAATTTTTAAAATAATTTACAAATTATACAGAAAAGGGATGTAAAAAAAATCGGAAAACGTAGATTCCAAAAAATTGCTCCAACCAAATTTATTAAAAAAAAGGATTTTGAAATGTAGATATCGTTTCAAAATAACTAGTTCATATCCCGCATCTTGTGCGGGTATATTTAAATATTGATGGATCTTCACAGGTATATCTCGGAAGATCTGTCTGCGAGTAAGTAAGTGAGAAGAAAGGCGGAAGGGGAAAGACTTTCATAAACATGTAATAGTGAAAACCAAAGTTGTTGAAATAATAGTTATTGAAAACAATTAAGGAATGAATAAACAATAGCAGAATGAGTGTGATGATTCAAAACGTAGGGAATAACCTGAAAATTTAGACGAAGATTAGTTGAAAAAAGATTTCTTATTAGATTTTGTTTTAGTAAGATTTTATGGCTTAATTCTTGATTTAATAAGTAAGTCCTTGGGACTTACTTATATGCTTTCGTATATTGGTTGAGTACATGAGTGATGGTTGTTTATGTGTTTATGGCATGCTATTAGTGTAAGTATAACCGACATGTAATTAGCCCAACTGTAACGGGCGGTGACATCATCAGCTTAGCTCTCCTAAGGGAGTCTGAGAGGTTCTCCGTGACTAGGCCAAACATGGTATACGGGGAGGGTACTGATTTACTCCATATGGCATACGAGGAGGTGCGCCGATCCACTCCAACTGAATAAAGGGACAGAGTCGAGAGTCTTAGACTTCTCGTGCCACCAGTTTAATTGGATTATGGATGTATGACCTTAAGAAAGATAATGAAACGGATTTTGTGATAGCATGCTCTTTGTTTATATTATTGTCTTGTGTGTGTTTGTACTTATGTGTTCTTCTTATATATGAATGGTTAGATAACGGTATCCACGTTGTTAGATGCTTTGTAGGATAGGGTAGCTGCCGAGTGATCTGGATGGTATGGTCACCCGGGGTTCATGTGCGTGTAGGACAACAACTGGTTTATTTGTTTTCTTTCGTTGTTGACATTAGTAGTGTAGATTGGATATTATCGTTGTACTCGGTTGTGAGTCTTTTGGTTTATCTTGACATTGCATGGTTAAATTCAGATTTTGGTATTTTAACATATGTGTCTTGTTGTAAGGTCCAGTAATATTGTTGTCGAGTTAGGGCCGGGACCCATTGTGAGGTCCTAATCCGTAGCGAGCCGAGTATGAGATTTGGGGTGTTACAATCTAAACATATATGTCAAAAGATATCAATATGATATTACGATGAATTAAATATAGATATTATGATGAGTTAAAAATAGATAAGTTATATTTAGTAAAATATTTATTTATTTTAAGTTTAAATAATAATTAATTATTAATGATATAATTAAATGATTTTAAAATTATAAAGCTTGTAATAATGACACATGGCGTTAACGATATAAAATGATGATATACGGTGATAAGAATTTTCGCTTTAATACAAGTACTAGTATAGTTTCTCTGGTCAGGTTATGGATATAATCTTAGAGTTTAATTGTAAAAAATAAAATAAAACTATAAATCACTTTTGATGTATGCATGATTTTAATTAACTAATCCATATAAATTGTAATTGTGATGCTCGCGTAGCGTGTAATATGTTTTCAATGAATGTGTAGTATATGAACACGAGTGTTATGTTTTTAATGAATGTGGAGTTCAAGAACACGAGTGTTTTTTAGCCTGATTGTTTTCTATGAAACGAGTGTTTTTTAGCATAGTTGTTTTCACTGAATGTGCAGTTGATGAACACGAATATTTAGTTTGATTGTTTTCTTATGAACACGAGTGTTTTTTAGTTTGATTGTTTTTAGCTTTTATATGAACACGAGTGTTCTTAGGTTGTTCATCAATTTTGTTAAAGGGTTAAGTTGATAAAATTAAAGTTTTTTAAATTTAGTAACACAATCAGAATAATATTCATTACATATTAAGTATTAAATCTCTTACGAAAAGTTATATATTAACTACGGTCAATGAATTGTAAAATTCATGTTTGATCATACCCAATAATTTATTTTAATGAAACGATTATTGGATGTTATTATTCCTCCCCTTAAAAATGACCCGAACCAATTCCTCTATTTATTATCTATAAAATATCTCCAAAATTTATCAGTTTTTGAATCGAGACAATTTGTTAGTTATGCGTATCTCCGATTGATATTTCCCTGGATTAAATGGTTTTTCTAAAAGCAAAATATTTTGATCTCTCCCCACCGTATAAATTGACCCCAGCCTAACCCTAGTTCTTCACATATACTCTCCATTTCGTCTTCAAGCAACCGCTTCGCTCCAAACTCCAATCCAGGCAGTGTTATGATTGCAGCCTTCAATCGCCGCAATTCAGAGACTCGCCGTCTCTCATCCGCTCTCGTCGAATTCCATCACCTCTACCGCTACCGCTACGTACTGCCGACGTAAACAATCCTCAATTTCCGGTTCAGGTGAAATCTCAACTGAATACCTTCAAATCTCGATTCCATTTCAAGTAGAGATGCGGAACAAGAAACCGCTCCACCGCAACACAGACGAGAAATCTCTTTCGTTCAACGGAAGAAGATCAGAGGTCTCAGTTGGAACGGGAAAGCTCCGTCGACCGAAGACCTTTCCGAATTTTGCTTCGGAGACGATGATAGGAAGCGCAGAAGTGTTTCCTTCGATGGATCAGAAGAAGCGGAAGCTTACAAAATTGCTGTTGAATGTCACGATTGAAGGCAGCATCGGTCCTTTGCAGATCCTCATGAAGCCGGAGACCACCGTCTCCGATTTGATCTCATCGGCGGTTTCGCAGTACGTTAATGAAGCCAGGAGGCCGGTGCTTCCGATCTCAGATCCATCTGGATTTGACCTCCATTACTCGCAGTTTAGCTTACAAAGTACGCAAACCGACTTCATCTCTTTTTTTTTTTCCAAGTTTACTTTGAGCAATTGGGTGAATATATCATTTCTAATCTTAATTTTGTTTTAATCATAGGCCTGAATAGGGAAGAGAAGCTGGTTCTATTAGGATCCAGAAACTTCTTCCTCTGCAAAAGGAAGGTCGCTGAAACATCCATGGATGAAGGCTTCTCCGGTTTACCAGCAAATTCAGCAACGGCAACGTCGTACTCGACGTCGTCCTGTAAGGAGCGGGCAGACAAGGCAGCAAAGACTGGTTTTGGCCGGCCGTGGTTCAAATTCATCGGATCCTTGCAGTAACTTCTGATGCTGATTATTCTTTACCAAACAAAGAAAAGAGCATAAAGAAAAGAATGTGTATATGCTGAGTTATGGATATTGATAGACATCTACCTATATTAGAGGGACCAGGACTAGGGTTTCGATTCCGGTGTTCATATTTTGATTATTGTTAACCCTTTTAAGCAATGATAATGCTATTCCAAAGTTGAATGTATGTCCTTCGTAAACTTTTGGCTGGTAAAAGTATGTTATTCGGATGTGAACGATTTTTAGTTGTTGATGTTATCCAGTCCATTAATAATGGATCTCAGAATGATTTCTTCATGTTTCTGGTCAATTTTGGTTTAGGCACCTGTCGTTAGGTTGAATGTGAGTCTCAATAGTGTTTTGGACCTTTCGGTGAATAGGGCCCCGGGTCGGGTAGACTTTGTTTGGCGTTCGTGGTTGTGCCTGCTGAATGTGAGCCACAAATTGTGTTATGCAGTTTGTACTTATCTTTATTTTTTTAAATCAAAATTTGTACATTCTTCACCATCTTTTCATATATACTGCCACGTTCCAGAAACGTCTACACGAGATTTAAGTTTATCAAAAACCTTGCGCCTAGACCTCAACATATTCAAGCAGCTCGGCCAGGAAAAACGGCTAATACTCAAAGGGCACATTCCAAATACCGACGAAAAACCCTTTGACATAATTTGAAAAAGTCAAAAGACATAATCTGAAAAAGTCAAAAGTACAGGGGCATCATTCGAAAATTCCTTATATTTTATTTTTAAATAAAATTTATATTAAAAATAAAATAAAACGGGTACCCGACGGGTATGACGGTCACTACAGGCTCGGCTTGAGTCCAGATAAATGGTCATTTCAAAAAAAAAAAAGTATGACCCGAACCCAACCCGAATTTGAATAAGTCTAACAGTCTACGTGGGCCTAATGAATCCAAGCTACACATATCAACTCTTTTGCGGAAACTATTGCTATTCATTGTCATTTGTTTCATAGCAAAGGAAAGAATATGACTTTGCAAAGCAACGAAACTATTCAATGGAGGAGCAACATTGCGGAAGATAAATCGTCCCTCCATCTCTAACACCACGATAAAGTCATTGCAAACAAAATATTCTTTGGAAATGATACAAAAACGGAAGGATGGTACTCGACTAAATCGGTGTTGAAAATGATACGAAAACAGAAGGTGGGGTCGACAAGACGTAGATTTGTAAAATCGACATAATGCACAAAATTAAAATTTTTCTTTGGAAACTAGTTTTGGACGGAATACCAACTAAACAAAATCAGACAAACAAAATATGGACGAGTTAGCTAAGTAGGTAGTTTATGTAACATGTAGTGTAAATTATGCACTTTTTGTTATGTGTAGAAAAACTAGCACTTCCCATTCTCACAAAAAAAAAATTATTTGAAAATAATTAAAGATCCTACCTAATTTGTCATCATTCTCTCCTATTTAATATTAATATTTTGTCTAATTAAATATGCTAATCAATATCCTAAATCGTTAAATAAGGAAGTAATCTATAACTAATTTGGATATCTTGGGTTGTGATATTCTCAACATTTTTTACGAAAATAATAAATTCAAATTGTTAAATAAGGAAGTAATACATAAAGAAAGTTCATGTGAATTATGTCATGTACACAAGTCTATCATTTACACAAGGTTTGGTTACACAAGTCCGTTATTTACACAAGGTTTGGTTACACAATTTCATTTGTTATGTCAATTTATGTGGTTAACACATTCAGTCATTTTTGAATTACACAAGTTCCGTTTGTTTATGTCATGTACACAAGTATGTCATATTGTGTAGTTGAAATTATGTATTAACATTGTGTAATTGAAATTTTGTATTAATACTGTGTATCATCAAAAAAATACACAAGGTTTAATTAGTCCAATTGTTATAAGGATGGGAGGGAGGGGCAACTCATTCAGAGTTCGAATCCTACATTTGACAAAATTTTTTTATTTATTTACAAAATCTTCACAATACGATTTTCTTTTTTTTTTTTTCAAACGGTTACCATTAATTGAGTAGTTACCAATTAATAATATTACATAACTATCATAACTTCTTTCCTTATTTTCGGTCATATCCACTCAATTTTACCTTTATTTTTTAATTAAGAAAACTAGGTGTCTATTTAGCCTACAAGTTACAAAATATGCCTCATTTTACCAATTTTCTCACAAAATATTCTCGTTGTGATGATTTGTGAATCCTGTAATCATCACACTAAAATTATTAAACATCTTTTCTTTGAGTGTCAGTTCAGCTTACAGACTATTGAACCCAAAAATATCCTCTGTACTCCACAACTGTGATATTGAAAATTTGAGTATCTATGACATCCTTTCAGAACTGAAAGGAAAGATCAACTCAATTGAACTACGACACCTTGTTGTTATGTGGTGGAACATTTGGAGGGCTAGAAACCAAATCATATTTAATAAAAAAAACATACCTCAAAACTTGAACAAACTTGATCTATATCAAATTACTGAATTGGAAAAGGCAAATACAAAAGTGCCCGCTAGTAACAGGAATTTCCGAATCAGAGAAGGTAAACTAAAAACATAAAATGGAGTAAACCAAAAGAAGGATACGTCAAACTGAATAGCGATGCCTCAGAAAATTAATCGAATCAATTTACTTTTGGGTATATCATTAGAAACGATCTTGTTGTTCCTATTGTTATAGGGAACGGAGTATGTAATGAGTAATCAATATTGGAGGCAGAAGCATATGCTCTTCCGTGAGGGTCTGAAAAAAGCAATGAGATAGGTGTAACATCCATCGAAATTGAAGGAGATAATCTGATGTCATAAACGCGATTAACCGGATCAAGAAACCGCCATGGGATATAGACATGATCGTCTTTGATATCTCCAACATGATCGCCGGATTTATGCAATCTACCGCTCACCACATCTTTAGAGAAATTAAAAATATTGCAGATAGGATCATGATGCATGGACATAGTTCAACCATCGACATTGGCTCTACTCCTAAAGATGTTGAAGACCTCATCCGCAAAATGCTCAAGACCGATCGCTTTCTAGAAACTGATCTGCTTAATTCGCTTACCTTTGTATATAAAAAAAAGTCATTGCAAACCAATATCCCCAGGAATCTCATGGGCATGATAAAAAAAAAATGGATAACTTGTGCAATATCCACCGGTTACCTTCAAGTGAAAAAAGTTACATGCATTCTCAATTTGGATGTGATTTCCCCACAATCTGACCGTAAATTGGCAATCATGAAAGGTGTGCATGATCGTCTCAACTTCTATTCGGCAAACAAGACATAAGTAAGATTGGGAGCGTGTCAGCTTACTCTCTCCGCATTAGTCATCAATCTTCCAGATAACAGTGAATGTCTTGAAACTAACACTAGCCATATTATTGGGCAAACAAAGGCCATGTTCGGTGAAGCGAGAGTTTTTAGTAGTTTAAGATTTTGTCATTTTTGAGTTGTTTTAGCTTTTTTGGTATATTTTTTAGTAGGGTTTCAAATAGCTTTGTAAGAATCGAAAATCTAACAAAATAACTTAATTGATAGTTGGTAATAGTAGATTTGTAGATAGATTTGTATGGTAGATTTACCAAAAAGTCAAAAAGGATAAAAATGTACAAATTGTTAAAGATGTAAAAGAGGGGCACATTTGTAAAATTTTAATAATCTATCCAAAAAGTTATCCTAAAAAGTTTTTCTAAATTTCACCAAAAAACTCTTCAAAAATCTAATATATTTTTAAATCTAATCTCTTCAAAAATCTATTATACTAAATATCATATAGTTTAAAAAAAATACAAAGCTGTACAATAATCTACGTAACAATCTCCGTGGAATAGGGTCAAAGTGAGTTATAAGCTGAGGACATATTATATGTCATTCGACTCGAGGCTCCAAAAATGAATCTAGGTTTTTAGGGTCCTCATTCAACGAACATTCAACAATTTTTACGATTTAAAATTAATAATGTCATCAAGTAGTGGACTATCTCGGCACCATGGATCAATCTAGAACCTTGCTACATCACCAATAGCAACAAACCACATAACACCTCTTTAATTATAACTCAACTTCTTTAGCCCAAATAATACTCCTAAAAATATGTGATCTCGATTTTTGTGCAAAAACATCCATGACTTATCTAACTCCATGAATGCCATACTTGATAGAAAAAAGGCCGTTTGTCACTCTCCTGGATGAGACGCCATACATGGTTTTTCTTTTTTTTGAAAAATTTCTTGTATTAGAAAGGAGAATGATGTACATGGATTCAAGCGTTGATCATAAAACAAAAGGCAAGAAGGAGCCTAGAGAGGGAAAGGGGATGGAAGAGAGGTCAAGAAGAGCTTAGGGAAGGAAGATGGATGCTAAGAATAGAGGCCCACGAGATCGAGTCAGGGGAGCGATCTTTTCAGTGAAGCGAAGTGTAGTTTTTGATGGCGGTAATAGTTTCATTAGCGCAGTTGATGGAAGGAGTGAAGGTGCTATTATAGAGCATGTTGTTGCGAGCTTTCCATGTGAAGTAGACGAAGGCCGAGATAGTAGAGATGTGGATGCAAGCATTGAGGTTGTTCTTATGTCTTCTTTGCGTTTCAAACCAAGTCCATATGCTGTGAAGGTAGGGGGAGGGTAAGGAGTCCTAGTCCATCTGGAGATGATATCCAGGACCAGAGAGGTGTAGCTACATCTCACCCATAGGTGGTCTTCGTCTTCGGGTAGGGTAAGGCAAAGGGTGCAGGTGGTGTTATTGGTGAGGTTCCAACGAGCCAGTTTGGTCAAGGTGGGAAGTTTTTTATGACAGATGATCCATGTAATGAAATAACACTTAGGGATATTCAAGTATTTCCAGATGGCTTTAAAGGTGTTGGCATTGGTTGGAGGGGTAATGTTTCTGAACAAGCAATAGGTTTTCATGGTGGAGAAGGTACCCAAATGGGTGAGGGATTGGTAGGAAGCACCGTTAGTATTTAGGGCAATGGCGATGTCATCTCTAGCACTAAGGATCGTGTTCTAGATGTGACTTTGGTTATAGTTCTTCCTATAGTCCCAGATGGAATGTTTCTTGAGAACGTTGCCATCATTGGAGTCAAGATCAAAGATAAGTCTCGAGAGGCATGCCTTGTTCCAAGCGAGGAGCTCCTTGAAACCAAGACCGCCAAGGTTCCTAGGGGAGCAGATAGTGTTCCAAGCAACTAGGGAGCGCCTGCTAGAATCGGTACCCGACTAGAGGAATGAGCATAGTAAACTTTGAATCTTGTCCATGACCTTGTGTAGGATAAGAAGAACAGAGCACCAGTAACTATGCAGGGCCATAAGAATGATAGAGGTGACTTGCATTCGGCCAGTGTAGGAGAGTTGCTTAGTGCTCAAAGACTGAATTTTCTTAGTAATCTTTGCAATGAGACTTGATGCTCCGCTACGTTGAGTCTTTTGCTTCCCACAAGGATACCAAGGTAGTGAAAGGGTAGAGTACCTTGGGAGAAACCAGTGGCATTGATGATTTGATCATTGGAAGATTGGTTGAGACCTCCAAGGAAGATGGTGGATTTGTTGAGGTTAATATGGAGGCCCGAGGTATTTTCAAAGTTGTCTAATGTGTGCTCGGGAAGGTCACCCCCTTGTAAAAAACATGAGGTCATCTGCATAACATAGGTGGGTAATGTGAGGCTTATTGCACTTGGGAAGTATGTTGAAGTTAGGGTCGAAAGTGTTGGTCTTTAGCATGGAGGAGAGGACCTCCATAGCAACGATGAAGAGTGGAGGGGTGATAGGGCAACCTTGTCTTAACCCTCTAGTATCCTTGAAATGGCCTTTGAGAGCACCTTGGATGTTAATGGAGAATGAGGTGGTTGTGATACACTCTTTGATCAAGATAACAAGGTTCTCCGGGAATTTCATTTTGCGAGGCATTGGATAATGAACTCATGGTTGATGGAGTCGAAGGCTTTAGTTATGTCAATCTTCATAGCACACCTTGGTGAGATATTCCTTTGGTTGTATTTCTTGAGAAGCTCATGGCATACAAGAATGTTATGCTTGATGTTTCTACCTTTAATAAAAGCACTTTGGTAAGACCTAATGAGAGGAGGTAAGATTTCATTGATTCTGGAAGAGAGGATCTTAACAATGAAACTATAAGTGGTGTTACAACAAGAGATTGCTTGAGCATCTAACCCGAAGTGAAGAAATCTTGGATGGCATTGAAGAGTCATCTTTGATGATATTTCAAGCCGACTTGTAGAAGTAGGCATTTAAGTCATCGGGCCTGGGGCCTTGTTATCACCCATGCTAAATAGAGCATTCTTGATCTCTTCATGAGTAACCGGCCTAGAGATGAGGTTAACGTCATGAGGGGTGAGATGGGGAAGGTTAATCTGAAGTAAGGGGAGGTTGCTTTGAGATGGTGGGAGGCTTAGAATGTGGGTGAAGTGATTGATGAGAATGAAGGCAATTTGGTTGGGCCGGGTTGAATGTGGTATTGTTGTTGTGGTTAGAGAGGGAATTGATCTTATTGAAGTTATTTTTGGTCTTGATACTCTTAAAGAAATAAGAGTCACATTGGTCACCATGTTTGATTCAATTCGATTTGGCAAGTTGGGCTAAGGTAGTGCGAATGTGAAAAGAATGTGTCTTGACAATGGAAGAACTTGATTAAATTATGTAAAGATTTTGATAAAGGTCTTGCCTCGAGGGTAGGTTACGGAAAAACAATAAGATTTTGGAAAGACAAATGGTTATTGGACAAACCGCTTCAAGACGTCACGACAAACCCAACTATAGTGAATCTGACAGAACTAACTTCCTTGTTTATTACTAGCAATGTATTAGATCACTAGAAATTAAATCAATTAAATACAATATTGCCCAGTAGCATAATGGAGAAAAATTAAGAATTATAATCTCCCTAAAAGTGACATTCGCGACCGCTTGTACTGGCCGGGAAATAATGAAGGGTGGTATTCGACTAAATCATCTTTCGAGATGATTAATAAACGGAGAGTTAGAGTAACCATTGATAAAACTTGGATTTGGAAAATGGACATCATGCCAAAAATTAAAAACTTCTTATGAAAGTTAGCTATGAATGGTCTCCCTACAAAGCAAAATCTTGACAGACAAAGGATTCCGGTCGTCATGAACTGCGAGTACTGTAATCACCATGCTAAAAGTGCCAAACACCTCTTTTTCCAATGTCCGATTACGATCACAATTGTCGATAATAAAAATGTTATAACCAACCTACAAAACATCGACCTTGATAATCAAGGAATCTCTGAGGCCCTTTTTGATCTCAAGGGTTCAATTTCGACTAAGGAAATGAAACTCCTAGTTGTTATTTGGTGGAACATGTGGATGGCTAGAAATCAGTTCGTATTTAACAAAACTAACTTCCGACAAAACATTAAAGCCACAACAATTAACCAAATTGCGAGTTGGGACCTAGCTAATTCGGATCAAATCAAGAATACCTTAACAACAAAATCACAAAGAAGGAAGAAGAAAAACCTTAAATGAAAACTACGTAAGGAAGGATTCTATAAACTTAATTTTGATGCCTCACAAAATTCTGCAAATAAGTGTTCTTATGGTTTTATCATTCGGAATCAAAATGCGATTTCTATTGCCTTTGGAAGCGGTAGGTGTAATGCTGAATCAGTGTTGGAAGAAGAATCTCTTGCTTTGCGGTTTGACCTTCAAAAGGCTAAGGAGATTGAAATTACATTTATCGAGATTGAAGGGGATAACCTAACGCTTATCAATTCGATTAATCGAATTTGGAAGCCTCAGTGAGAACTCAATATGATTATTAACAACATTTCAATTATTATTTCTGGTTTCCAAAACTCCACCGCACAACATGTTTTTTGGGAGATTAACACGGTTGCCGACAAGATTGCTTTACACGGGCACAATGGAGAGCTGGATGCAGATGCAATCCCAGAAGACGTTCAAGACCTTATCCGAAAGGATGCTTTAGGCCGATTGGTTTCTAAAAACTGATCCTCCTAATTTTTCTTTTTTACCGATGTATAAAAAAAAAATTCCACTTTTGAAATATGTGTAGATGGTAGATTGATGGGAGTGTATCACGTGTAGACATACAATTAACATAAGAGTTGCTATAAAAAAAACTAATTAAAATTTAGTAAGATAAGTTTGAAAGTAGAATTTATAAAGTCTTCCAAAATTATACTAAAATTGCAAGATTTTAGTGGAGAAGGAATAGGAGCCCCTCTTATAACTGTTACAAAAAAAAAAGTAATATCAAATTCAAACCCAAATCCTAACCATTTTTAGAGAATTTAGCAAAATTTTAATCTATAAATACGATGGAGTAGCAACACATCCCATCATCAACACTTAAAATCTGCATTATCACTCTCCTAAAACTCCATACAAACCCCTTCAATTACTCATTATAATGAAGCTCGTCTTCCTCTTTGTAGTCATGAGCATCACCCTTCTAGCAATCCGGTGTGACGGAGCTCAACCGCCATCACACCATGATGGATCACCACATTTTCCTCCAGTTGAAGATGTGAAGAAATGCTTTAAAGCCGTGCACGACAACAATGGATTAGGGTGCCATCATTTCAGCTTCAAGGCCAAGAAGTGTTGTACATACCTCACAGGTCTCGGAAAGTCATGCACCTACGTTCCTTATCTGAAGAGTCCAATTTTCCACGGCATTGTTCAACATGTGTGTCACCCCAAAGTTTAATTCATTTGAAGTTAGAATAATTGTTAGGTCAATTAAAAGCAATTTAAAGTTAGCAGAATAAAAATTTTTTTGTACTAGTAAAGTGATGATTTAATATGTTTAAGTCTCTATATTGTCACTCTTTTTAGCCCACCAAATGAAATTACAAATAAGTTATCGTCACAAATCTATTTTAACGAATATAGCAGAAATCCAAAGGCGTAACTCTCATATAAATGGGTCTTATAATCTTCTGAACTAAGATAACATTATCCTCAATCATAGGTCTCGGATCTTTCTTCTAGTTTCAAGTGACTTTGTTACTTCTTTATCGATCTCTATCACTCGGATCTTACTTCAAGCGACTGTTACTGACGTAATTAATTTTTACGTTTATTTTTATCGTTAGTAACCTTAATTTCTTATATTAGATTATAAAATAGGTATAGGTAATTAAGAAGGGAAAACTGTATAATATTAAAAAAAAAAAAAGAATTACCAAAGGTTTGGTCCGTTTGTATAATAGTAACCTTAATTTCTTACATAGCTTTTATGACATTAAACTAAATTAAAATTAACGTTAACCAAATACCTATGCTAGATCAATAATTTTATGACATTAAAGCTGAGGAAGTATACAAAGCAATTTGTATATTTTAAACTGTGGATTAGAAGAGTTATTATTAATTTACGTAAGTTTGACCTTTTACTTAACATTGAGCGGTTCAAATGCAGATATGGACTCCAAAAATGCCAATACGAGTGTTGAGTGACCAGCCTGTGAGGAATCCTTTAACAAGAACGTTGCCACTAATCAGGCAGATATGAACTTCAATTCATCCATGCGACCGTCACTTTTGAGCAGGGTGTGGTGGAATTATTCACAGTTTACAATCCTCAGCAACGGCGGCTAGGAGGAGTATTTGGTGGACTAATCTCATAAGAGCTATCCTGAATTGCAGAAACCTCTCTGAATGTGGTGGAACCTCGAACAGATTGTCACCTGATGCTGAAAATTTCCAAAGATAGGTTAATTTGTCTTGCAAAATGTCGTAAACTTCTTCGAGACTACTTTCATGCCGCTTGACTCAACGAGACTATCATTTCTTTAATTCCTAAAGGTAGAAGTCTGGATCACATGTCGAAATTCAGGCCTATAGGTTTGTGCAATGTTGTTTACGAGCTTATTTCTAAATCTACGGTTTCTAGGTTAAAACCGTTAGGGAGAAAGTTGCGAGACCATTCCAAAACAGTTTCATCCTTGGAAGGTTCATTGAAGATAACATGGTCATTGTACAAGAGGCAATTCATTCTCTCTCGAATAAAAATTGTGGTTGACGATGGATGGTGTTCAAAATTGACTTAGAGAAAGCCTATAGCAGGCTCAACTGGAAGTTTATTGAAGAACTATGTTCCTTCCTGCCTTCCTGGGTCTACCTCACATCTAGGTAAGAAGGATTATGGGTTGTGTGAAATCTTCGTCGATGAAGGTGATTTGGAATGGAGATTGAACGGAGGGACTTCAACTCAATAGAGGTGTTAGACAAGAAGACCCCTTGTCTCCTTACCTATTTATCGTTTGTCTTGAGAGATTGAGCAACTCGATCCAATCCCTCGTTGAACAAGGAGCTTGGAAACCTATTACACAAAAAAGAAAAGAGGTTGCTCTAGTATTGCTCAGATTTTCTTTGCTGACGATATAGTTCTTTTTGTTGAAGCTTTGATTACTCAAGTTGGAGTGATTAAAGACTGTCTCGCGGCTCGCCTAATGCAAATGGGAGGTTTCGGGGAAGAATTGAGCAGACTGCTGGCCTACCTGTTACATCGGTCTTCAGTATGTACCTGGGCATTCCCATCCTGTGCTCTCGTCCTTCTGGTGCAGATTTCAATTTTTTGGTTGACAGACTGAATACGAGATTAAGCTCTTGGAGAGGAAGGCTTTTAAGTTTTGTAGGGAAAACAACTTTGATCAAATTTGTCCTTAACACCAAGCCTATGCATGTGATGAAGGTCATAAAATTACCTAGTAGTGTATGTATAGAAATGGACAGGATTCGCTGTAAATTTATTTGGAACGGTTCGGATAAAAACCGCCATATTCATTCGGTTTCATGGAAAGAAATTTGTAGCCCGAAGAGATGTGGACTGTGGAGGGCTGGGTATTAGAAGAGCTGTTGACAACCTTATTTCTCTTGGGAAACTTGTTTGACAAGGGTTTTGGTGTGTTGCTAATGAAGATATAGCCTAGTTTTGACTCTTAGAGTCGGATACGACTCTTATTAACGATGTCAAGCCCGTCCAACAAAGTGTGTCATTAGGCCCAACAGTACAGGCCCTAGTTTTTTGGGACCGACTAATATTTATTTTTAGATGGTTTATGAAATAACAGAGTACTTGTTATAATGGTTAAAATTTAATATTATGTGAAAATGGTAAAAAGTTTAAATCAAACGTGGCAATTCTTATGGTTTCTTGTTCGGGGTAAGCTAATGACAGATATTGAGAGGGTAAGGAGACGTTTCGCCGGGATTGATACTCGACCTATCTGTGGTATTGATTAAGAATCCACAATGCATATTCTACATGAAAAAGGAGAAGAATACGATGAATCTTGTGGTGGAGAGAGTACACACAACTCAAAGTACATGTTTAGAGGAATTGAAACGAGTCAAATGATTGAGGACTGATTTTTTGTTCGTTCTATCCCATGTTTGACCAGAAAAATACAAGGCAGAGTTCATATTTGAAAAACGACAATTCAAGATGTTTACGGTAGTATATGTCGTTACAACTCAAGAGAGTCTTTCGGGTCGATCTTGGTCAATTTACATGTACACATAAAGCCAAGAAGGATACAACAAGTCATGAAGAGCAATTCTACCATTTACATATTTCAAATATCAAAATGTAAGATTACATAGCAAATAGAAGTTGCGAGCGACACCAAGCGCCATGACCAAAACGTTCAATCAAAACTATAGATAGATGCATGATTCGATCAAGTAGATCAAATATTATGTGAAGGTGTTTAAATATAAAGTTCATTGGTTAAAGCAAGCGATTGATTTTAGCAAACAGTGACATATACAAACAACCAATATGTAATTTTTAAAAGTAAGTTGAAAAAAATAAAAATTAGTGTTTAATACCTTTGTCAGAATCGGTTGTTGAAATATGTGTATATTATAGGTCGGTGGGAGCGTGTACACATACAATTGACATAAGAGTTGCTAGTGAATATTGAGCAAATGCTGAAAATAATTCTTCACATTCATTGAGTAACAGAATTACATCATATATATAGAGTTATAAGTTATGCTATGTTGGGATATTTTTGTATGGGCTCTTTGGGCCTATTATCCCCCCTCGAGCTAAGCGAGTGAAGCTGGAGCTTGGCTCGAAGTAGTGTGAAGCGAGCTGTCGACAAGGGCTTTGTAAGATGTCCGCAATTTGATCTCTTGTGGAGAGGAAACCAACTCAAAGAGATTTGTTCTGGACTTTCTCTTGAACAAAATGGTAGTCGATGGATATATGTTTGATGCGATGATGAAGAACAGGGTTCATGGCAAGGTAGGTGGCATCGAGATTGTCACACCATAGGAGGGGAGATTCTTGTAATGTGACACCCAATTCACGCAACAGTGTTTGAATCGATATGGCTTCGCAAGTAGCATGGGCCAATGCTCGATATTCCGCTTCAGTAGAGGACCTTGCCACAGTTTCTTGCTTTTTGGATTGCCAAGAAATTAAGTTTGAGCCAAGATAGACACAGTAAGCTCCAGTGGAACGTCGGCCATGATTATCCCCAACCCAATCAGAGTCTGAGAAAACAGAGAGAACCATACTCGATGTGGAAGAGATTTGTAGCTGAAGGTGAGATGTTGAGTTCAAATACCGTAGAATACGTTTGACCGCTTGCTGATAACACGATTTATGACGTTAATTTAGGCATCCATTTAGATAGTTTTTCCCGCTATTCATGCATAGTTTGGCATTAGTTCATGACGTTTACGTTCAATTCATGCATATTGTCGAGATAGACGTCTACACACACTATTGCCGGTTTTTTTAGGTATTTTGGGGAACTTTTGGAGCTTAATCGATACATTCGAGGATCATTCCTCGCGATGACACATTTCCGGACTCATTAAGAAGCAAGCTAGGAGCTAAGGAGAACACATAGGACCATGTTGGTGCATGACTTGCACCAACTCATGGCTCAACGATCAAAAGAGGGCTGAAACACCAAAACCACGGTCACTGGCACTTTCACGGCCGTGGAATTGGACCGTGATTCCCTCTAGACAGCTGGGACAGCTATCCCACGATCTCCACAACCGACTCTTGCTCTTAGTGGAGGCTATAAGTAGTCTTGCAGGCTGATTCCATGGGAGGACCTCACCACACACATCCTCTCCTACATTCTCTCATTCAACAACATTCCATGAGAGGATACAATTGGGAGGGAACAAGGACACTCTCATTTGGAGAAGAAGAAGAACAATAGTCTTAGAGTTTTGATAGTTTTTAGAGTGATTTTTTAAGTGAACTTGTTGGAAACGTTTGCAAGGGTTTATAAGGAACGATTTGAACCTTCTTTTGAAGGGTTGTAAGTCATTCTTAACATTTATTCAACTTGTTTTCTTGTTCTACTTGTCTTATCTCTGTTTCATTTCATATTCTTGCTATGGAAGCCATGGATGTATGCTTGTTGAGTTTGATTGTTAAGATGCATGTTGTTGGCTAAATAGATGCGATTCTAGGGTAAGGGAATGATGGTTACGGCTTGGACTGTGATAGAATAGACTTAAATGTATCTTTGGATGATTTGTTTGCTCGTACTTAAGTGCTGTTAGAAATCACGGTTTGTTCTTATGTAACCACGGCCGTGGTTCCTATGATCTGACCGTGGTTTGCCTCTGTTACGCTTGTATTGATAAATCAGCATGTTAGGATGTTAGATAGTTGAAATCCTAGTATTTGTTAAGCTTAATCTAGCCTAGGGTGACCTAATGCTAGCAACCTAAGTGAGGAAAGAGACCTACCCGGTGATTTCCGATCTTAAGTACCAAAGATGATGAACTCTAGGTAGTAGTGAGCCTCATAAGCCGCTATTGGATTTAGGACTTGCCTTCCCGAGACTTACCCGGTAAGGAGAGGTTAGATCCCTAGATAGCAATCCTGTTTGTGTAGATTTTCCAACCTTAGGTTCCTAGAGACTTACCCGGTAATAGGACCTTAGTTGCGGGATTAGTGAATCATGAGACCTACCCGGTGATTGGTTCCATTTGAGAAGCACCCTTTCCCAACATACTATAGCTAGTCCAAGATTGATTGGGAGCTTGAGTCCAATGTCATAACCGGAATTCTAACCCCTAGAATCCGCTTTTCTCTCTTTGATTACCAATCTCGTGTTTGTGTTTGCTTATTTGTGTTGCTAGCTTAGTTGTTTGTTAATCTTGCATGATTTGTGATCCTTGCTTGATCACCACAAAACCAACCCAAATATATTGTGATTTTCATTTCTTTGTTTCTTTCATCTTTTCTTCACTAGATTTACACTATACTTGATCACTTGCTTGATTCGATTCTCACCTTAGTCTTTGTGTTCGACCTCAGAATACTATCCTTACTAAAAAAACGACCCATATACTGTGGGTTCGCTAGGAGTTAGGAAAATTATATCGAGTTATAAATTTAAGACTTTTGTGCTACACATTCTTAGCGTAACACTTTCCAGTCTCCCTGAGTGGGTGAATGCATTGCTTGACACACTCGATTGACTGTGAATGCAATGTCTGGGCGTGTGAACGCCAAGTATTGGAGACTACCAACTGTACTTCTATAAAGAGTGGTGTCGAGGAATGGGTCATCAACTGTAGGAGATGAATGCAGGGAGGTAGCCATCGGTGTAGCCACTGCTTTGGCGTGTTGTATATTGGTTTTATGAACCATCTCTTTGATGTACTGCGACTGGGAGAGATGAAATCCATGGGAATCACGAGTCACCTGAATGCCCAAAAAAGTAATACAGGGGCCCCAAATCTTTAACTGGGAAGGAGATGGCTAGAGATCTGATGAATTTGTCGGCTAGGATATCAAACGAATTAATAACTAGCAAGTCATCCACGTACACTAGGATGAAGACAAACTGATCACCTTGGCGATAAGAAAATAGAGATGTATCTGCAAGAGAAGGTGTGAATCCAAGTGATAGAAGAGTGTCACTTAGCTTCCCAAACCAGGCTCTAGGAGCATGTTTGAGGCCATACGGAGATTTACAAAGTTTACAAACATGAGTAGGAAACTGAGAATGGGTGAAACATATGGGTTGTTGAACAAAAACATCCTCAGTCAGGTCCCCGTGGAGAAAAGCGTTTTGTATGTCAAGTTGCCTGACGGACCAGCACTGGGTTGAGGCAATGGAGATCGAGGAGGAGTCTGATTGTGGTGGGTTTGGCTACGGGACTGAAGGTTTCGGAGTAATCGATGCCTTGAAGCTGGTGGTAACCTTTGGCAACCAAACGTGCTTTCGGCGTTCAATAGACCCATCAGCGTGCCTCTTCGTTTCAAAGACCCACTTCACACCCAATATATTGGAGGATGGAGGAGGTGTGACAAGAGTCCATGTATTGGTTTGAATTAAGGCATTGAATTCCTTGCTCATGGCATCTCTCCATTCTGAAAATTTGCAAGCTTCAGTGTAAGAGGAAGGTTCATCAGGTATTGTGGTGGAGAGAGAGAGCAAGAATGTGCGTTGGGAGGCCATTGTATGGTACCATCTTGGCGGATGAGGGGTTTTTGGATGTTTTTTCGCAGACGAGTCTGCATAGGGTGTAGTGGTGGTGGTGGGCTTGGTAAAGAGGTTGAATGAGTTAAAGAGTATTCAGATTGGGCCGGCCCAAGGGAAGGAGCATGTGGTGCAGGTGAGGCAGAAGGCGATGGAGGTAATGGGGCAGGCGCTGGTGAAGAAATGGGCTTCAGAGGAGCGAAAATAGGCAGAGGGATGTGGCTATTTATGGAGATGGGTTTAGGCATAGATGTAGAGGAGGAGAAAGGAAAATGTGTCTCATGAAATAACACATCTCTAGATATGTAAAATTTTCGATTGACCCAATTATAGCATATATATCCCTTATGGTTAGTTGCGTAACCAAGAAAAATGTTTGGTGTAGATCTAAAATTGAGCTTGTGTTTGTTGTAGGGACGTAAGTTGGGAAATGCAAGGCAATCGAATACTTTGAGAAAATCATATGTAGGGGTAGTGTGAAAAAGAATTTTAAAAGGGCTTTTATTTTGAAGGAGGGGTGTAGGTGTTCGATTTATGAGATAGGATGATGTTTGAAAAGCAAAGTCCCAATATGTGAGTGGGAGAGATGAATGTTTGAGTAGGGTGAGACCCATGTCGACAATGCGACGGTGACGAGTTTCGACACTTCCATTTTGTTGATGTGAATAGGGACATGTGAGTCAATGATGAATTCCAAGGTTTTGAAGGAAGGGGAAAATGGGCTTAAATTCGGTTCCGCCATCCGTTTTAATGGCTTTAATGGTGGAATATAGTTAGTTGGTAACAAGTTTAATGAAGTTTGTTAGGATTGGAGTCACTTGGGACTTCGTAGCCATTGGAAACAACCATATGAACTTGGACCAATCATCAACAATGGAAATATAATATCGATTGTCTTTTAAGGAAGTCAAGTGGGTTGGGCCCCATACTTCAACAAAAAGAAGCTGTAAAGGTGAGGTGAAAATTGTGGATGAGGCTGGAAGGGGCAAGACATGAGCCTTGGCCCATGAGCAAGATGTGCAAGGGAAAGTTGATGCAGGGCCGGTGGATGAATGGGTCTTAGGGTTGAGCAAATGACGACTGACGAATTGTAAGGTAACACGTTTGGATGGATGTCCCAGGCGGCAATGCCACAGGTTTGTTGGCATGGTAGACGGTGGTGAAGTGGTGGTAAGGAGGGTGGTGCTGGTCGTCGGAAACTTGTACAAGCCACCATCAACGAGCCCCCAAAGCAGAGGAGTTTTTGTCTTGGCATCCTTCAAAACAAAATAATGAGCATGGAATTCAAAAAAGACGTTATTATCTCGACAAAACTGGTTAACAGAAAGAAGATTTTTCGAAATTGAAGGTGTATGAAGAATATTGGGAAGAATAAATGTTCGATTGGAGATAGAAAAGGATGAAGAACCATGATTGACTATGGGAATAGCCGAGCCATCACCAAGGAAGACACATGTTGTACCATCATAGGGCATAGAGTCTATGCGTAGGTTTGCAAGGTTTGGGGTACAATGATTTGTTGCGCCAGTATCTAGGTATCATTGGTTTGTGGTGGTGTTGTGAGCCTGCATCGAAAGAGGTGGAGCAGCCTAATAAGCCTGGTCGAACATGTGCCAGCAGACTAGAGCGCTATAGCCTGGTTTGAAGCAGACCTAGCATGTTGGGCGTGGGTCAGATTGACCAGTGAAGTTGGATTGAGTTTCACGTCCTCTTGGAGAGTGCTGTTGATAGGGACGAGTTGAGTTCGAGGAGCCTCGTCCCTGAGAAGAACCTTGAGATTGACCTCTGCCCTGATTTGTGTTGGATGAACGTCCTCTGTTGCGATTGGAGTTGTTGGTTTTGGTATAGTTTGCTTCTGTAGTGGTGTTGTTTGCCAACATAGGAGGTGTGGGAAGTATGGAGGTGGACTGTTGGGAGAGGCGAGCCTCATGAACAAGCAAATATGATAAAATCTGATTAGGTGAGGGTAAAAGAGGTTGGGTAGAGAGGGATGTGACGATGGAGTCATATTCGGTGCCCAAACCAGCAAGAAGGTAAGTCGTGAATTCAAGGTCACAAATAGAGTGACCAGCAGCAGTGAGGCTAGAGACTAGGTGCTTGGCTTTATGATAGTAAGCATGAATGGAAAGGTCACCTTTCTTCAAGGAAGCCAGCTGGAGTCGAGCATGAACCACCTGTGCGTTTGAGCGAGCAGCAAAGGCTTCTTGAAGGAGATTCCAAATCAGAAAAGAAGAGGAACACTCAAGTACTTGAACGAGAACTTCTTCTGTGAGGTTGGCCATAAGAATAGCCATTACAAGCTGGTCCTTGGAGATCCAGGATGGATGGGCTGGATTTGCAGAACCACTGATAGATGAGGATGGACATGGATTTGAGCCATCCACAAAGCAATATAGATTTTGAGCACGAAGAAGAGAAGAAATGTGGGCCTTCCATAAAGAAAAATTGGTCTGATTAAGCTTGATGGTTAGAAGATTGGCTAGAGATGGAAGAGAAAATGAGGGAGTTATGACTGGTGTATTTTGTTGAGGAAATGTGGAGCTTTCTGCATCCTCTGTTTGAGAGGAAGTGGCAGGCATGATGAAGGATCAAGGTATTGGACGTTTGTCCTACAGCTAATATACCATAGTGGATATTGAGCAAATGCTGAAAATGATTCTTCACATTCATTCAGTAACAGAATTGCATCATATATATAGAATTATAGACTATGCTATGCTGGGCTATTTTGTATGGGCTCTTTGGGCCTATTAGTTGCTATAAAGAAAAACTAATTGAAATTTAGTAAGATAAATTTGAAAGTTGAATATATAAATTCTTCTAAAATTAAACTAAAATTGCAAGATTTTAGTTAGGAAAGAATATGAGCACTGGAAAAAAAATTTAATATCAAATTCAAACCCAAATCTTAACCAACTTTAGAAAATCCAGTGAAAATTTAACCTATAAATATAACCTATCAACATATTCCATCCATCATAGAATTGAAATCTACAGTATTACTCCCTTAAAACTCCATACAAACTCCTTTAGTTGCTCTCCTAAAACTCCATACAAACTCCTTTAATTACTCATTATAATGAAGTTTTATGTCGTCCTCTTTGTAGCTATGAGCATTACCCTTCTAGCAGTGTTGACGACAGCGATGTCGCCCCAACTCGATGGAGCTCAACCGCAATCACAGCACGGAGGATCACCACATTTTCCTCCTGTTGAAGATGTGAAGAAATGCTTGAAGGCAGTGCACGACAACAATGGATTAGGGTGCCATCATTTCAAATTCAAGGCCAAGAAGTGTTGTACATACCTCACAGATCTCGGAAAGTCATGCTCCTACATTCCTTATATGAAGAGTCCAATTTTCCACGGAATTGTCCAACATGTGTGTCACCCCAAAGTTTGATTCATTTGAAGCTAGAATAACTGTTAATTCGATTAGAAGCAACTTTAATTAGCTAGCTAAATAAATATTTTTCTTATTACTAGTAAAGTGATAATTTAATATATTTTAGCCTCTATATTGCCACTCTTTCAGCATTTTTAGAGTGGTCAAATAAAAATTACAAAATTATTTTAACTTTGTCCTTTAAGAATGGGTCTTATGACAATTTGAGATCCAAAGGCCTATCGTCCATACCCTATCAAAGAAAGAAATATGAGATAAAATGAAAATAAAGCAGGGAATTGGGTGCTAAAATACTAATATTGGAGATAGAATAATAATGCACGGAAATAATAATGCACATCACGACCCTTGATCGGAGATAGAATACTTACATGCCTCAACTCCCAATTTTCACATCTGATAATCAACTATCATTTTTTTTTGTTACTAACGACAAATTTTATTTGGTAAATATAATGTGTTCTTCTGATGATATGTCGTGTTATCTATGTGACTTTTCTGATAATGATAAATATAATTAGGGTTCGTTTGTTTTAAACTCCGAAAACGGAAACGTAATGAAAATGGATATAGTCTATATTTATATACTATCATTTCGTGTGATTTGAACAAAGTACACAAATGGACTAGATTCATTTTCATTCCATTTCCGATTTCGAAATTTAAAACAAACGGACCCTTAATGTATCATGTCATTTGTTTTAGGAAACTTGAAGTGAATAATGAAGAAAGTTAAGAGCTCTTAGAGAGAGTTGAACAATCGAGAAAGTTAAGAATACCCCATCATTGAGTAGTCTAATTTGAAGTTATACTAGTTAGTCGTTTACTATCCTCAATAGGTGAATACCTTGGAGGCAAGAACTCTGTATAGTTTACGGTCATGTCTCATTGTCAGTTATGACTTTTACGATCAGTTGAAATTTCAGCATTTGGTAAACGTATATTATTTTTACCTTCTCGATTATGCATGATAAAAATACTAAAAAATTTAATTTGAAAAATTAATACCAAATACTTTTATGTCATTAATGTGGACTTAACACATGACCCTTAGATTTCGTTTAGACTGACACATGACATAAATTACGACAGTTTTAGTATTTATAACTTGAATATTACTTGTATCTTGTACGGGTTGATTAAGTTTATATTCTATGTTTTTATCTACAAGGTGGCACATATAATAACATCTAACGTGGAGGAAATTCCGAACCTAGTATATAAGGTTGACACACTCCTTCACCTATTGTCAATTGATTTTACGTTGGAACTCCATTGAACTTATGTGTTGGTTTGGACCTTATATATCAACCCCACTTTACGGTCCCTCTATAACGAACTTTGACACAAGAACATAAAACTAAGTAGTAGACTCCCCCGGTGTGAAAGTAGTTGGTTTATTTTGTAATTATCATTGTAACTTGTTTCATAACATGTTAATTATGGAATAAATTTGTACGTGATATTAAAACATGTCAATAAGATGTTTTTACGTAAAGTATAAAATCTCAAGTTCAAACCATGAATACTCCTGGTTTAATACACTGTCGAAATACTACTATCTTTGATTACCCTGTCGTAATAATCAAGTCTAAATAATTTTATAAAAAGAATACCGCAGTCGGAATTCCACCGATAACATATCCCATAAAACTCCTCGACCAATTCCTGATCTGAATAGCCCAGTGAAAATACCACAGGTCCGAACTTCACCCAAATTTCCCTAGTACGGACTTGTTTTATTAATTAGATCATTAAAGGTCTACTTTATTAATTGAAAATTAAAGAGGGTGCTTAAAAAAATCTATTTATCCATTCAACCCATAAAAATAACATTAATAGAAATTAAACTATAAGTAAACTTTAATAAAAATAACATTACATAGAAATTACATGTTAAAAATTTATATGTGTATACACAATTGACTTAAGAGCTGCTATAAAAAAAATTAATTGAAATTTACTAAGATATTCTCAGAAGTTGTACTATAACCGTAAGATTTCAGTCGATTAGGAATATGCGTATTTTTTTAATTGTTAAGAATGTATTATTGAAAAAGGTATTATGAAATTGAAATCCAAATCCTAACTATTTCTAGAGAATCTCGTAGAGTTTTAACCTATAAATACAACCAAGTATCAACACATTTCATCGTCACTTAAAATCTATAGTATTGTTCTCCTAAACCTCCATACGAACTCATTCAATTACTCAATATAATGATTTTAACAGCAAGTAGTAACATACTGTTACCACTTATATTGTGAGTATATGAGCTTATGCATCAAGTCTGTACAACGATGGTATACAAGAACAACATTTTAAAAAATCAAGTAGCAAACTATTTTCGTGACTCATCCCTTGAAAGTTTATTTTGATATTAGAATGATAATTATTGGTGTTAATACTTGATCTTAACTACAAATACGAGAAATGTAATATTTGTCTAGCTTTCAAACCTTGTATTTATAGATACTCTGAAAGTATTAGTCTTATTCGATAACTGATGTGGGATATTTTAGTTTTAAATTTCATTGATAATCGATGTGGAATAATTTAGTCAAACATTATGATATTTATAAATGAGTAAATGACCTTTAAATATATTTTTAGTAAGTCTCTTAAAAAATAAAGTTTGTAAAGGTAAAGTTTGTGCAATAATGCAATGCTCGTGCTAGACTAATAAGAACAAATAGTACCCGTGATATACACCCTAATACTGAAAAATATATTCTAACACCCTTCAATTTTACGTAAAGGATGTGAGATACAAATCACTTATGTAAACTATGATTTTGTTTTTCTTCATATATTTTTATTTTACATGGTATATATTTTTATTTTAGGTTTTTTGTTTTGTTCTCAAAATTGTTATATTTTCTTTAATAATATCAACGAATTTCGACTTAGTTAAAAATCCAACTAAAATCGTATTGAATTCAAATCGTATTATAAGTCCTTCGATATCTCAAATTTAAGGGTCTAAGTTTATGCAAATTGAACTAAAAAATTCATATATGTCATGACCTAAATACCTAATATAGTAGGTCAGTGATCCGCATTAGGTCAAGGACCCACAAATTAATAGGTCAACGACCCACCTACCATCTTTTAAGCCGATATGAATAAATATTATAAGTGATCTTAGTCAAAAGATCTAACAATATTTGATTTGTATAATCCTCAAAACCTTTTGTTTATACAATTTTTCAGACTTTCACCTTTACTTGGTAATTGAAGTGAGAAATCTAGCAAAATCTAGGGGAAAGAAAATAATTTCAAAATTTAAAGATAATACATAAATTCAAAATTAAAGGTAAAAATTAAAAATTGAAAATTAAAACAAAAATATATTATTCAAAATTAAAAATAAATTTCAAAAATAATAAATGTGTCTACGTTATTTTTAAATTTTTTAAAAAACGTATTAAATATTAATTTTGTTAGAATTAAAAGAACTAGAACAAAATATTTTAAATCAATTTGGTTACTGATCAAAACAAATCATTTAAGATTTTACTTAGTCGAGTAAATTGAAACTAAATGAAAATTTAAGAGTTAGATGTGTTAAAATTAAAGAGTTGAAAATGATTATTTTACAAAACTTTTAAGGTGACTTCATTGGTTGACTGACATATGGCCTATATATATATATATAGGGTCAGGTTTCGGTGAGGAGGACCCTTGCAGATAGAAATGAGGAAAGCTGGGTGGTGACATGTGGCATGTCATGTCATCGTTTTGTTTTTGTTTTTTTCAGATTTTCTTTTTATAAATAAAAATTGGTGTTCATATTTTTATAAGTATGTGTTCATTTTTAAAAGAGTCATTGTTCATATTTTATCAATAAATCTTTATTTTTTTCCAACACTAATTGTTTATTTTTAACATTAGTTGTTCATTTTTGTATTTTTTTAAAACATTTTTTTTCGGTTTTTTTAAAAAAATTATACTATTCTTTCAAATCGTGTTAATAAAATATGATGTTCATTTTTTTACAAGTATGTATTCATTTTTTTTACAGTTATGGTGTCTATAATATGATGTTCATTTTTATTTTTTTTGAAAATTATACTTTTCTTTAAAATCGTGTTTATAATACTCAGAGATCGATTACATAAAAAATTGTGAAATCAAAAATAATACAAGACGATTCAGGTTTTGTTTCTTCGAAATTCTACTCTCACTGTTTAGATTTCCATAGGTTTCATTATGATTGATGTTTGTGTTCGAAATTAAATTTGTTTGAATCATTTTGTGTTTGATAAGTTTGATTGAGAAAATACATGTATATACATATGTTGAGTTGGTCTAATAGCTCCAATTGAATAATCTATATGCTCCTTTTAGTGTGCACGCAAACTGTTCGGCAAAATAACTTATAGAAAAATAGTTTATAATATTTACAGGAACAATGACATAAAAAGTATGAACATTGACGAATAAAAACATGAACAATGACGTATAAAAGTATGAACACCGATGACTTATCTATAACTATGACACATACATAACATACTATGATCATCTTTTAACGTTTTGTGATGAGTTTTTTATTTTTTGTGGTTATATATTGTAAATGAACATCTATGCATTATAAAATGAACACAAAAGAATAAATGGACATGATACTTTGATGAATAAAAAAACTATGAACACCGATGTATAAAAACATGAACAATGACAGATAAAAGTATGAACACCGATGACTATTTTTAACGTAAAGGCATTTTTTCAGAATTGAATTCAATTTACAAAAATGCCATTAATGATGAACGTGTGAGAGCCATTGATTTAAATTCATCCAATGGCTTAAAACCCTCCTAATTCCTATCTACAAGCTCTCTCCTCACTTGAACTAAAATCTATCTATATATATATATATATATATATATATATATATATATATATATATATATATATATATATATATATATATATATATATAGGGGCAAGTTCCGGTGAGGAAAAACTTTGTGGATAGGAATTAGGAGACATGAGAGCCATTGGATGAGATTTAAATCAACGGCTCCCACACACTGATAATTAATGGTATTTGGTAATTACATAAATCTGAAAAAAGAGAGAAGAAAATCACCGTTCGACTCCAACGACTCACAGCTCCCTCACATTCTTCATCCCACAAGCTTCATATTGGTCGATTTTCAACAAAATAAAAGATTGATTACATAAAAATGGTGAAATCAAAGAGAATACATGACGATTTAGGTATTGTTTCTTCGAATTTCTACTCTCACGGTTTAGGTTTTCATTCTTATGGTTTAGGTTTCATTATGATTGATGTTTGTTTTTTAAATCAAATTTGTTTGAATCACTTTTGTTTTGATAGGTTTGATTAAGAAAATATATGCATATACATATGTTGATTGGTCTAATAGATCCAATTGAACAATCTATATGCTCTTTTAGTGTGCACGCCAACTGTTCCACAAAATGTCTCATAGAAAAATAGACTATATTATTTACATGAACAATGACATAAAAATTATGAACACCGAAGAATAAAAACATGAACAATAACGTATAAAAGTATGAACACCGATGAATAAAAAGTATGAACTTACACTAGTATATTTTTCATTGCTTTACAGAATCAGTGATGTTGGGTACACAATCATCACCAATCTTTGTGTCGGGATTGAGGGCGAATGCTCCATGTAATGAAGGTGGAACTATTATACAAGTAACTCCAAATAACTCTACCAATTGGGTATCAATTTGTGATGATACATTGAAGCCACATGTTGGTCAACAATTTTTAAGTGTGGAGGAAGTTGAGGACTTCTATAGGATGTATGCCTCTATTTGTGAATTTGAGATTCGTGTTTCATGTAATCACAAACCCAACAATGTTGTGTTGAGGAAGTATTTTGTATACACAAGGGAAGGTAAACAAAAAATGGCAAACATAGTACGGGCAAAAGGAAGACAACTTCCAATCATTGTGGTTGTAAAGCAATTTTTCAACATAATTAAAGAGTACAAGAATTTGGTGGTGGAATCAGCTCACTATACAACACCTTCTAAAAGATTTCTTTGAGGCATTTGCAGCAACAACAACTGAACCTACTACTGTCATTGTATTGCCACCCGAACAAGCAAAGAACAAAGGGAGCCGGAAACGCTACATGGATGGACAAGAGATATATTCAAAAGAATCTCAGAAGGGTGAAAGAAAGTGTAAAAAGTGTGGCAAGAGTGGACATGACAGCAGAAACTGTGAAAAGTTTAACAAGTAAGAATGAGACAACATGTAAAATAAATATGAACAAACTTGTTTTTGAGACTTATTATATAGTTTTCCTATGTGTTTGAAGTTTGTTATTTTGTTTTATATATTTTTTGTAGGATGAGATTGTCTTAGAAAGAGCATCGTTTAAGTACGAACACCAATGTCTTACCTATAAAAGTATGAACACCGATTGATAAAAACATGAACAATGGAGCATAAAAGTATGAACAATGACGTATAAAAGTATGAACACCGATTAATAAAAACATGTTTAATTTACGGTTTCGAACCATAGTTTCCGTTTTAATAATTTTACCCTTTGTTGTGTATTTGTTGAAAATAACCCGGTGTTTAATTTACAAGAACCATAGTTTTGAACCATAGTATGAACAATCAACTGACTATAAAAAATTATGAACACCTATTAATAAAAACATGAACAATGGAGCATAAAAGTATGAACAATGGCCTATAAAAGTATGAACACTGATTGATAAAAACATGTATAATTTACAGTTTCGAACCATAGTTTCCGTTTTAACAATTTTATCCTCTGTTGTGTATTTGTTAAAAATAGCCCGGTGTTTAATTTACAAGAACCATAGTTTTGAATAATAGTATGAACAATTAGCTGACTATATAAAAGTAAGAACATCGATTGATAAAAACATGAACAATGGAACATAAAAGTATGAACAATGACATATAAAAGTATGAACACCGATTAATAAAATCATGACAATTCATATCTCAGTTCATACATGCATTCTCTAATTATACTTTTGAAGTGACGATCATTTGAGGACTACTCATGGGATCAATCTCTTATAATTTGAACACCAACATGAGTAAATATGAACAAAGAGAAATTTATGCAATAAAAACGTTTGATTAACTCTTTTGAATACAATGAACATCATCTTTCAAAAAAATGAACACCGGTTAATAAAAACATGACAATGACAAATAAAAGTATGAACACCAATGATTTTCTATTATTTCTGCACATACATAACATTGATGCATAATAATATAAACATTATGTAGTACCTAAAAAAACGATGATAATATATAGGAACATCGAAGACGTAAATTTCAAATTGTACTTAAATAACCCAACATTCAAGTTACAGATGCAAACACAATTTCATGTTACAAACCACATCATTTTTTACATTTTCGAAAGCAAAGTATAAGTTTTAACAACTTAACAATTCAAATGTTTCTTGTTTGTCCAACTGTTTGAAGTACTAGATCCTTGACTTCATTGTTCTTCCAACTGAGCAATTGAGACAAATATTTCTCTCTACAAAGCATGACAAGCTTTTCAGTGTTCTTCTTACCAAACCCAACTTTCCAATTTTTGGTTCCACCTCCCATATATGCATGTGTCTCATGACATATACTGCAGAATCATCATTTGGCTTGTGAGTTGCCCATGGTAAAGATACGAATGTCGGATCCATGCTCCTTAACATCCCGTATTTTTTGCAGAATGAAACCCCAGGTAATCCAAAAATATTTTTTCTACACAAACAAGATATATACAATGTATGTTAAACATAAAATATATGCTAATAAAAAATTAACATATATGACGGTAAAAAAATTGATATTGAATAATATAACAATTTTTTAGAATTTTACCAATCTTGTGATCTCTTCAAAATTTGTCTTTGGAACATCACCCAATGTAACTCGTGGTGCTCTATCTACGCTTCAGATAATATTGATGGTCAAACTAGTTTAAATTCTCATCCAACAACAAACCACATTAAGTGTTATGTGAGGTTAGGGCAATGTTGTTTGAAGAGGTAAGTGAGGAAAGTAAGCTCATTTCTTCAAGAGGGAGATTATGAGCAAAGTGTGGGTGAAAGTTAGACCTACTATTCTAGGCAGCTGAACATCAAAGTATGATTGTTAAGTAACCAGTTTGAACATCCAAATTGATACTATATTTTGTTTGATGTGGCTCTTTACAAAACTAAATCTAGATAAATCTAGCTAGGATTACGATGATTAAGAACATTGATCACAAATCATGAAAGTAAAGGAGCAAGCAATCAACTAGATCTTTATAACCTGAACAGCGGGTCATCAGTCTCTTACTTACAATTTCAAAGGCACTCATGTTCATAATATAATCTCTCGTGGTTGTGGTAGCTATACTAGTAGTCACAAATTTCTTTTGTTTGAGAAAACATATATTAGAATAGCAAATTGTTTTGGGTATCAACCATGGTTGTAGATCTAAAGTAAACTGTATCCGAACCACTCCTTTTAATATTTAAAATTTCTATGAGACATTTTGTCGAATACCTTGCGTGCATATTAGAAGCAACATATAGATTATGCAATTGGATGACTTAAACCAACTCAACATATGTATATACATGCATTTTCGCAATGAAAACTATCAAACACAACAATAAAACGAACAAATTTGATTTGAACCACAAAATCAAAGGTAACCAACACTAAATATGAAAAGAGTAAAAACCTAAAATTAAGAGTACAAATTGAGCAAAAAAAACATACCTCAATAGTCGTTTCTCTTTGATTTAACCATTGTTTCAATGAAAATCGAAGCAAATCCTAATTCTATTGTTAAGAGACAAGAAGGAGAAGAAGAATGGTGTATGTGAGAAGAAGAATGATATCCGTCTGCGTGTGCGAGTGAAGAGAAGAAGTCTAAACCTATTTTTTATTGTTTGCAAAATTTTAACTATATTTACCAAAATGCCATTAATGACAAGTGTGTGAGAGCCGTTGATTTAAATCTCATCCAATGGTTCACATGTCTCCTAATTCCTATCCACAAGGCTCCTCCTCACCGGAACTAAAATCTATATATATATATATATATATATATATATATAGGGAAGTGTTCAAGTAAGGCCCATTATTCCGGTACGGCCGTGCGGCTGTCTGTACGGCCGACACGTGTCCCGGAAAAAAAAAAAATTTCTTTTTTCTGAACGAGTTTTTTTTTTTTTTTTAAACGAGTAAAAGTAATAGTTCAAAACTTATTATGGAATAGTTCATAACTTATAAAAGGATAGTTCATGAATTATAATAGAATAGTTCATAGTGTAAAATTTATAAAGGAATGAAAGTAATAGTTCAAAACTTATTAAGTAATAGTTCATAACTTCTAAAAGGATAGTTCATGAATAATAATAGAATAGTTCATAGTGCAAAATTTATAAAGGAGTGAAAGTAATAGTTCAAAACTTATTATGGGATAGTTCATGAATTATAATAGAATAGTTCATG
>BSUD01000008.1:122423826-122585073 GCA_033239045.1 Fagopyrum esculentum | reverse complement strand
AAAATTTATAAAGGAGTGAAAGTAATAGTTCAAAACTTATTATGGGATAGTTCATGAATTATAATAGAATAGTTCATGGATTATATTAAAAAGTAATAGTTCATGGATTATATGGGAATAGTTCAAAGTTTATAGGAGAATAGTGCATAAATTATAACATGGTAGTTCAAATAAATTTTCATTAGTTTCCGGAAAAAAAAAATATATCGTTTCAGAAAAAAAAAAAATTTTTTTTTTTTCGGGACACGTGTCGCACGTACGGTCGGCCGTACGACCGTACCGCAATATAATAACCGTACCTGAACATTTACCTATATATATATATAAGTAAAAAATTAAAAAATACTCCCTCCGTAACAAAATATTTGTCATTTGAGCAATTAGTTTAGTTTAACAAAATGTTTGACACTTTTGTAATATTAATGCATAGATAGAATGATTGCACTACTATCAATGAATTAATTATTCTCAAATTAACTCCTTATACTTTCTAATTTGCTAAAATCTATTGAAAAATGATTTTTTCTAGGAAACCTGAATAAAATCATTAAAGATTGTACTTATCACCCAAACAATTAAAATTTTTATTTGATTGTTTAAAGTCATTAACTATTCCTTAATTCACGTGTCCAACTCTCAAAGGACAAACATTGTGTTACGGATGGAGTATTTAATACTAATCTGTTAAAATTAAAATAATGGAAATCAACAATTTAAAAATCAATTCGTTCCTAATAAAAAAAACAAATCATTTAATACTTTAATTATTTAGATAAATTAAAGTTAATTGATAATTTAAGAGTTAGGTTTATTAAACTACAAAAGTTTAAAAAAATGGCATTTTAGTATTTTTATAGAAAAAACGATAAGGTGGCATAAAAACAGTAAATATGTTTTTTTAAAGTAAGTTATATATTTAAAAAAATAAAAATAAAAATTGGTGTTTAATACCTTTGTCAGAATCGGCTGTTAAAATATGTATAGTATATGGAGTAAATGGGTGGCAGCGTGTACACATACACTTGACATAAGAGTTGATATAAAAAAAATGACAATTTTGGTAACTAAGCCTTTTTGAAAAAATTATAGTAGTAACTAGGCTTTTTAATGTTTCAATTAAGTAAATATACCCCAATCTTTTGTATTTTTTCTCAAACTCTACACACTCTTCTCTTAAGGGATACATTTACTAAACACAAAACTAGAAAAAGTCTAGTAAACCAAATTGCGCCTAAAAAAAACCTGTTGAAGTTGAGTAAGATAAATTTGAAAGTTAAATTTATAAATTCTTCTAAAATTTCAAGATTTCAGAGGAAAAGGATTATGAATACTCTTATAATTATTAGGAAAAAAAATAATAATATTAAATTCAAACCAAATCCTTTAGAAAATTTGGTGAAATTTTAACTTATAAATACATGGAAGTACCAACACATTCCATCATAACACTTAAAATCTGCAGTATCACCCTCCTAAAGTTCCATACAAACTCCTTCAATTACTCATTATAATGAAGCTTTCCGTATTTCTATTTGTAGCCAAAAGCATCACCCTTCTAGCAGTGTTGACGACAGCGTTGTCTCCCCAACTCGATGAAGCTCATGTTGGAGATTTGTGCTAAGTCTCAACGGAACCATTGAGCTTGTTGTCAAGACAAGGTGCAATAAGTTACTCACATGTGTGTCACGATGGTATGGGTTGCGGGAGACAAGCCAAGTGACCGGCACTTAGAGTAACTAGTGATTACGAGGTAAAAGTATGGAAGCTAATTAAATTGAACTAAACAAAAGGACATGGCTATCACAGTTATGTTTAAAGTTGGTTTAGTTGAGCCTCATGACTGTCATGGGACATTGTCTTGACTCTGCCATAACAATGCCATGACTTGGCAAGAGCTTTATTGGGTTTGCCAACGCCTAGGCCATTTTACGGCAGAAATTGAGAGTCCAACGCTTTGTGTTTTTGGGACACATTATGTGAGCGTTCTTTCGGGCATTCCTCATTATATTAGCTCAAGAAATTTGTTACAAAGTTTGAGAGAAATCCAAGCACAAATGTACATTGAGCTCCAAGAAGCGAGCTAGAAGCGAGCTAGAAGCTAGCTAGTGAGCTGCTTGATGAGCTAAGCTAGTTTGAGTTAAGCTCATGTGTATTTGTTGACCTTGGAGCTTCACCTAGCTATAATGAGTTAGTCAAAGCTCATTGATGAGAAAAAAAGTCGGGCCGGAAAAGTTAGCTGAAATTTGGGCTTTTTGATGACCCAATTGAGTTGGGTTTGGGCCTTGAGCTTGGGCCAAAAAGTGGTTATGAAACCCTAACTTCTCTCAACCGCCAGTAACCGTTTGTAACTGTTCTCAACCGCTTTGGTGACGGTTATTCTCCCCAAAACCGTGCCCCCTTTGCCTATAAAAGGGAGAGCCATTTGCACTTGAAATAGAATCCATTTTTGCATGAAAAAATTAAGCCATTAGTTCCCAAGTTTTGACAAGGGATAGAAAATCTCTCTTTGGCTGATTTGTGCAACTTGGAATACCAAAATACTTCGTTAATATTGAAGAAAGATAGGCATCTATTAGAAGGATCAAGTTTCGACAAGATCTAGAAGAACTCCTTTTACAAATGTAAGACAAGGTATGTTACTATACTTTAGTCTTTGTGACTTGTTGGTCTTATCCCACTAAGGTATTTGGATCCCGGTGTAGAGAAAATACACTTAGAAAAAAACTCTATATTTGAGTGATTTCAACATTATCCAAGTCAAGTACATACAATATCCTAATAACCGGTTTTGCATGCAATTGAATGTAACTATATAAGGACGTTTGTCTACTCCTTTTGGAGGCTACAACTCCTTGGATTTAATTCTGGATATTCAATTAAAGAATATATATATAATTCATTTTTGCTAATTTAAGGCTACTTGTCTACTCACTTGGGAGATTACAGCACTAAGTTGTTAGTCTACTCTTTAATGGAGATTACAACAACTTGTAAGTCGCTTGTTTACTCACTTGTGAGATTATAGAGTCTTTACCTAATTAAGTTGTTTGTCTACTCCTATTGGAGATTACAACAACTTGTAAGTTGTTAGTCTACTTCTTCTTGAAGATTACAACAACTTGTAAATTGTTAGTCTACTCCTTGGAGATTACAAAAACTTTGACACAAAATCGGACACCGAAATCCAACAGCTCAAACACTATCACACCACGGTGGATCAACACATTTTCCTTCCGTTGAAGATGTGAAGAAATGCTTGAAGGCAGTGCACGATAACAATGGATTAGGGTGCCACCATTTCAACTTCAAGGCCAAGAAGTGTTGTACATACCTCACAGATCTCGAAAAGTCGTGCTCCTATGTTCCTTATCTGAAGAGTCCAATTTTCCACGACATTGTCCAACATGCGTGTCAACCTAAAGTTTGATTCATTTGAAGCTAGAATTATTGTCAGTTCAATTAGAATCAATTTAATGATAGCAGAAATAATATTATTTTTATTACTAGTAAAGTGATAATTTAATATGTTTAGCATGCCACTCTTTTTAGCACACCAAATAAAATTAAAATTATGTTATGGTTACAAAACTATTTTAACTCCATCAAATGTGCATTTGATGTGGAATATACCAGAAATTGAAAGGCCCGACTAGTATATAAATGAGCCTTATAATCTCCTAAACTAAGATAACATTATCCTCAATGATACATCTCATATATTTTTTTCTAGTTTCAAGTGACTTTATTACTTCTTTATCGATCTCTATCACTCGGATCTTACTTCAAGTGAATGCTACTAAGATATATCTTGAAGTTAAATGTATAAATTCATTTAAATTTAAACTAAAACCGTAAGATTTTAGTTGAGAAGAAATAGGAGTATTCTCTTATTTGTTAGGATTGTATTGTGGAATTTTAACATATAAATACAAACATATTTTTCATCATCAACCTGTATTATTGTTCTTCTAAACCTCCATACAAACTCGGGATTATAATGAAGTTTTCCGTCCTCCTCTTTGTAGCCGCGAGCATCGCCCTTCTAGCAGTGTTGACGACAGCGTTGCCACGCCAACTCGATGGAGATCAACTGCCATCACACCACGGTGGATCACTACATTTTCCTCCCGCTGAAGATGTGAAGAAATGTTTGAAGGCAGTGCACGACAACAATGGATTAGGGTGCCACCATTTCAACTTCAAGGCCAAGAAGTGTTGTACATACCTCCAGGGGCGGAGACAGGGGTGGACTTGACTGGGCAGTCGCCCACCCCAGCCCAAAACTAATTTTTAGGCCCAAAGCCCAAATAACCTTCAGTAAACAAATTTTTTTTTTTGCCGTACCTTTTTATGATTTACATCAAGTTGGGTCGGTGGTCTCCTCCAAATTACTGCTGTTATTAATATAGTTTTTATGATTTTCTTTCTTCCTTATTTTTATCACTATTTTAACTTTACTAATTAAGTTTAATATAAAATTTCATTTATAAAATTTAGTAATAAAGTAATCAATATTTAAAGTAAATAGTTATTAAATTTAATTAGATAAGTAGTATATATAAATACAAAATTGTTAGTTTTTATTTTTTTCAATTGGTTTAACTTTAATTCTTTATAAATTAAGGATATTTTACTAGATTTAAAAAATATATTTATAAACAAAGTAGTGATGGTCAAACTCGCTACCACATTGTTGTGTTCATTTTAATTTTCATTTTGATGTACTTGAAAATTTAAATCTTTGTTATGATGTATATTATAATTAAATAATTTATAAACATATTATTATTTTAATTCTAAATATCGCCCACCCTTATATAATTTCTGGCTCCGCCCCTGCATACCTCACACATCTCGGAAAGTCATGCTCCTACATCCCCTATATGAAGAGTCTAATTTTCGAAGGAATTGTCCAACACGTGTATCACCCCAAAGTCTGATTCATTTGAAGGAAGTATTTTAAGAGAAATCCAAAGGGCTCAAGTCTCATAAGAATGGGCCGTATGACAAATTGAGATCCAAAGGCCCATCAAAGAAATAGATATAAGATAAAATGATGATACTAATATTGTAGTTATATTATTTTCAAAAGTGACAAAATGTTGAGATATGTTGTTGCATACCATACGGAAACAATAATGCACATCACGGATTGGAAATAGACTACTCATCCGCCTCAACTCCCAATTTTCACGGTTCAACTATCATTTTTTTGTTACTATCCCTTTCGTATTTGATATTGATTAGAAAATGACAAACTTTTGGTTGGTAAATATAATGTGTACTTTTAAGGGGTGAGATGAGATATCGTGTTAATCTCTGTGTGGTAGTGTGTTGAAAGATACACAAGAAAGTACATTAATATCTTGTTCTTAAATGAATAATGATAATATCTAGTTATTTAGGAAGTATGTAATTGATTTTTATTTTTTATAATGTTTATTTACTCTGATATCTTGTAACCCTATAAGTAGGACATTAATAATAGGGAAATTCCGCTTGATACCCCTGTGTTATGGGGTATTCCGGATTATGCCCATTACTTTTTTCAAGTTCGGTTGGTACCCCTCAGTTTTCACATAATTCCGGAATTTGCCCAACCGTTAAAAAACTCGTTAACATTAATGTTTTCTATTAAAAAAATTAGGGAAAGGAAATTGAAAATAAATAAAAAAACAAGGGAAATTGAAAAGAAATAAAAAAAACAAAAATTTTTTTGAAAAGAAATAAAAAAATGTACGTATTAAATATATTTCTTATTTCTGTAACTTTTTTATACAATTTAAGAATTTCTTATAATTTTGGATTTTGTTTTTGTTTTTATTTCTTTTCAATTTTATTTTCCTTTATTTTTTAATAAAAATGTTAATGTTTACGAGTTTTTTAACGCTCATTTATTTTTACTTTTGTATCAAAAATTTACAATTACAAAAATTATAGAAAAAATTTTATACGTTTTATTTTTTTTTTAATTTCTAATCAATTTTCTTATGTTTTTTATTTCTTTTTTATTTCCTTTCCCTTAATTTTTTTTAATAGAAAACGTTAATATTAACGAGTTTTTTAACGATTGGGCAAATTCTGGAATTATGTAAAAACTGAGGGGTACCAACCGAACTTGAAAAAAGTCATGGGCAAAATCCGAAATACCTCATACCACAGGGGTACCAACCGGAATTTCCCTTAATAATATCAATACATGGTGATCCTTGCAACATTATCTCAAGTGCATTGACAACACTAAGACCCGTTTGATTTGAACTCCGGAATATTAAACGAAATAGAAACGAAACTAGAAACGGAATATATATATATATATATATATATATATATATATATATATATATATATATATATATATATACACGTAATTCGTTTTCATTCCGTTTTCGGAGTTGGAACCAACCGGGATCCAATTCCATCCATTTTGATAGCATCCATCCATTTTGATAGCATGGTTAATTCTAGTAGACCAATTGATTGATAGCATGGTTAATTCATGATAGGTGGGGTTTTGCATTATTGCCACAGTTAAGTGTTAAGTTCGAATAGAATTTGAGTTAAATAAGTTCATAAAATCAATAGATTTATAAAAAAAAATAAAAGAATCTACCAAAATTGTACACCAAATTCGTTGTTTTTGTAGGAACAATATTTGATTATCTCCCACACATGATGAACCTAATTTCATTGAAGTGAATATCTTAAAGATCAGACTAGTACAACATGACATAGTTAAAAATCACTTTGCAAATATTGTGAGTCCCGGATTGTGACATGAGTATAATTTATTATTGTACAGCACGAGGATAAGAACAATTTTCCGTATTGTGTGGTTAGGATTGTTATATAAGACGAGTTATTCGGGTTTAACTTGGACCCGGCTCGTAAAAACACGACTTTATCTTGTTTATTTTCTAAATATGAACATATTCTAGTTTGTATAAATTTAGGCTCGGAGTCTAATCAATTATAAGTTACACGAGTTTGAGCATGACAATGCTCGACTTGTTAGACGAACTACTTGGGGGCTTGGAATAAAATTTGCATGAGCTCATTCACTCTCTATACGAGCTGAATATAAACACATTTCAAATCGCGTTTAAATTTTAACTTCGGTTCAACCCGCTTACAAAATAAACCGAGCGATGTCAATACTTCACTCATTCAACTCCTATAACAATCCCTATCGTAGTAAGCATGTTAGGTCAACAATACCCCATCATTGAGTAGTCTAAATTTGAAGTTGTAGCAGTTAGCCGTTTACTACCCTGAATAGATGAATACGTTGGTGGCAAGAACTTTGTATCGTTTACGTTCATGTCTCATTGTCAGCTATGACTTCTCGCAACTCATCATAGGTAACATCATATTTAATGTTAATGTCACGTTATACTTGACCGCAACAAATATTGTGTTTGCTCTACTATGATGTTTACCTATTGCAAGTCGCTTTTTTTTTCAAGTAATATAATATTAGTATCTCATATAATTTTTTAAAAAACCATTAACCATAAAATAATTGATATTACCATTTTTTTAACAATTATTAAATTTGTGTTTTAAATTACATTTATTTTTAAAAAAGTGAAATAAAAAAAAAATTCAGCATTCAACCGATAAATTTTTTAGACTATTTAATCAAAAATGTTTAATGGAATGTACCAAATTTTTTAACGAAAAAGTGTTTAAAAAACAAGAACGGTTAGAACAAACAGTTTGAACTAATTGAACAAAAAATGAACTAGTAGAATAAACAATTTGAACTAACAAAAGAAAACAAATTCTCACTACACCTTTTAAAAATTACAAAATAGTCACCGCGTCAAAACCTTTTTAATTTTTTTTAAAGGACAAAATTGTCATTTGAACTTCATATAATTACAAAAATGTCACCACGCTGCCCAGAATTCATTAAATAACGTGACTAATCTGGACCGTTGGATCAAATACATCAACGGTGAAAAATGCTCCGTAACACCGTATCTGTATTTTCACTCCGTACTTGAACCGGATTGAAATAAATAATATGTCAAACCTTGAAATCCTTATCACTAAACGTTTTTCTTTTTATGTATATAATAATTTAAAAATTAAAACTTATGTAAGAACTTATTTTAAAAAATGTATTTGTAATCTTTATAGGAGTTATATTATTTAAATAGGAAATAAACATACATTATATTATATGTGAAAAGTAATAATATAAATATTATGATGTTGCAAATTGCTGTCTTATACAAACAATAGTCATATCTATATAATATATTAAACCATAGGTAATAAACATTATGTATCGTGTTCAACGCGCCGAAGATTAAACAATGATACGAAAGAAGACTAATTTCTTTTTAATTTTTCTTAACTATAACTAAACGGCCCATAAATGTTTTTTTTTTTATGAGAAGGAGTTGTCGTTCCCTACCGTGAGGCATATTATTAGGGAAGAAAATTACAAACGTGTGACGCGAGGAAGGACAACCCCTCGCAAATATCCAGAATTAAAACTATAACACATAGAGGGGGAGAACTAAGGTGATGAACACCAAAATCATAAGTAAAGGCTAAGTTAGCTATGACATCAACAACTCGATTACCCTCCTTGAACACATGATTGAAACTGACACACCAATCTCTAATAATGAAGCCTTGACAGCGAGCTATCAGGCTGGAAAGCGGGTGTGCATTACTCACCCATTTCTTAATGAATCCGACCGCTAGTAGAGACGGCCCATAAATGTTACTTTGAAATCCTACAACACTCTTAAATATAAATTTTATATTTTTATTACATAAAATAAATTTACAAAAATAAAAATTTGGTGTTGCCATCCCACACAAGAGGGGCATTGGGCTATCCTGAAGTTGCCCAAGTCTAGCAGGTGCTATTCTCTACTCCCATAGCACCTGCTGTGTTTCCTGTCAGAGTATTGTGAATGCCCCATATGGAAAGAGAGGTTATATGACAGTTGAAGAAAAATGAATCATACAAAAGCCTGCTAACCAAAGTACCAAACAAACTGCTCAAACTTCATTAACATGGCTGCAAACTTGAATTCAATCCAATCTATCTATAAAACAAATCCTTCCTCTAAATCATTTAAACCAAAAAGTAAAAATAACAGTTCTGGCAAAAACTAGAAACCAGCAGGAACGCCCCCTAAAGTCCCTAACATGCCTTCAACTTGTGGCATTCACCTTGAAAGAACAAAAAGAGTACAACCAATTCAAAAGAGCCTTGCTACCTTTAACCTTGTATGTATGAATGCTCTTTAATTATTTTCCATACTCCTCCTTTGACAACATTTGTGAGGACCCAGAAACCTTCAGGCATGTAAATTCCAGGCAACATCCAAACATAGTATATATTATTTTTTGGCCCTTTGGAGACCTATAAATAAATTTTCTTGCTTGCTGTACTTGATCAAATGATGTATACATATAAAATCCATGCAGGCTGTCTTAGATGATGGTGCCCATGTAGCCGAATCCGACGATGAAGTACGTGATGCTTTGGAGGAAAAGATACAGGTAGTAGCTGTACTTTCCATTCTTAAGATCATAGCACCCACAAATGAAAAGGAAGACACCAAGCGCGAGCTCGTGGTAGTTCATCCTGTTAAGAGTTAATTCAATTCAATCACCAATCATATAGAAATTATTGAAATCAAGAATCATTTTGAGAATTCAGCAATGTACTGTACCTTTCAAGAAGCTTAGATCTGGGTTTCCTCACAATGGCTTTGGTGTTATTGACAGACTTGTCCTTGGTTTTAACATCTCCAAGTTTCTCAGTGACAATCCACTCATTCACTCTCCCTGCCTCAAATAGACCAATCATAGTTGCCTTTGTTCTGTGGAATGACATCACATTCTCAAACAGAATCCAGTAGAACAACAAGTGAAATGACCTGCATCACATTAGGAACAAATTCATGTCACTTGTAACTCCTAAGTAATGTTGAAAGGGAAAGAGAAGAATAGGTTACTAAAGCCATTTTTATATCGCTTATACAAACTAGGCCCCTTAATTTTTTTTTAATTAAAAATTAAAGTAAAAAATGTTGGTTATTGGTGATGTTCATTTGTATATTAACAGTTACGCGAAAGGAAGTGTGTGTAAATACCTCGGGGTACCGACGGAGTTGAGGATAGTGATAATGGAAGGAATGTAGACAGAGCCCCAGAAAGGGACTTCAACTTCAGGGATCCAAATGGTAAGAGGGAGCACTATACAGTAGAACACGAATGTCACCATATGTGCTGTTATTTTCCTCACAATGAAGAAACTGTATATGACATAAACTTTCTTCCAAATCTTCACTCTCTGCATACCCAAAACAATACATCAATTTATTATTTCTACATTTAACATAACATAATCTTATTCGTCAAAGGATCGGACGTACCTTGTTTCTGATGATCTCCATAACCATTTTCCTGAAGAGGTTAGCGGGTCCACACGACCACCTGTGCTGTTGGAAGCGGAAGGCCTTGAAAGTACTAGGCAACTCACTTTTCACCTATCAAGGTAAACCATATTTACCGTTAGTCACTTTCAAATAAATGTTTTACTATAATGTAATTTATGTCGACCGCTTACATGGAGATCTCCTAAATAGATGAATTTCCAGCCGTGAAGACTGGCACGAACAGCGAGGTCCATATCCTCTACTGTGGTCCGATCTTTCCACCCTCCAGCCTCATTGATTGCCTCGATTCTCCATACACCAGCAGTACCTACAGCAGTTAATTTAAGTAAATTATTCAAAACTTGTCCTTAAGTAAGCTGTAACCGAATTTACTATATGGTTTTTACCATTGAATCCGAAGAAGGCATGGGTAGAAGACCCGACTTCTTGCTCCACTTTGAAATGGTAATCCAGTGACATTTCTTGCATCCTTGTCATCAAGCACTCATCCGAATTCACTGTCACAAACCCCAGGAGAAATTAAATCAGAATTCAATACGTAAAATAATAATTGAATTGTATACAGAGTGAATGAACAAGTGTAATTGAATATCTATATTATAGTGATAAAGTTCTGATGTAAATTGACTATTCTGTAATTAAAAATAAAAAAGGATGAGAATCTGTAAAAATTAAAATAAAAACTGGAAAATCAGAATTGCAATTATTAGCGGAATTAAATATTTGAATAAACAGATGCAAAGTGTCGGCGGAGGGAGAGGGACAAAGTGGGGTGGGGCCCGTTTCACTCTCCAAGCAGCAATTGAGTGGAAAAAGGCAAATGAAGCACGTGATGAGCGGTGGTGCCAACTCCCCATCTGACACAAATGCCCTTTGATTTCCTACATACTACCATTATAAACCACTTACCCTATCCTTACTTTCCGGTTTTATTTGTCTACATACGAAGATTAAAAAAAATTACACCAATTGCGTATTTGCATGTGCAGGGAAAAAGACAAACATACCCCCGCCGTAAGCCCCTTGCTGAAGGAAGAACAGAATCTAAGATGGTGGACAATTGCGTCATTTTTGGGCTATAAACCTTTGGAGTAACGAAAACGAAAGCTTCACTTTATCTACCATAATTAATATTACTAAACAATTACTCGATCCAATCTAATTTATTCATATAAAATTAATTTTTGTATATTATCATCGTAGAACATCATAATTATACTTAACCAAGCACGATCAAATAAAATTATAATGGAGTCGTTCGTTAACTATATAGATCTCATCCTAACTTATGTCGTGTACAATATTAATTTAATTTGGGAATTATATGACATCATGGATCGTGATCTGTATCATTTACGTGACGTGGGTCCATTAGATCCCACACGAAAGTGGCTAATAAAAGAGGGGGTGTGGGTGTGGGTCCACCGTGATTGGTGGCATCTGTGTTCTAGCGAGAGTAGGGCCCATATTGTGTCTCCCTTGCAATATGCAACAATTCCCTTCTTCACTAGTGACACTTACTAAAGTTGTTATCAAAGCCTAACGCTAAGGCTTAACACTTTTGAGTGACCACCGACACTTTGTAAAACACATTTTTAAGGCTAAGGGGTTGTTTTTGTGCTTACCAAACCTCCAACGAGCTTGAACGAGGGCGACGTCGGAATTGTACATCAGGAACGGGATGGCTCGGCGGAGATAATCGGGTTCCGGGCGGAAATCAGCATCAAAAATCGCGACATACTCGCAATGTTTAACGTAATCGTGCTTCAATCCTTCCTTGAGAGCACCGGCTTTGTACCCGCCTCTTGTCTCTCGGATTTGGTATCTTATGTTAAGACCCTTGCTTGCCCATCTTTGACATTCTAGCTCTATCATATCCTATTATAAACAATTAAGTTTCATTAAAAAAAATTAGTAAGAATATACAAATATTTATTGGTTAGAGATCCAAGGATGTATTACCAAAGTCACTCATTTGGTGTACAAAGGTCAAGTACAAAAGGATAACGGTAAAAAGTAAATATTATGAGGTTAATAAAAAGGGTTGGTTCTGACTTCAGAGTACTTCCTTGTTCTTATCAAATGTAAACATTTTCTTTACCTTAATATATTTTGTTCTCTCTTTCTTTGCACTTCTGAGCAATTAAGCTATCCTAATTAGGATTAGTGATTAGAGCATGTCTTAATTTGCTCATCTTAGCTAAATGGAGAATCTGACATTTCCTTATCACTAGCACTGATTCATGAACCAAATCAAGACCAAATATAGCTACAGACAAAAGGATTTGACTATAAACAGTATAATATTATAAATTACCAATTTTAAAATAGCTTATTTCCTTGTATGTTTTTCTTTCAAAGAATTTACAGTACAGTCGATGCGAAATTTGGAAATTAAGTTTACCTTGATAACCGGATCAGTAGAATCATCAAGCACTTGAATGACCATACGATCCGCCGGCCAAGACAGGTTGCAGGCAGCACCAATTGAGATTTTATAAACCTAAATTGTCAGATAGAAACTACAATTAAAAACCCCCAAATTACACTCAAGCAGAAACCCTAAAACCCAAATTAAAAATTCAGCAAAATTTACAAACCTCTCTTTCATTATACATGGGGATTTGGATGAGAACAGAAGGGAAATGAGAGCTACCCATCTCAATATCATCAGGAAGAGGCTCCCATTTGTACCTCTTCTCAGGCTTCTTCCAAAAGAGCTTAACAAGAACAATGACAATACCCATGTAAAGCCTCTCCATGAACAACATGAGTGACATTGCTAAGCACACGTAGACTGAAAGTCTCAACAATGGCACTATTAATGGCTGCTTAATCAGTTCCCACATAACCTGGATTTGCCCAGCTATATCTCCTCTTGCCCCCACCCATTGATCTTGCATCATCTGTGCTTGCTCTGCCATTTCTGTAAATCAACTTAAAACAGAGGTTTCTGGAGGCTACTTTTCAGATCTCCCTGTCTTATGAGAAATTACAAAGGATACAACAAAATTGAAAGATTTATCACTTCATTCAAATATCTTTCCCCAACAATACTCTTCTGTTTGTTTCTGCTACAATGAGAGCAGATACCAGAAAAGCATTGGGGGCATGGAGATAGAAGGGAAAATGGAGGTGGAGCAATTGATGGAGAGAGAAAAGAGAGACCGCTTAGTCTTTTATAGTCAGTTTTGGTTTTTACACTCATGAATTTTTATATTTTTTTCCTTCTAAATTATGATTTGGGAAATCATTTTTCATCAAATCGTATGCTAATAAATTTTAAAGAAGAAAATTTTCCAAACTGTAAATTAGAGCATTTTTGTAATAAACAAAGATATTTATTTATTTATTTATTCATATATATACTGACTAATTTCCGACTACGCATGTGGGCGGTTTTCTGAATCAATTACCAACGGTTAAAAAAAACGGAAGGTTAATGTTATAGGTAAAAAAAATGATATTTGTTTAAAAAGATAATATAAAGTGCAAACTCTTCACATGATCTTCAGCTGTCATTTTTGGGCATGAAGAGGGACTTTTTAGCGGGATTGTAGATGACAACGTGGCGGCTTATGATTGGTTAATATTTTTACGTGATGAAAAATTGCCATACAAGGAAAGGATCCAATGCAAAATTGGGGCTTGTTGAACAAAACGTGAATTTGTAATAAAGCACCCGATTGAAACCCTAACATTTGGGCAAAGAATTTTGTGCAAAAATCATTATTAAAAGGCATTATATTGTGTTTTTTGAATTTATATTGTGCGGTTAGGTGCAAAAGATACAATTGCTAAATGTTAATTGATATTGCGCTCTATAGAAGACAAATGACATTGTCGGTAGATCTTATTATATGCATACCTGGCTCTTTCTTGATTTAATTATAATTATTGGATATATCGTTATCTTTTTTATGGTATATGTAAAAACATGAAGGGATTATTAGGTAAAGACTTTTTATCAAAACGGACCATTTTGAGTACAATTGGCCGGTTTCCACGAGCTACGTAGATTGCGGATAATTTACACATTTTCCGGATATTAAATTTCACTGAATCTCATTCTCACTTTTGAGACGTTGATATATAATAGTGGGAAATATGAAATTATGATTTTAAAATATTTTAACCAAATCATTTGACAATTTTGTAAAAAACAAGTTATAGGTTGAAAGGTTGTATTGGCAATATAACATTGATATGTTGATTATACATTTATAATTTAACTTTAGTACGTGAATTTTACCGTTTTCAACACTATTTTGTAATGTTTATGCTTAAATAACATTAACTTATTTTGAACTGTTATCATTACATAAATTTGTCTCCATAAATTCGTTTTTTTTATTTCACTCCATCCTAAAATAATACTCCATCTGATCATAATTAACTGTCATTTTTGACACAATTTTTAAAAAAAATATTAAATAACATAGATTTTGTAAAGTTTTTCTAAATCTTATCACTTATTTAATATTCAACCTTCTTTTAAACCAATAAAAAAATATTTTAGAATTAAAATTAATCATTTACAACAATTTTCAAGAACATTTATTATAATTATTGCTCATTTATTGGCCTAGAAAACTTAAAACGACAGATAATTGTGATCAAATTTTTAATGCTAAAACGACACTTAATTTTGATAGGAGGGAATATTACCGAAGTATTATGTTTAATTGAAATTTTTATGTATTGTTAACGAGTCACTTTTTACAAATCTTTAGACAGAGACTTTAGACGGACTAAATTAGGGGTGAGTAAAAATATTCGATCGGCTAATTCGAAAATCCGATTCGGAAAAATCGGAATCCGAAAATATCCAGCAATTGGTGATTCGAGTCCAATCCGGACATTTTTCGGATCATCGGATCGGATACAAATCGAGTTTTGGAGGAAAAAAATCAGATCGGATTTGATATGTCCGACTAGTCTAATAAAAATACCCGGATCGGATATCCAACCCATATAAATTTGTTGGTATCCGGGTGATTTCGGATCAGATTGGGTATCCGAAATTGTCCACCCCTAGATCAAACACACCCCTCCTCTATTTAATTTACTCCTTTCTTTTCCTTTTTTGTCATTAAATATGAGTCACCTTGTTCCCTTGTTCTTTTTGAAATTATAGTAAAATGACTCATCTTGTTTGTAGGGGAACAAAAAGTTAGTCAATTACCCAAAGTTGGGTAGCTCGCACAAGGAGCGTTGTACTTGAAGTTTCACTATTAGGCACATATAACGTGTAAATTCCTAAATTCAATAAGAATGTTACACATTTCTCCAATCATTTCATATACACAAGCCTTTCGAGATTTACCCATCAAAATAAACCTACACAAGTATTTCGAATTATAATCTTAAATTACTTATATATTAGATTTACACAATATTATATTATCGACGTGGGATATTCTACCCATCTCAACATACTGATTCTAATCAACCTTACTTCAGGGTATCGCGCGTATATAATCAATTGTGTTGGACTCAATTGTAATTAGTCCAACACCACTATGGTAAAGATACGTTGTAACGAAATCAGAATATGTAAATGAGGATGTAGGACTTGCTTTGCGGCACAAAAGAAGAACATGCTTGTCGATGGAAAATTGAAACAAACTAGAATCAGTCATAATCAATCTAAATTGTAAGTGCACATTTGCATAACTCAAGGCGTCTTTCAAGCCTGGAGCTTTGCGAGTGGGATTTTTTTATTTTAATTATATCTAAAATTAGGAAACACACAATCCTTTAAATGGGGTAGTCAAAAGAGGACGTAGAAATTTCAGTTTTTTTTTCTTCTAAAGTGGCTACCTAAATCCACCATTTTTATCGCTTCTTTTCGTCTTTCTGCATAATTAGTGGGATTGATTTTATTATGAATTTATTAATCCCATGTTTTTCCTGAATTTTATTTCGATTGATTTATTGAACCCAGAATATGAAATTAATTGTTTGACTGCTACTGTTAGTGTCCGTTGATGAGATTTTATTTTCGAAGAATATTCCATCTCGTCTTTTGATTCCCCCTTCGCTCTCTCATTGGTCCTGGATTGTATTTGGTGGACTATAATTTGCTTAGTACACTATATTAAATGATAAGAGATCCGATGGTAAAAAAATAAAAAAGTGTACTAAGGGTTATAAGATCTCATGGGTCCTGCGTTGTATTTTTGATAAGTTATGTGTAAGTACGTAATTAGTTTATATGAAGTTGGTAAATTCAATATCATGTGTAATTTTGTGTTGTGTAATGTACTTAATATTCCAAAAACGAGTTGGATGGTCATCCAGACGATAGACAACAAGGAGCAGTCTTGTTTTGGTTGGACGGGTTCGGCTCTGTGGACGGGTTAAGACGAGTTCAAAACGGCCCGGACGGGTTTGGACGTTAAAACCCTAATTACTAATATCCCAAAAAACTTAACCCGACTCCCTTAGTTTTTCACCTTGATCCCTTCCCTCAATTCTCTAACTTCTCTCGACGACTACATGACAACTAACTCCCTCTTTTCCTTTGGCGCTACAAGACAACTAGCTCCGGTAACTACCGGCGCCACTCTCTCACAAAAGACTTGTCCCTCCTGAATCTTTTTGAGTTTTGACTACGTGTCTACCTCACTTAGCCTGAAAAACGGTGAAAATACAGGGATAAAAAAATTTGTGTACGTCAAGAATCAGTCTAGATGGCCGTCTAGCTATCTGGACGTTAAATGGTGCTCCTTCGTCCACATCATCAATTTGACCCGGTTGATTGAGTCTAAAGATTTTTTTTTTATTATATATGAATGACATTTGGTAAAAAGAAGGTGGACAATGGTAAATCATCAAGGAAAGTATATACGGTTGTTTTATATCGGCAGAAATTACATATGGTTGTGAATGAAAGTACAAAAAGCAATAAAGTAGACAAAAAAACATAAGCAAAGCATGAAACATATCAACCACCGAGCATATTACTACCTTTAATATCTACACCAGAAACATATACATTCAACTATCGCTAGGTAGATCAATAATTATTTCTTGTACCGCTTATACCTCACCATGCGATCAAAATATTAAAACCATTCAAGGTGAATAACTCATTTATATTTCATCCTTTTTGCTCTAAGGTGGGACAATTCAAATTTGGGACAACATTTACATTCATTTCCTGGATCGAGATAGCCAAATATCTACAACTATTCAAATACTTCCTATTAACATAGAATGATTCAAGAGATCATTAACATAATCTCCAATACATTACATAAGTACCAATATATGGACATTTATTGAAAGATATTATAACATAATCTCCCATACATTACATAAGTACGAATATATGGACATGTATGGAAAGATATTATATGGAAGTATTTGCATATGTTTTTTGTTTGATAAACTCAAGGCATGTGAACTCTCATTTTATTGTCAATTGATTTTACGATGATATTTCATCAAACTTGTATATTTAGCTTTTAAAACACAAAGTTATTGAGATAAAATGAAATTTGGAGAAAATTTCATTATTTTCTTCATCGATTAATGGGGATTTTAGGCCCATTCAGCAGTATTGACCACATCGCTAGGGGATTATTAGTTTATAGTAATCTCAATAACCCAAATTGAGTTGGATGAAAAAACAGATAAAATAATCATCAAATTTAATTTTCCTACAATAATCCCTAAATAACCCACAAATAAATTCACGTCGAATGCACACCAATAATTTCCAAAATAATCCTCAATAAAAATTATTAGTTGTTGGCATATCAGTTGATTTCACACCAAACACACTCTTAGACCATATTCGGTTTGAGCCTGGAAGTAGTTTATGTATATTAAGAAATTCATGGAGTTGAAATTAATAGTTTTTTTCAACATAAGGCTACGTTAGTCTACCGGAATTCATCAACTAGACTATACAATGACATGTTTTACATGAGTAGTAGACAAAAGCTTACCCTAAGAATAGATGCTTAGATTCTTTTGTACCATTTTGCTCATAGCATATAAAAAAATTAATAAAATATCTAAATGAGGGGAAGGCATTTACCTTTATAATATTTACTGATAAGCTATGATAGTGGTTAATAAGTGGGAAATGAGGTCTCTTGTTGTCGAAGCCAAGGAAGAGCTGTCCTCTTTAAAGCCACATGCCCTTTGAAACATTTACAACCAATAATAATAATGCAATATGCAGGCATGACATAAAGACAAATTCCAGCTTTCATTTTACAGATCACTCTCGACTTCTCCATAGTCCATTAGTCCTACTACTCCAACTACACTCACTCTCTCATCTTTATTTATGATTATCAAATGTCTTCCGATCACATCTTAAATCATCATGCAACCAACTTCATATTACACTCACACACCATGTGTGTTATTTGACATTATACTATAAATCCATCATTATTCATGCTGAATTAACTACTCCAATCTAAACATCACTTATTGCCTCCTTTACACTAATCTTAGATGCTCATCCATTCTTCTGGCTCATTTTCGTGTGGCTCTTAGAGTCGTATTCATCACAAAGCAAATGATTTCGAGATATTTTACCGTTCCTATCTAACGATGCAAGGGACACGACTATCCTATTAAAGAAAAGCAAGACTCTTTATTGGAGTGGATTGTAGTTTGTGAATATTGATTAGTAAAAGTATCACATGTTGATCTGATTGATGAAACATGGTAGCTTGTTCTTCTCAATTCTAGTTGTCAGATGTGGACCCTTTTCACCAGGCTTCTTTGTTATGCATCCGGTTCACGTTCGGCTCATGTATAAAGGAGCCGACTTTCGCCTTGTTTACAAAGTTAACGAGAATAATTCAGCTAATATAACAACCCTACAATATCACGTTAATCTTGTTTATAAATGAAATGAACCTAAATTTTAACTGAGCTTAATAATATTTATTTCATTTGGAAAATGAATGAGCTCGAGTTTATTTTTTTCCGACCCGAAACTGAGTAAACCGGATCATAATAATAATAATAGGTATATAATAGCCCTACCTTCTACATGACCTCGGCACAAGATTTCCACATTCATTACTAGACGATTTTGTTGTTAATCACATGTCCCAATTATTTAATGCCCATATATGTACACTCTCAATTAATAATACTAACTAGCAATTATTTTCTTCCATTAACTTTCTGACCCAAGTCAAATTATTTTTTTTTTTAATCTTTTTGCTAGTAAATGTGTATCCTAACAAATCCCCTAAGAGCAAGTAGGATTAAACTTTTGCTTCTTCAATGACTCAAATCCTTATGAAGAGTAGATTTCGTGGCTTCATATTTGAAGTCTTAAAAGAGTATTATTCAGCCTTCACCTACTACTCTTCATGGTTGGTGTTGGTTCTCCATCCAACACCCAACCCCACATAATTAAAGAAAAGTAATTAAAGAAAGATCCTCAGCATATAAACAAACCGAGAAAGAAGATTAAAGTACTAGTAGATCTAAGATTAGTAGAGCTACTAGCTGGGCACTAGTAACACTGTCGGTGGATGCCAAAATTTCAGCATCACATTCACAACAAGAAATCAACACCCCAATGGTCCCATTCTCAGCTCTTAATTGCCTTTACACATCAAAATACCACAACTGTTATGCCTGAACCTGTATACTGCACTGCACTCCTTTAACACCCATTTCGACTACTCGGGTCTAGGCGAAAATAACTCACTGGGCCTTTTCTTCTTCTTTTACAGTTTTAAAACCTTTCAAGAAGCGTCTTACCCTTATACTACATTGTCACATATTCATATAATGGCACGTTGCAGTTCAAAGCAAAGAAAATACTTTGAGAACGATTAACCAGCGATCAGTTATCATATATAGGAGCAATTGAAATCATATGCAAAAAATTCTGACCTGTAACGCAGGCATAAGTGTATCTCCCGCTGAAAGTGAATGATGGAAGCACGCCATCTGAATCCAGGACACATTTTGATTGTTTAGAGCTGTTGAATGCATCATTCATTTCATTACACAATGCAGCAGGACACATTTTGTTGCCTAAAGTCATTTCATCAGCCAGTTCTATGTTACTTTGCTCGAAGGACAGCATGAATTCTTGTTTCTAAAATCAGATAAACAACCTAAGTTTCCGTTCCCGTACTTTTGGCTTTGCAGTTTAAGATTGTTCTGTACAAACAAGAGATCCTCGGCTCTTTTCACTCCCAACTCAGTAACAGATTTTTTACATAGCCAACTACCCTCATATACCGAAACACTTGAAACTTGGCTTAGAACCTTGATGGCCAATGTCTGTAACTCTGGTGTTTCAAAGCCAAAATTCTCCCACCAAGCAACAGGATCCATCTTATCTCTACTTTCAACAGCATCTTCCTCTCCCATGGATCCTTCGAGTCTCCAATATGAACTGAGCTGTTCTCTTAGCATTCTTCTCACTTCACTGTCATTTTCATATCTTTCTAGAGTAGCTTTCCAACCCCGCATTATATTCTTGTCCTTGCTATGACCTTTGCCAAAATATTTCGGGTTTAGTATGTAACCAGCAGCATGCAGAGGTGAAAACAGTGAATCCCATCTGCTTTCTATTAGAAGCTCAACTTGATTCAATACAATGTCATTGATTTCTTTGCTCCTGAGAGCCTTGAGAGACTGAACTCGCCAGTTGTAGACATCACCCATGACAGATTTGTCAATGTTAAGTGTACATGATAATGCCATTAGGGTTTCAAAAAGCTGTAGAATCAACTGAACTCTTTCCCAAAACTCCTCATCTAATATGAAATCATCATAGGTGATAGAATCCTCTGGAAGATTGAGCTTACATTGTTTCCACTCATTCCTGGTAACAAGCTCTTGCAATGCTGGCTTCACGCCACAAAGTTTATGAACCATGCCAAACGGAGCAAACTTCACAGCTAGGGGATTGGTGTACCCTTTCATATGATCTGTAACTGGACACAAGTCACGTGAGTTCATGCTATGGTAAGTCAAGATGTTCTGCTCAATTCCTTTGACGTGCAAGAGAACAGTCTTAATCCAGTCTATCTCAGCTATCTCCTCCATTAGCATGAAGATGGCATGTGAAGCACATTGAGACCAAAATATGTGTGGAAACTTCGAAACTATAACAGACTCAAAAGCAAAACTCGCCTGGCCCAGATGGGTTATTACTTGGAGCACATTGGTGGGTCCTACATCAGTGATAGTGTCACTAAGAACACTGATAAACATATTGTCAGCTCCATCACTCTCATTGACATCCATAGTCTTTAAAAACATCACACCTCTAGGACTGACAACAAAGAAGTTAATACAAAAGCAAGAAATTGAGCAGTCTAAGTGATTAACACAGAGAATTGTGCATCCGGTATGAGGCCAGGATTCTTTGATCAGAGCTATAGCTCTCTCCATTCTTGCTTTCTCTTTGCTTAAAGAAGAATCAGACAACTGCTCGACTGACGGGAATTCATATTTTTGTCCATTAGCAGCAATGGTTCTGATCATTTCTTGAAAGTACGGGGAATTCACAATATTCAGGTTTAAGCCATCTGCATAGAAGAATCTGGCGACTGCATCATCAACATCGTCTTTGGGAAGGGTTAATGATAGATGTGGCTGAGAATTGCTCACATCCTTGTCTTTTCCATCCTTAGCACATCCAAAAGAAGCCTTTTTCTGCTTTAAGGACAGATGTTCTTCATCCAATGTTCTCAATGCCTCTCTCAAGGACATGTCAACTGCAGGGCAACTCTTGACCCCAACACCAGAAAACCCGAGTAGGTGCGCTCTAACACGCGAGTAGGAACCATTGTATCGCTGACTACAGTGGTTGCACTTCCACCTCTTCGTACCACTTCCCTTATTAAAACCTCCGTGTACACTTACATGTTTCCACCCCCACTTATCAGACTCTACAGTCTTCCCTTCAATTGAGAATAATAGTTCATATTCAGGAAACATAAATATACAAAAAAAATGTATTAACATGTTTTAGATAAAGATCAAATCTTAACATGTAACTCAGATGCATGTGAGATTATGTTAAAGTTGTTCAAATCCTAACCTCGTCAGGTGAAAACCATTTAACTAAATAACTAAACAAATTTTTAATAAATAGTCTCTTATAGTCAAAGTAGATACTCTAGTTGGTTTTGTGCGTGGTTTTTATAGTGCAACTACCTTTACAATTTCAGATAAGCAAGACACCAACGAGATATCATTGTCAATATTAAGGCTTAAAGCATCGTGTAAACAGCTAAAAAAGAAAGAGATTAATGGGGCATTTAGTTAGTATCTACGAAAGTAACGGTTAAGGCGAAAGAAATAAAATGGAAATAGGGCATTTGTGATCAAACAAATATTATTTGATGGACTAATCCGGTAACATTTCGTTTATAGAATGACTTGGAGCAAAACAAATGACCTATCAATCCGATTCCGTTATCCTTTCACAAGGAAATCCTATTATCATAAAACCATCTTGCTCATACTAATTTATTTTCTGCACTACTTGAGTACTTGATACTATAAGACAAAGGTAGTAGCTCTTGAAATGTATTCATACCAACATTTAAAAGGTATACAAACACTATTCGATGGATTAATCCGGTAACATTTCGTTTTTAGAATGATTCGGAGCAAAGCAAACGCCAAATTAATCCAATTCAGTTATCCTTTCACAAGGAAATCCTATTATAATTAAACTATCTTGCTCATACTAAATTATTTTCTGCACTACTCGATAGTATAAGAGAAAAAGGTTTTTTTTCCCAATCTGTCCTCAGCTAACAGCCTAACACTAATCGAACAAGCAGCAGCTTATGATAATCAGATCATCAATAGTTTGTATACAAAAAGAATTCATATCTCAATCACAACATCTTTCCACCGAAGACATATCTGAATAAGCAAAATAATAGCCACAAACAAATAAAAAATTCAATATATTGCAAAGCTCTCCCGCCACCATCACTGAACGAATTTAAATACGAAATCGGAACAGTATTGAAAACCTAATTTGCAGCAACAAATAATCAGAGCAGTCGATGAATCCAAACTGTCAAAATAAGATGGAAGAGGGAGGGTTTACCCGACTGAGGCATCCGTAGACCTTTTTGAACACGTTCGATTTTATTCGACGGACTGACAAAATGGATCGCAGAAACGAAACGAAACGGAAACTTGCCGTTTCGATTTCGCCGAAACCTGAAACTCGATGAGCGTGATTACGTACTTACGTGGGGGTCAAATGGTCAACGTTGAAGTAAAAACCTAAAAGGGGAGGAAGATTACGGGCAACTGTTGTTGGGCCATTTCCTTTCGGTTTGATAATTGGGCTGGCCAATCTTATATCATATCTGCAGTAGCCTTATCCGATTTAATCCGTCACCCGACCCGATTGACTTATTTGTCATTGGCCGAAGGGGAGGTTTCAACAATTATCTCTTTATTATCACCAAGGTGTATTCGTTAGAGTTTTTTTTATTAGATTAGTCGAGAGTTTTGAGGATTTTGAAAGCTAATGAGTTTGGTTGTGGGATATTTTTGTTAGAGATTAGAGTTTTTGCATGTTTGGTAAAACAAAATTTTTTGAGTAGTTTAATTTTTCTGAGTAGCTTTAAGGGCCCGTTCATTTCCCATATCCTGATATGAGATATGGGTATGAATATCACATATCCGATATCCATGTTTCGTAATTAAGTATATGGATATCAAAGTGATATCCTAGATATCAATACTTTACTTTTTTTTTATCGTTTTTGATATCTTAAAAAATTGAGAGATATCACATTCATTTTCTCTCACTTTTCCCTCAAACCTCTCCCTCCCCAGTCTTCCTCTTTTGATATACCTCACCATCTTACCAAACACAAGTATCAGATATGAGATATCAATCTCATATCCATATCTATGATATCTATACCGATACCGATATCTGATATACTCATATCTGATATGAAAAATGAACAAGCCCTAAAAAAAATTTTGGTCAGTTTTTTTGGTAGAGTTTTAAATGGTCTTATAACATATGAAAATCTAATGAAAAATCTAACAAGTGTGATATGTCCTTGGATACCGATGTCATCCGTGTCTCCGCATAAGACGACTTCACGTGAAATATTTATTTTTTTAAGTTTTTCCATTGGACCTCCTTTAGGCTTAGCCTATTAGGACATCTTTATCCAGATACTCTGGGTTTCTTTACTTATGTAAGAAACAATTTAATTATTGAGATGTCAGATTTAGGGAGAGAATCAAGATGATGAATAGAGAGAAGTTTATCTGCAGAGAAACTAAATCTAACAAATATTTTGGGTTCTAACAATAAAGCAAAAAAAATCAGTAAAGAAACCAAAATTGAATTTCTGGGCTAAAGATGGCCTTAGACCTCTTTTTAGACCTTTGCTTTTGACCTTTCATTTTGACATTTCATTATGGCCTCATTCTCTATATAAAAAATGTTTGGTCTCACTTGTAATTCATGTTTAAATTTAATCAAGTTAAGTTGAAGGTAAATTCTCCTCCTTGATTTTGGGCATCCCATCTTTCCTCTCAAAGTTCTTACTTGAATCTTCGATACAAGACTTCACATTCAAGGATTCTTCAAGAATCAACTATCCACTCCACTTCACAGATTGCTCAATCAACCTTGACCGGATCAACCAATCGCTTCTGCATCCATCTTAAAGCTTCCATCAACCATATTTTATCATTTGATTCACCGCCACATCAACAACGGAGTAGTTGAAGCAATAGCTCGATCTAGATCCGAAGTTTCTCCTTGAACGCAGCCACAGACGCATCAAGTTTGTATCAGAGGAAGAATTCATCAAATTGGTATCATAACAACGGATTAAAGCTAAGCTTTCTTTAATTTCGTTCTGGATTGCTCTTCATCATTCTTCATCATTCAACATGCTCTATGACGATGATGATTCCTTTGATGAGGACGAGGAATGGTTGTCTCCCACTTACCCACCAAAGCCCAAACAAACCACTCATGGGAACCAACGGTATTCACACGTTCAACAACGACCCTATCTTGAAGACGAGGAGTGGTTGCCTCCTTTATACCCACCAAGGCCGAAACAAACGCTTCACAGGCACCGATGGTATCCCCACGTCCGACGATGTGCCTACATTGAAGAAGATTACATTGCACCTCGCCGTCTAGACCCTTGTCATTATCGTTGGGACGGTACGACAACAAATCCCTACAAGAAACAGCAAGAAGAGCCCAAGTTTTTGAGAGAAGAGATAGAAACATTGAATACACAAGTTCTTGCCCTCATGATGGCCACCCAACACGAAGGATCCCAAGCGGTGACACAACCGAAGTGTGTCAACTTGGTTGTCAACCCATTGTGTGATGGGGAAAAAATTCAAAGACGAGGGCGATGTCATCAATGAAGATTGCGCCCGACACTTCCAATTCAATTTGTCAACCCGTTGTATGATGAGTCATTTATTTGAAAGGGACAAAGAAGAAGCCATCATCGAGAGAGAAGAAGATGTCAACCCCGGCAACGGCACAATTATATTGATGGACAACAAATTTGAGCCTCCCGTCCGAAGTTTGTCTTTGTTATGTCCAATAACGTACCTCCCGACATGCCCTTTCATCTTTTCAGTATGGACCCATCGTTCATCATCAAGGATCTTGACGGCATAATAGACAAACTCTAAGAAGCCACTGATAACACGATTTATAGCATAGTTTTAGATGCACATTTAGGTATAATTCTCGCTCAATCATGCATTATCTAGCACTAGTCCAATGCGTTTTGCACTCAAAACATGTATTTTGTCGAGATAGACGTCTACACGGACTTGTGTGCGTTTTGTAGGTATTTCGGGAAGTTCCGAGCTTAAACGATGCGCTCGAGGGACGCTCATTCAGAGGACTCGTTTCCAACTCATTAGAGCACAAAGAATGACTCAAGGAACCTTGCAAACAAAGGCCATGCACCAAACCACAACCTAATGAGCCAAAACAAAGTCTCTGCACAGAATCACGGTCATTTGAAAGACCACGGCCGTGGAAACAACCGTGGAATTTGCAAGATTCTCGTGACAGCTGTGCCACGACTCTCATGGCCAGCTCATGAAGAAATTGGTTATAAAAGTGGTCCTTGATAGTTGTTAGAGGCAGCTGGGATTTTGGGGTAGTTTTGGGAGCAGCTCACACATTCTCTATTGCTTTGAACAAAATATATTCCAAGAAGAAGAAGGATTTTTTCTAGGAAGGAAAGTGCAAGAAGAAGAAGAAAGGAGCCATTGCCATTGAAGAGGAGAGGAGAAGACATCTCTAACTCTTGTATTTCGGATTTATTTCTAGAAGTTTTTGAACCCTTGAACCTTCCCTTGGAAGGGGTGTAAGTCGTTCTAATTCAATCTTCAGATTTGGATTGTGTTTGGAGTTTATTTGTTCATCTTCTTTCTCTTATTTTTTTTGCTATGGAGATCATGAATCTATACTTGGTTGTTTTGAATTCCAATATGAATGTTGTAGGCTAGATTGATGTGATTCTAGGGTTAGGGAAGGATGGTTATGGCTAGATCTATGATAGGATGAACTTAGATGTACCTTTGGATGATTTTTGTTTATGGACGTAGCTACTGTTAGGAATCACGGGTAGTTCTTGAAGAACCACGGCCGTGGTTTCTGTAGAACGAACCGTGATTTTCCTGATTCGAAGGATCTCACCCTAGGTTCATAAAATTGTTGAAACCCTAAGTTTTTGCTGAGTTTAACCTACCCTAGGATGTCCTAGTGTAGAGACTAAGTGTTAGGAGAGACTTACCCGGTAATCCTTGCCCTTAGAATCTAAAATAGTAAAGCCTTAGGTAATGGTGAGCCTAATAAGCCTCCATTGGATTAAGTGTGCTAGGATAGTTGCTTAGAACTTCCCTTTCCGAGACTTACCCGGTAAGGATAGGTTAGACCTCTAGGTAATAATCCGGTTTATGTTAAAATCCTATCCTTAGGTTCTTAGAGACTTAACCGGTAATGAGACCTTAGGTGTGGACTAGTTGATCATGAGACTTACCCGGTACTTGATCCCATTTTAGAAACACTAAATCCCAAACATATCATAATCAATCCAAAGAATGAATAAATAACTTGAGATTATGCCATAACCGGAATTTTCAACCCCTAGAATCCGTTTTCCTTCTCTCTTGATCACATCTTGTTCGATTTGTTTATTTGTGCCGATTCTTCCGATTGAGTTCGATTTGGTTGTTTGCATGAGTTGTGACCTTTGATTTGATCATTTAAAACCAACAAAAACAATTTGCGATTTCCTCCTTTCCTTGCTTAGATTAGACCTTGCTAAATTCAATCACAACTTAGTTCGATTTCACCTTAGTCTTTGTGTTCGACCTTGGAGTACTTATCTTTCTACATTCGTCCCGTACACTGCGGGTGCGCTAAGAATTAGGATAATTATAACAAGTATAAATTTAAGACTTATTGCGTACACACCTTCTAGCGTAACAAGTTTTTGGCGCCGTTGCCGGGGACTAGGTCTAGATTGAGTCTATTTTGTGATTGATTCTAGTGTAGATCTTTCTTGTTTCTTTTGATCTCTTTTTGGTTTGTGTCTTTGCTTTTCAGGACATCTACTTCTCTTTAGGTGTATGCGAAGATCTCGTGGCAAGGATCTAGCTCCATTCGATCCCGAACCGGAGAAAACCCTTCGATCTAGATCTAAGAACATCCGAAAAGAGAGAGAGATGGCCGGTAGAAATCTTCAAGCTGAATTGGATGAAGCCTTAGAGCAAATAAGGCTAAGAGATGAGCTCTTAGAGGAAGAGAGGAGACTTGCCAATGAGAGGCAAGAGGAAACAAGGAGGGAGATTGAAGAGATTAGGCAAGCCCTTGTTCAAGGAGAGCTTAATCGCCGACAACCTCCACCACCTCCACCACAACCGCAGCCGGGGGCCAATGTTAGGGTTGTTCCCATTGCTATTGAGGAGCCACAAACCCTAGGGAGACGTATGGATCCGGCACAAAGAGCACACCGACCGGGTGTGAATCTAGGAGATCCCGCTACCCACAACTATGAGCTCCGCCCTCAAGTTCTTCAAATGATCCGGCATAATCAGTTTGGAGGGATGGAAGGAGAGTCTCCTCATCAACACTTGATGAATTATGAGATCTTGATGGAGACTCTTAGACCACCAAGATTGGAGAGCAACAACCATAAGCTAAGAGCCTTTTCCTTCTCTCTTAAGGACAAAGCCTTGGCTTGGTATCAATCTATTCCGCAAGGGCGAGTTGGTACTTGGGAAGAGATGACAACCGAGTTCTTAACCAAATTCTTCCCACCTTCCAAGACCACCGAATTAAGAGGAAAGATCAATGCTTTTGTGATGAGGGATAGAGAAAGTTTGTTCAAGTCTTGGGAGAGATTTAAGGACCTTCTCCTAGATTGTCCACACCATGGCATACCAAAGATTGAGCTATTAGAGATCTATTTCAAGGGACTTGATGAAGATAGTCAATTCAAACTTCAATCTCTTTCCGGTGGGACATTTATGGAGAAGCATGTAGATGATGCTTGGGAGTTTGTGGAGAAGCAAGCTCTAGTGATTGAAAAGTACTCTCATAGGAAGAGCGAAGGAAGAAAGGCGGGAGCGTATGAGGTGAGTGAAGTCACCAAGAGCAATTTCAAGCTTGACGCCATCAACAACGAGTTGAAATCCTTGAGAGAGTTATGTACTACCACCTTGAAGAGCCAAGCAACTCCTCAAGCACCTCCAAGAGCTAACTTGTCTTCCAAGGAGGTGGATGTCAACTACATGGGAAGAGGCAACTTCAACAATTACCAAGGCCCAAGAAATTTCAACAACAACCGGCAATTCAACAATTACCGGCCAAACCACAACCATCCCGGATTTTCTTACTCTAATCCGGATGGAGCCTTGAACCCTCCCGCCTCCACAAGTGCAACTCCACCACAAAGAGCTTCACAAGAACCTCCACCCGGTTTTACTCAACCTTCAAAAGATTGGACCGAAGTCATGTTTGAACAATTGCTAGGAAGATTGAGTGGACTTGAGAGCACCGTCACTTCAATTTCTAAGGCTCAAAAAGTCTTGGAAGCACAAGTGTTTCAAAAGGCGGGTGAAGCACATAGAGATCCGGGAAAGCTTCCCGGAAGAACCGAAGACAACCCAAGAGGTCAAGTTTTGGCTATCACAACAAGGAGTGGGTTGAGTATGAAGGATCCTTTGCCCAAGGACCAAGCTAAGGGGAGTCAAGTAGTGGTAGAAGAAGGAAGAAAGCATGAAGATGGAGGGAAGAGCAAGGATTTAGAGCCAACTTATGTGGCACCGCCTCCATACAAGCCACCACTACCGTTCCCACAATCAAGAGCAAGGGCTCGTTTGGACAATCACTTTGGTAAGTTCCTTGAACTAATGTCCAAGTTACATATTAACATTCCGTTCATGGATGCCATCTTAGGAATGCCGGCATACGGAAAGTTCTTGAAGGAAATACTCTCCAACAAAAGGAAGTTGGAGGAGTATGGGGAGATTAGGATGACCAAGAGATCCTCGGAGTTGATCCAAACAATGAAGGAGGAGATGCCCCCCAAGCTAAGGGATCCGGGCTCTTTTTGTGTCCCAATTGGAGTAGGAGATGTGAAGTACGAAGCCCTTTGTGATCTTGGGGCGAGTGTAAGCATCATACCGCTTGCACTTAGTAACAAGGTAGGGCTAGGAGAGCCAAAACCGGTCAAGATGACCCTCTACATGGCGGACCGATCCATCACTCACCCGGTTGGGATTCTTGAAGACATTCCGGTGCAATTGGGAGGATTCTATGTACCTATCGACTTTGTAGTATTGGACATTCCGGCGGATTACCCGGTTCCCATCATCCTAGGAAGACCTTTCCTAGCCACATCCGGATGCTTAGTGGATTGCAAGAACGGGACTCTCTCCTTCAACATTGGAGAAGAGAACATCAAGTTCAAGCTGTCCACAATGATGAAAGGGCCAACCCTTGATGAGGATATCTTCAACATAGTCGAGCAAGAGGAATCTAGAGAAATGGTGAGCTCGATTTTGATCAAGGATCCCTTGGAAAAGGTTCTTACCTTGAGTATGATGGAGGAAGACATTGAGGAAAATTGCAATGAAGAGATCAAAGCCTTGGAGGCGTTGGAAGAGGAGCCAAGAGTTGGATTTGAGAGTCATGAAGAAATTGTGAACAGCTGCAAGTTCCACGGCCGAGATTTAGGAACCACGGCCGTCAAACTCTCTGGACAACTCCGAGAAACAAGCCTGGAAGGAACCACGGCCGTGGAAGTTGAACCAACCGTAATTCCAACCGTGATTTCCCCTGAATCAGCTCTTAATGATGATCAAGCTTCTAGGAGCCAAGGGGAGTCTTCATTTGCTTTGGATTCATCTCATCCAATCTTATTTGGATCATCTTCAACCGAAAAAGGTCCTCCCTCACTTGAACTCAAACCTCTTCCCTCTCATTTAAAGTATGCATTCCTTGGTGACAATTCTACATATCCGGTGATTGTTAATGCATGCTTGAGTGATGATGAACTTGCTAAATTGCTACATGAATTGAGACTGCATAGGAAGGCCATTGGTTATACTATTGATGATTTGGTTGGTATTAAGCCATCTTTGTGCATGCATAAGATAATGATGGAAGATAACCACAAACCCTCTATTGAACATCAAAGGAGATTGAACCCTATAATGAAAGAGGTGGTCAAAAAGGAGATCATTAAATTGCTAGATGCGGGAATTATCTACCCTATCTCGGATAGTAAGTGGGTTAGCCCCGTTCACATAGTACCTAAGAAGGGTGGAATGACGGTAGTAACTAATGAGAACAATGAACTAATACCTACTAGGACGGTCACGGGATGGCGAATGTGTATAGATTATAGGAAATTGAACATGGCCTCTAGGAAAGATCACTTTCCCCTCCCCTTCATTGACCAAATGCTAGAAAGATTAGCTCAACACTCTCACTTTTGCTATCTAGATGGGTATAGCGGATTTTTCCAAATCCCTATCCACCCCGATGACCAAGAGAAAACAACTTTTACATGTCCATGGGGTACATTTGCATATAGGAGAATGCCATTTGGGTTGTGTAATGCACCCGCCACCTTCCAAAGGTGTATGATGGCTATCTTTTCGGAATACATAGAAAATATCATGGAAGTGTTCATGGATGATTTCTCTGTTTATGGTTCTTCATTTGATGATTGCTTGGCTAACTTGTCATTAGTATTGCAAAGATGTGAGGAGACAAATCTTGTCTTAAATTGGGAGAAATGCCACTTCATGGTAAGTGAAGGGATTGTGTTAGGACACTTGGTGTCTAACCGTGGCATTGAGGTTGATAGGGCTAAGATTGAAACAATAGAGAAGTTGCCACCACCTACCTCGGTGAAGGGGGTAAGGAGTTTCTTAGGGCATGCCGGTTTTTACCGGAGATTCATCCAAGATTTCTCTAAAATTTCTAAGCCTCTAACTAACCTACTAATGAAGGATGTTGATTTTGTCTTTTCCAAGGATTGTCTTGAAGCGTTTTGTAGGTTGAAGAACGCCTTGATCTCCGCACCTATCATGCAACCTCCGGATTGGAGTCTACCATTCGAGATCATGTGCGATGCAAGTGATGTGGCCGTTGGGGCTGTTTTGGGGCAAAGGAAAGAAGGGCGCACTCATGCTATTTACTATGCTAGCAAGACGCTAGATGATGCCCAACTCAATTATGCTACTACCGAGAAGGAGTTGTTAGCGGTGGTGTATGCATTTGAGAAGTTCCGCTCGTACCTTGTTGGAGCGAAGGTCATAGTTTATACGGATCACGCGGCCATCCGTTATCTACTTACAAAGAAGGATGCCAAGCCAAGGTTGATCCGGTGGATCCTTCTTCTCCAAGAGTTTGATTTGGAGATAAGAGATAAGAAAGGATCCGAGAACTCGGTGGCAGATCACCTTAGTAGACTCCCACCATTGGAGCTTGGGAAAGACAACATCCCGATAGATGATTCATTCCGGGATGAGCAATTGCAATTGGTGGAAGAATGCTTATTCCAAGTGGCTAGAGGAAATGAACCGTGGTATGCCGACATTGTGAACTACTTGGTGTGTGAGGAAGTGCCTCCCGGACTAACGTATGCACAAAGGAAGAAATTCTTCAACGATGTAAGGCATTACTATTGGAGTGAGCCACTTCTATTCAAGAGAGGCCCGGATGGGGTGCTTAGAAGATGCATACCGGAGGATGAAGTGGAGAGTGTGATCCGGCATTGTCACTCTTTACCATGTGGAGGCCATGCTAGCTCACACAAAACGTGTGCCAAGGTATTACAATCCGGTTTTTATTGGCCTAACTTGTTTAGAGATGTGCAAAGTTTTGTAGCGGCATGTGATGCTTGCCAAAGAACGGGGAACATCTCAAGGAGGAATGAAATGCCCTTGAACAACATCCAAGAAGTTGAGATTTTTGATGTGTGGGGTGTAGACTTCATGGGACCATTCCCTTCTTCATGCGGAAATCTATTTATCCTATTGGCGGTGGACTATGTGTCAAGATGGGTAGAGGCAATCGCCTCTCCTACGAATGATGCCAAGGTGGTGGTGCGGTTCTTCAACCGAGTGATCTTCCCTAGGTTTGGAACACCAAGGGTGATCATTAGTGATGGAGGAAAGCACTTCACAAATAGGAACTTTGGAGCACTTTTGGCCAAGTATGGGGTGACTCACAAAGTGGCAACACCCTACCACCCCCAAACTAGTGGTCAAGTGGAGATCTCCAACCGAGAGATTGATAGCATGAATTATAGTCTATATTTTAGGGTTTGTTTGGACGTTTTATCTTTCATAATCTGCATGTTTGTATGTATATTATGTGATTTTACTACCATTTCATCTACCTTTGCGAGAATCGAGGTCTACACCTAGTTTCGTTGTAATTGCAGGTAATATGGTACGTTTTGCATCAAAAAGGAGCAAAAGGAGTCAAGAGTCATTTGGAGCTACATTCAGGAAGCATAGCCATGGATTAAAGATTTACTTTGGACCAGTTTTGAGAGATTCTACATTCAGTTATGATCACCTCGGTTGACCAGAGATTCATCTCGACCGAGGCGATCCAGAGACGCCGACTCGACCGAGGCGAATACCTAGGACGCGGCGAGAATATTTTATTCTTGGAAGAGATCTTTTAAATTTGGAAAGTGATCTTATATTTTTGGGCTGAGCTTCTAGAAGGAAGGAGATATGCAGAATCATATATTTTACCTATTTTTATGGGAAGATATCTTTTTAAGATTTATTATCTTTGGAGGTTTATTTTTCCTATAAAAAGGGTTGGATTTCCACAAATCCAAGATCACGCTATACCCGCTATCAGCGCAAGCAATCTCGCATAGGACGCAGCAGCCGCAGCCTATTCCGATTTGGGAGAGATTTGAAGAACCTTTTTGAAGGTTGAAGGAAGATTGAAGATCATAGCTTTATAGCTTTTTGAAGGGTTTTATAAGATTGTCTTCAATTCCCTCATTGATTGTCTTGTCTTGTTGGATTGCTATCCAAGGAACGCTTTTTGTTGTGATATTTGATTCAGTTATTGAAGTGTTTTCATTAAATTCTTCTTTGTTCAAATATTCACCTTCTTCCCATATATTTAATACTTTCATTATGATGATGAGTGGCTAATTTCCTTGTGTGATTCTAGGGTGATTGGCTGAAGGTTGTGGGAAAAACAATGATAGAATAATCTTAGATTCCAGTAGGATCCTGAAAGTTCGAGTCTTTAACCTTAACCCTAAGCATCTCGTTCGGTTGATGAACATCTCGGCCGGGGTGGAATTCTTCTGACCGAGGTGACTTATTCGACCTAAAACAGAAAGTTAAGTGTTAGAGTTTGCCAAATCCTATTCTTATTACACCTTTCTGGTTCAAAGCAAGCTTAGGATGAGACTTACCCGGTAATTCCTTAGTTTGTGTACCCACGATCATAAGTGTATGTAATAAAGGTTTGTCCTTTATTGGGGTTTGAGTGTGCTTCCATCCCATCTTTGTGAGTTAGCCTGAGACTTACCCGGTAAAGGTTGATTCTATTCCCCTAGATGGTGTGTTAGTTTGAGGTTATAGTTCTTTATCTTAATTCCTTGAGACTTACCCGGTAATAGGAGTTACGGTTTAGGATTAGTGTGTAGTGAGACTTACCCGGTGATCTACTCCACTTTAGAAACACCTTCCCCACGCAAAAATCTCAGCTTTGTCCGCTTATCTATAGATCTTGAGTTGGAACCACAAACTAGATGCTTTAATCCCTAGAATTGCATGTTTGCTTTATTTGACATCTTATTCATCTTTGATTGTATTGATTGCTCTTGTGGTTAGCATTGACATTAGCACACCGTATTGGACTTTGTTTCACCAAGTCCCTGTGATCGACCCCTGGAATTTTCTTGCTTTTACTACGATTGACCCGTACACTGCGGGTTCACATCCTTGTTTTAAGCTTAAGTCTAGGGTTATAAATTTAAAGCTTGCACACACCGTTTGGAGCGAACAAGTTTTTGGCGCCGTTGCCGGGGACTTGGTCTAGACCGAGCCGGTACGGTTTGCTCTTGGGGCATTTGCCCCCTTTTGTCTAACCACTCTACTTGAGTGACTTTCGCAGGTTCTTTCTTAGGTATATGCGAAGAACCCGCACTGGGAAGGAAATCGTTCCATACGATCCCGAACCAGAAAAGACATACAAGAGACGCTTAAGAGAAGCGAAAATGGCCCAACAAGACGATCACGATCTTGCGGCCCAATTGAGAGAGACGCAGGAGCTGCTACGTCTCAGTAAAGAAGAGCTAAGGCAAGAGAAAGAAGAGAATCAAGCCAGGACTGCAGCAATCGAAGCTGAGATTGCAGCCATTCGGAACCAGATTCTACTTCGACCGATGCAGGATCCAGTAGTTGATCCTCGACCGATGCAGGATCCAGTAGTTGATCCTCGACCGAGGCAGATTCCAGCACCTGACGCCCCGGTCGATGTACATCAACCTCGGATACCAGTCCGAGGTGTTCTTCTTGCAGAAATCCCGCAAACCCTAGGTCAAAGGATGGACCCTAATCAGCAGCTGAGGCGTCCAGGGGTGAACCTAGGAGATCCAGCGGATCATGACTACGAACTTCGACCGCAAGTGCTAGCCATGATTCGCCAATGTCAATTCGGAGGGCTAGAGAAGGAGTCACCGCATCAACATCTTCAAAACTACGAGATCTTGATGGAGACCTTGCGACCTCCCAGAATTGAAAATAACAACTACAAGCTAAGACCTTTCTACTTTTCTCTTAAAGATAGAGCTCTTACTTGGTATCAATCTCTTCCTGCAGGAAAGATCAGCACATGGGAAGAGATGACTACGGAATTCTTGACCAAATTCTTTCCCCCCTCAAAGACTGCTGAAATGAGAGGGAAGATCAATGCTTTCATCATGAAGGACAAGGAGAGCTTGTCCAAATCTTGGGAGCGGTTCAAGGATATCCTTTTGGATTGCCCACATCATGGGATTCCAAAGATCGAGTTGTTGGAGATCTACTTCAAAGGGCTGGACGGAAACACCCAGTTCAATCTCCAACTACTCTCCGCCGGTACATTCATGGATATGGCGGTTGACGAGGCTTGGGACTTCATTGAGAAGCAAGCCTTACATATGGAGAAGTATACCCACCAAGGAGCTGAAGGTGGAGTTAAAAGAGTCAACTTTCAAGAGACTCAACCCAACAACAACCAACTCACGTCCTTGAAGAACGACGTGAAGCAATTGAAGGAGCTATTGATGGCTCAAACTAAGAAGGAAGAGCAAGGGCAAAGGAACAACAACAACAACAACAACGGGTACCGTAACAACAACAACGGACCCCGAAACAACAACTACAACAACAATAGAGGATCCAATAGCAACAATTGGAGGGCGAATAACCAAAACAACGGTAACAATCATTCAAACTCCAACTCTAATGATTCCTCTAACCCTTTCCTCTCTTCTCCTTCTTCTTCTTCTACTCCATTGAAGAGCCAAGGGTAAGGATCAAGTTCGTCTCAGCCGGAAAAGAAGGACGCAGTCCTGGAGGCAATCTTGATCAAGCTTAGTGCTATGGAGAATTCTATGACTTCATTTTCGAGGGCCCAAAAGTCCTTCGAACAACAACTTGCTAATAGGGCGAATGAAGCGCCAAGAGATCCAGGGAAGCTTCCAGCAAAGACGGAAACTAACCCTAAGGGCCAGTGCATGGCCATCACGACGAGGAGTGGACTCAAAACTGCAGATCCAGTACCTCGCTCGACGCAGACCACCTCGGTCCAGATCCAGTCGAAGAACACCTCGACCGAGATGCCAACCGAGGCGGCGCAACAGAAAGCAGGAGGAACGACAGAAGCTTATGTTCCACCTCCTGCATATAAACCACCACTTCCATTCCCCCAGTCCAGAGCCAGAGCACATCTTGACAAGCACTTTGGTAAGTTCCTTGACTTGATGAATAAGCTCCATATTAATATTCCTTTCCTTGATGCTATTCTAGGTATGCCCGCCTATGGGAAGTTCTTAAAAGAAATCTTATCAAGGAAGAGGAAACTGGAGGATGTTGGTGAAGTTAGGATGACATCTAGGTCTTCGGAACTCATAAAGATCATGAAGGAGAAGATGCCACCTAAATTGAGAGATCCCGGCTCGTTTTGCATTCCCATTCAAGTTGGGGATGTTACTTGTGAAGCCCTTTGCGATCTAGGAGCCAGCGTGAGCATCATCCCGCTGGAGCTATGCACTAAGATCGGTCTTGGAGAGCCCAAGCCGGTCAAGTTCCGACTTTACATGGCGGATCGCTCCATCACCCATCCCGTGGGCATTTTGGAGGACGTTCCGGTCAAGTTAGGTAACTTCTATCTACCTATAGATTTTGTCGTGCTTGACATTCCCGCAGATTATCCTGTTCCCATCATTCTCGGGAGGCCATTTCTAGCAACTTCGGGTTGCAATGTGGATTGCAAGAACGCCAAGTTGAAATTCAACGTTGGCGGCGATGAGGTAGAGTTCGCGCTACTTGCAGCCATGAAAGGGGAGCAACTAACTGATGATATCTTCAACATCTACGATGAAGAAGAATCAAGAGAATTGGTGAGCTTTATCCTTATTAATGATCCACTCGAAAGAGTTATAAGCTTCAGTTTAATGGAGGAAGGTATAGATGCTTCTTGTGATGCAGATATACGGAGCTTGAAGGCACTGGAAGGAGATCCAGGAGCTAAAACTGAGAAGCTAGTCCAGGAAACGAAGATTTCCAGCCTCGGATCCAGTAGCAGTACCTCGACCGAGGCACCTTCTGGACAGAGCGAGGCGTGTGAAGAACACCTCGGTCAACGCCTTTGCGCCTCGACCGAGGTCGACAGCGAGACGATTCAAACTGAGATTACAGAGAATAACAATTTCTCTACTCCCTTCTCTGACATTCACCAACTTTCTGATAATAAAGGTCCTTGGTATGCTGATATTGTGAATTATCTTGTTTGCCAGGAAATACCACCCGGATTGACGTACTCCCAAAAGAAGAGATTCTTCAAGGAAGTACAACATTACTACTGGGATGAGCCGCTGCTATTCAAGCGCGGGCCGGATGGGATGCTTCGAAGGTGCATTCCGGAAGATGAAGTTAATAGCGTCATAAGGCATTGCCATTCACTACCTTGCGGAGGGCATGCTAGCACCGATAAAACATGCGCTAAGGTATTACGTTCCGGTTTCTTTTGGCCTACATTATTTAAGGATGTGCAATCTTTTGTTGTTTCTTGTGATGCATGCCAAAGAACAGGGAACTTATCAAGGAGGAATGAAATGCCACTTAACAACATCCAAGAAGTGGAAATCTTTGATGTATGGGGGATTGACTTCATGGGACCTTTTCCATCCTCCGGAGGAAACCTCTACATTCTCCTTGCCGTTGATTACGTCTCTAGATGGGTTGAAGCCATCGCTTCTCCCACTAACGACGCCAAGGTGGTTGTGAAGTTCTTGAATAGAACTATCTTTCCACGATTTGGAACTCCACGCATCATCATCAGCGATGGAGGAACGCATTTCATCAACCGGAAGTTTAAGGCACTTCTATCAAAGTATGGGGTAACCCACAAGGTATCAACCGCTTATCACCCTCAAACTAGTGGACAGGTCGAGATCTCGAACAGGGAAATCAAGGCGATTTTGGAGAAGACCGTCTCTAGAACGAGGAAGGATTGGTCCATGAAATTAGACGATGCTCTTTGGGCGTACAGGACCGCATTCAAGACTCCCATAGGCACCACCCCTTATAATTTGGTGTATGGGAAATCTTGCCACTTGCCCGTTGAGTTGGAGCACAAAGCGTATTGGGCTATCAAATGGTTGAACTTTGACATTAAAGATGCCGGCGAGAAGCGACTATTGGAACTTAACGAGCTGGAGGAGCTGCGTTTGAACGCCTATGAGAATGCCAAAATCTACAAGGAAAGGACGAAGAGATGGCATGACAAGCGTATCGTTCCAAAGGAGCTTAACGAGGGAGATTTAGTTCTACTCTTCAACTCCCGCCTCTGTCTCTTTCCAGGTAAGTTGAAATCTAGATGGACCGGACCTTACGTTGTGAAACATGTTTTCCCTCACGGTGCAGTTGAGATATGGGGCGAAACTAGCGGAAGCTTCAAGGTCAACGGTCATAGACTTAAGAAGTACCAACCGGAAACGCCGGTTGAGGAGGTCGCGCCGATCTACCTCCTTTGAGACGCATCATGGTCCAGCTAGCGACCTTAAATCAAGCGCTTCTTGGGAGGCAACCCAAGGTATTGCTTTCTTTCCCGTTTTCTAGTCTAGTTTAGATAGTTTTTGTTTTTGCTTTGCTTTGCTTTGTTTTGGCGTTCTGGACAGACAACAGGAAGGAGCATATCTGGATGGACAGAAGTTCGAGATTCTGAGAAGAAAGAGGCACCTCGGTCACTGTCAGAACACCTCGACCGAGTTGATTCTTGAAGCAACCGAGGCGACTAGGGTTTCTGCAGAACCGCCTCGGTCCGTACCACCTCGGTCCAGTCGAGACCATCTCGACCGAGGTGACAGCAGATCTCGTGACAGTATAAAAAGAAGAAAATTTTTTTTTTTACTTTTCACTTTCACCCATTTCGACCGCGGCGCACAGAGGCACCTCGCTCCTCCATTTCTCGCTCGTTTTCGACGATTTCTCCTTCCAAATTGCAATTAAAGGGTAGAAGGATCGATTGCAACTACGGATCTGCAAAGAATCTGAGCGTTTCGACCGAAACGAGGTAAAAACCGTTCGAAAAACCCTAACTCGTCGTTTACTGCTTATTGGGCTTTGGTTGCCCTTGATTTTGCTGAGGAAATCCATAAGTACCCCTTAGGAAGCAATTGTAGTGATTTTAGGGGGAAAAGAACTGAAAATCCGAGAATTGAAATCGCAACTGCTACGCCTCGGTCCGGTCGAACTGCATCTCGACCGAGGTGATTTCTGAGGCTTGTCAGCAACCGAGGTGGCCTGACAGTGTGTTTGTGAAGATGAGTTCCGATCGCCGTTTAGCTCTGAGAGATAGATCTTCCCCTTCCCCTTCACCTTCCTCATCCCGTCCCTACCGCCCGGTTATCCACGAGAGATGCCGGGTAGACTACGAGAGGATAGCTGGACGTCCAGTCATCGCACCGCGATTTCTGGATGTGTCAGCTTTTGACTGCCTAGGGTTAGATGCTGACCTTAGGAGGATGATTGCTACCGTTGGGCTAGACCAGTTCACTGAGGTCCGAGCCCCAGCCTACATAGAGCCGACACTAGAGTTTGTTAGCTCCTTCTCCTACCTTCCCACAGACGGATCTGTGAAGTACCGGCTGATGAGCCGGAACTTCATAGTTCCATTAGAGATCTGGAGAGAGATCTTTGGCTTTCCTGCCCCCACCGCTGTAGACTTCCCCTCCCGATCAGTAGCTAGGGAGTTCTGGGGACAGATAGCCCACATTACCACACATGCAGACAGATGGCGCCCTGGAGATTCCAGGGAGAAAGTCATCTTTCACCCAGCTTTCAGACTTGCCCACAGGATTTTTAGTGAGATGCTTCTGGCGCGTACTGAGACGCCCCAGAAGATCAGACAGGGGGAGCTCTTTTCGCTTTACTGCATGGTCACAGGAGGTTTCCCCGACTTTGGCTTGCTCTTGGCAGAGGATCTGCACAAGATCAAGGCCAAAGGGAAGGGGGATATTTGCTGTGGAGGTCTAGTCACCCACATCGCCACTTACCATGGGATGGACCTCAGCGTGTGCACATTGGCGGCGGCTCCGAAGCCGCTGGGTCTGCAGGAGATGATCACGCGGAGGATTCTAGTTCCCCGTGGGTTGACCACTCCATACGTCGCCATGCCATGGGAGCGGACTGCACCTCAGGGCATCAGATGGTCTGCACAGTTCTCTGTCTACGACCCACATTTCTGGCAGACAGCATGGGCTCCGCTTATGGAGGATCACAGAGAGGGAGCAGCTGCCGCTGCTGAGGCTGCTGAGGCTGAGGAGGCTGCTGATGAGGATGATGACGACGACGAGACTGTTGATGAGAGAGGAGGCGGCGTCCCGATGGACACAGGGACAGATACTGCTAGGACGAGCGCGCCTCCCATTATTGATCTAGATGAGGATGAGGAGGACACTGAGCCGGCGCCAGCTGAGACTTCTCCAGTCAGGCCCGCTAGGCGCAGGAGACAGAGAGTTAGGGACAGAGCAGCACACCGACGGATCGATGACCTGACGGATCAGGTTATCGACACTTATGCTGCACTTTCATTGGATATCCGGGAGATGCAGGAGCGGCAGCATCATCAGCACATGATGGCTCAGCTACAGTTCCAGCATGTCATGGGCTATCCCTATGATCCTACTCAGTTCCCCTACATTCCACCACCACCACCGGATCGAGACTACTGAGGAGCTGCAGGGTTTTATTTATTATATTTTTATGCAGTTCGGCTCTTTATCCGGTGAGTCCTCTTTTATTCAGACTTTTATTATACCCACTGGGACAGTGTGTCTCAAGTATGGGGTATTTGATGTACTTATTTGACTACGTGACTATTCGATGTATTATTTGACTTTTTGATGTATTATATCGGATATTTTCATATTTATGCTTCATTCTGCATTTATATGTTTATCTGAGATTGCATGCATACTTACAGGTTATTTGATTGAGAAAAACGTCGAAACCGAAAAAAAAAAAAAAAATGGTTTTAAAAAAAATTTTTTTCGACCTCGACCGGGACAGTTCTGGCGAAACGAGGTGTTTCACCTCGGTTGAACCAAGAACATCTCGACCGAGGTGTGTTGACTGAGAGTTTTCGAAAACGATTTTGTGTTACTTATCTGGATATGATCTCAGTGAAAATCTTGTTTACCTACTGTTTTTAAATTCTTAGTGTGTTTGAAAGGTTTTATAATATGTTTAAGTTGCTAAATGCTTTGTTTGAGATTATTAGCATGTTTAATACTTTGTTTTTATCCAAATTATGTTGAATTTGAAGGTTGACACCGCAGGTTAAGTTCTCTCACATTCTTCTTGGAAAGACCAAGGCAATTCATTCTCTTCTTCTTCTTCTTCTTGATCATGCTTAGCCCCTCATATACATTTTGCCTCCCTTTACCTATCCGGGAATTTGGAAGCAAGCGAAGTGGTGAAAGCAAGTTAAAGTTGAAGGTGGCTGGAAGTGGAAGTGCTAGAAAGTAATTTTAGGTTTGGGGAAGTCAATCATGAAGATGAGTAACTCGGCACCATTCACATAGCCGGGTGTTTGTGTCTTGCCAAAGTCGGATTGAGCGATATTCCTATCGGGTCATGGTATGTGCATCAAGGGTTTGATGCATCTCGAGAAATTGATGATTGCAGATTTCCTAGGCTTCGGTTATTGTGCACCTCTGTCCATGCATCCCAAAAAGTAAAGTAAAAGAGTAAAAGAAAAAGAAAAAGTGTGAAATAAGCAAAGCTTATTGGTGGAAGGTGTTGCAAGTCAAAGTGGAAGTGAAATACATCCTTTTCCCGGATTCTAGCACCACATTACCTTACGTACATCCCTACCCTACACGTTTCTTGACCTTTTCTTTTGAGAAGCCCTTGAGACCTTGAGCTTGTTGATTGACTTAGCGGTTTAAATTGGATTATACATGATTAATTTTGATAATTATGATTTATTATGCATTCTATGATTTTATGCAAAGATGAACAACTTTCTTATATTTATAAAATGTTTTGAGCATATTGAGTTTTTAAATTCCAGGAAGTATTCTCTTAGAGTGATCTATGATAGTTGCACACCATAAAAAAATTTTTGAAAGACTTATTCATTGATTTTATTGACTTATAATCCATTCTATCTTGTCTTTTATATGAGGAACTTGCTTGGGGACAAGCAAGGGCTAAGTATGGGGTATTTTGATAGCATGAATTATAGTCTATATTTTAGGGTTTGTTTGGACGTTTTATCTTTCATAATCTGCATGTTTGTATGTATATTATGTGATTTTACTACCATTTCATCTACCTTTGCGAGAATCGAGGTCTACACCTAGTTTCGTTGTAATTGCAGGTAATATGGTACGTTTTGCATCAAAAAGGAGCAAAAGGAGTCAAGAGTCATTTGGAGCTACATTCAGGAAGCATAGCCATGGATTAAAGATTTACTTTGGACCAGTTTTGAGAGATTCTACATTCAGTTATGATCACCTCGGTTGACCAGAGATTCATCTCGACCGAGGCGATCCAGAGACGCCGACTCGACCGAGGCGAATACCTAGGACGCGGCGAGAATATTTTATTCTTGGAAGAGATCTTTTAAATTTGGAAAGTGATCTTATATTTTTGGGCTAAGCTTCTAGAAGGAAGGAGATATGCAGAATCATATATTTTACCTATTTTTATGGGAAGATATCTTTTTAAGATTTATTATCTTTGGAGGTTTATTTTTCCTATAAAAAGGGTTGGATTTCCACAAATCCAAGATCACGCTATACCCGCTATCAGCGCAAGCAATCTCGCATAGGACGCAGCAGCCGCAGCCTATTCCGATTTGGGAGAGATTTGAAGAACCTTTTTGAAGGTTGAAGGAAGATTGAAGATCATAGCTTTATAGCTTTTTGAAGGGTTTTGTAAGATTGTCTTCAATTCCCTCATTGATTGTCTTGTCTTGTTGGATTGCTATCCAAGGAACGCTTTTTGTTGTGATATTTGATTCAGTTATTGAAGTGTTTTCATTAAATTCTTCTTTGTTCAAATATTCACCTTCTTCCCATATATTTAATACTTTCATTATGATGATGAGTGGCTAATTTCCTTGTGTGATTCTAGGGTGATTGGCTGAAGGTTGTGGGAAAAACAATGATAGAATAATCTTAGATTCCAGTAGGATCCTGAAAGTTCGAGTCTTTAACCTTAACCCTAAGCATCTCGTTCGGTTGATGAACATCTCGGCCGGGGTGGAATTCTTCTGACCGAGGTGACTTATTCGACCTAAAACAGAAAGTTAAGTGTTAGAGTTTGCCAAATCCTATTCTTATTACACCTTTCTGGTTCAAAGCAAGCTTAGGATGAGACTTACCCGGTAATTCCTTAGTTTGTGTACCCACGATCATAAGTGTAGGTAATAAAGGTTTGTCCTTTATTGGGGTTTGAGTGTGCTTCCATCCCATCTTTGTGAGTTAGCCTGAGACTTACCCGGTAAAGGTTGATTCTATTCCCCTAGATGGTGTGTTAGTTTGAGGTTATAGTTCTTTATCTTAATTCCTTGAGACTTACCCGGTAATAGGAGTTACGGTTTAGGATTAGTGTGTAGTGAGACTTACCCGGTGATCTACTCCACTTTAGAAACACCTTCCCCACGCAAAAATCTCAGCTTTGTCCGCTTATCTATAGATCTTGAGTTGGAACCACAAACTAGATGCTTTAATCCCTAGAATTGCATGTTTGCTTTATTTGACATCTTATTCATCTTTGATTGTATTGATTGCTCTTGTGGTTAGCATTGACATTAGCACACCGTATTGGACTTTGTTTCACCAAGTCCCTGTGATCGACCCCTGGAATTTTCTTGCTTTTACTACGATTGACCCGTACACTGCGGGTTCGCATCCTTGTTTTAAGCTTAAGTCTAGGGTTATAAATTTAAAGTTTGCACACACCGTTTGGAGCGAACAGAGATCAAGGCCATCCTCGAGAAGACGGTGTCTAGGACAAGGAAGGATTGGGCCATGAAGCTCAATGACGCACTATGGGCATATAGAACCGCCTTCAAGACACCTATTGGCACCACTCCCTACAAGTTGGTCTATGGCAAGTCTTGCCATCTTCCGGTGGAAATGGAGCATAGAGCTTATTGGGCCATTAAGTGGCTGAATTTTGACCTCAAGGAGGCGGGAGAAAAGAGATTGCTTGATATCAATGCACTTGAGGAACTCCGGTTGGAAGCTTATGAGAATGCCCGGATCTACAAGGAGAGAACCAAAAGGTGGCATGACAAGAGGATCATTCCAAAGGAGTTGAGTGAAGGGGATCTTGTCCTCCTCTTCAACTCAAGGCTAAGACTCTTTCCCGGAAAGCTCAAATCAAGATGGACCGGGCCATATGTGGTGAAGAAGATCTTTCCCCATGGAGCTATTGAGATAGGAGGGGAGCATTGTGGAGATTTCAAAGTGAATGGGCATCGCTTGAAGAAATACATTCCGGGAGCACCGGTAGACATGATTGCCCCACTTCACCTTGCATAAACACTCCCGAGTTTGGTCAAGCTGATGACCTTAAAGAAGCGCTTGGTGGGAGGCAACCCATCGGTAACATTTTTCCCTCATTTTAGCTTAGAATTTTCTGTTTTTGTGTGCTTTGTGTGTTTTGTCTATTTTATGTGTGCTAGAACATTAGTGGCATTGCAAGCCTTTCTTGGAAATGATGATGATGAAACCCTCACCAATTATGGGTGGAGCGGACGCGGAACTTGGACGGCTAGCGGTGCCTAGCGCGGGTTTCAAAGCTTGAAGGATGTTTTGAGCTCCCTACCATGGTTGAAAGGATCATCCAACATCAATCCTCTTGAGAATTCCCAAATACCAAAGAAAACCATTTTACATTGTGAGAACCTTCTTTCACTCTCTTTACTTGTATATCACATTGGGGACAATGTGTTTTTAAGTATGGGGTGGGGTTTGCATGATCCTTTGCATGAAGAGCATCTAGGATAGGTTAATATTTGCACATCTCTTGCATTGTACATACTCAAATCGAAAATTCCATAAAAATCAGAAAATTTAAAAATTTTTTGTGCTTTCTAGGCTTGGATATGATCCTAATGATGAAAACTTGTCTTGTGATTGGCTATGAATGGCCTTATGTGTTGAATTGATAAATGCATATGTGGACTTGAACTACTTCTCTTGAATTCCATGAATGACTTGAGAGCATGGTGATTGCATAGAATGGATTGAGTATTGAAAATCGAAATTACGTGATAGTTCTTGCATACCATCTAGGAATGAATAAGGCATTTCATCTTTCTCTACTTCTCATCTTGATCATGATTGCTTGAGCACCTCAATTGATATAAATTTGACCTCCTTTTAAACCCATCCGGGAATAGGAGCATGCTAGTGTGTTTGAATGTGTGAAAAGCAAGTGCGGGGTGAAGATGCAATGAAAAGAATGTCGTGAATGGAATGCCGAAATTACTGTGAAAGTGTAGCCAAAATAGGTTTGGGGGCGTTGGTTTAAATGACAAGTAACTCGGTACACTTCACATGATCGGGTGTTGGTACCTTGCCAAAGTCAAATGAACCAATAGCCCTAACGAGCTTTGGTATGTGTGCCCGGTGTGGATGCACCTCGAAAAAGAGAAAAAGCCCGAGGATGGCTAATCACCGAGGTTTCGGCTATTGTACACCAATGCCATTGTCTCAAAAATGAATCAAAGAAAAAGAAAAGAAAGAAAGATAGGGAAAAATATGCACTTGGGGGAAGTTGATCGAGGACAAGGAGTGAAGTTAGTTCCATTCCCGGATTAGCATCACACACCTAGAAAATCCCCCTCCCAACTACAACGTTTCTTGGCCTTTTATGTCACAAGCCCTTATGACCTACTTGCATGTTTGTAAGACTTAGTAGTCTAGATTGGATAGACTCTTGATCTTCTTGACATCTCCGTCCTCCCAACTCATGCATGTCTTTGAGTTAAGTACAATTGTCTTTCCATGACTTTGTCATTTGATACATAATTGCTTATTCAATTGCCATTGATCATGACTATGAAGGTGATCCAATAGTAGAAGCACAAAACCAAAAAGATTTTGCCATTTTTCTGCATACATGAATCATGTCATCTCGTAGTCTATAATTGGGAATTTGCTCGGGGACGAGCAAACCTTAAGTATGGGGTATTTTGATAACACGATTTATAGCATAGTTTTAGATGCACATTTAGGTAGAATTCTCGCTCAATCATGCATTATCTAGCACTAGTCCAATGCGTTTTGCACTCACAACATGTATTTTGTCGAGATAGACGTCTACACGGACTTGTGTGCGTTTTGTAGGTATTTCGGGAAGTTCCGAGCTTAAACGATGCGTTCGAGGGACGCTCATTCAGAGGACTCGTTTCCAACTCATTAGAGCACAAAGAATGACTCAAGGAACCTTGCAAACAAAGGCCATGCACCAAACCACAGCCTAATGATCCAAAACAAAGTCTCTGCACAGAATCACGGTCATCTGAAAGACCACGGCCGTGGAAACAACCGTGGAATTTGCAAGATTCTCGTGACAACTGTGCCACGACTCTCATGGCCAGCTCATGAAGAAATTGGTTATAAAAGTGGTCCTTGATAGTTGTTAGAGGCAGCTGGGATTTTGGGGTAGTTTTGGGAGCAGCTCACACATTCTCTATTGCTTTGAACAAAATATATTCCAAGAAGAAGAAGGATTTTTTCTAGGAAGGAAAGTGCAAGAAGAAGAAGAAAGGAGCCATTGCCATTGAAGAGGAGAGGAGAAGACATCTCTAACTCTTGTATTTCGGATTTATTTCTAGAAGTTTTTGAACCCTTGAACCTTCCCTTGGAAGGGGTGTAAGTCGTTCTAATTCAATCTTCAGATTTGGATTGTGTTTGGAGTTTATTTGTTCATCTTCTTTCTCTTATTTTTTTTGCTATGGAGATCATGAATCTATACTTGGTTGTTTTGAATTCCAATATGAATGTTGTAGGCTAGATTGATGTGATTCTAGGGTTAGGGAAGGATGGTTATGGCTAGATCTATGATAGGATGAACTTAGATGTACCTTTGGATGATTTTTGTTTATGGACGTAGCTACTGTTAGGAATCACGGGTAGTTCTTGAAGAACCACGGCCGTGGTTTCTGTAGAACGAACCGTGATTTTCCTGATTCGAAGGATCTCACCCTAGGTTCATAAAATTGTTGAAACCCTAAGTTTTTGCTGAGTTTAACCTACCCTAGGATGTCCTAGTGTAGAGACTAAGTGTTAGGAGAGACTTACCCGGTAATCCTTGCCCTTAGAATCTAAAATAGTAAAGCCTTAGGTAATGGTGAGCCTAATAAGCCTCCATTGGATTAAGTGTGCTAGGATAGTTGCTTAGAACTTCCCTTTCCGAGACTTACCCGGTAAGGATAGGTTAGACCTCTAGGTAATAATCCGGTTTATGTTAAAATCCTATCCTTAGGTTCTTAGAGACTTAACCGGTAATGAGACCTTAGGTGTGGACTAGTTGATCATGAGACTTACCCGGTACTTGATCCCATTTTAGAAACACTAAATCCCAAACATATCATAATCAATCCAAAGAATGAATAGATAACTTGAGATTATGCCATAACCGGAATTTTCAACCCCTAGAATCCGTTTTCCTTCTCTCTTGATCACATCTTGTTCGATTTGTTTATTTGTGCCGATTCTTCCGATTGAGTTCGATTTGGTTGTTTGCATGAGTTGTGACCTTTGATTTGATCATTTAAAACCAACAAAAACAATTTGCGATTTCCTCCTTTCCTTGCTTAGATTAGACCTTGCTAAATTCAATCACAACTTAGTTCGATTTCACCTTAGTCTTTGTGTTCGACCTTGGAGTACTTATCTTTCTACATTCGTCCCGTACACTGCGGGTGCGCTAAGAATTAGGATAATTATAACAAGTATAAATTTAAAACTTATTGCGTATACACCTTCTAGCGTAACAGCCACCATTTTGATAGACTACAAGTTTAAGACTTCCGATCCGGAGTTTATCCGCGTTATATCTGATAGTTTACCGCCCGGCTTGCCCCTCGATCTATTCGGCATGCACCCAAAATTCAACTTCAAGGCCATTGACAAGTGTTATGTTTTTTATTCTTGTATTAAGCTATGTAACATAGGACATTGAGTATAAATCTAGCTAGTACTTGATACTATGGTCTAGGTAGAGTCATGCAATTGAGGTTCATATGATAGTTTCCCATGTTATTGATCTTGATGCCTATTATGATCCAATGTTGCCACTTAGTGATCTAAGTGAGGTAGTTTGTTGATTAATGTGGTGATGAGTTCATAAACATTTGGTATATTATTGTGTGGATTAGGAGATGTCAAAGTTGTATAGGATATATATGTATTATGTGTATTTTCGACAATGTGAAGACTGGGCTTGACGGCCCACTTGAAGCCCATCTCCTTGGATCCATATTAGAAGGCTAGCTAATGGTTTGTGTGGGTTGGTGATCACTTGAAGACTGAAACTGGGTTAGGATTAATAAGAGTATTGCAAAAGCATCGTTTGACCTTGGTTAAGCTTTGGTACTTAAGCGTTCTAATTGAGCTCCTTTGAACCCTAGTTCAGCTTGTGTGTTCGACTCATTGAGAAAGAGAGAGAATGGAGAGAATGGAAGAAAATCATATTTTCCAAATCTTGCTCGAAGCAAGAAGGATCTGAAGAAGAAGAAGAAGAAAGAAGAAGAAGAGAGGTTGAGAGATTTGTAATCTTTGGAGTCTCTTCTCACCATCATTTCGTTGGCTTGCGAGAGTGATGAAGATTAATCTCAGATCTCGCCGAGGTGCCTTTGAGGGGGCTTTTCTTCATCCTTGCTTCTTTGTATCTCTTGTGTTCCGTCTTTTACGTTTTTTGCTAGACTAGTAGAAAGTGCTAGTATCTTGTGTCCTGTGTTTGTAATCTCGTTCTTGGAAATCTAGTGAAACCCGGGACCGGATCTCCCCTCTTGAGGTCTCACAGATGTAGGGTAGTTTTACCACCTAACTGCGTAGTCAATGTGTGAATGTTGTTTGGCTCTTTAGTCGGATCTATGACTAAGCACTTTGTGCGGGTTGAGTTTTAATAAATATTTAATACTTAGAATTTATTTGTATATTTGTAAAATAAAAATACGGAGAATGAAATTATAATTATTACTATGATTTTTAATTCTCTTTTAAGTATTTATCTCTTATAATTAATTATATTTTTAAATTGATTTGTTAAGATATGCTTGTTGGTAAAAAAATCCGTAAAAGTTTAAAAACTATTTTTATAAAAATATTTATTTAAATATTTAAAAAAATTTAGAAATCAATTTCTAATTTATAATAACATTTAGAAACCACTTATTAAAATAATTTTTTAGGCTTCGAGAAACATGGCGTTGACACGGGACAATAGAGGCTTCTGCTTTAATAAATATATAAGATAAAAGGGATATTCACGAGGAATATTTTCTTTTAAGTTTTTTCATTGGACCTCCTTTAAACTTATCCTATCGGACCTCCGTTTAAACTTTTGCTTTTGACCTTTCATTTTGACATTTTGTTCAGGACTCATCCTCTATATGAAAGATGTTTTACCTCACTTATAATTCATGTCTAAATTTAATCAAGTTAAGTTAAGTTAAATCCTCCTTAATTACACAATAGTCTTCTTAGACTTGTTTGATATGATTACACACGTAGTCTCCTTAGACTTGTTTTTTTTTGGTAAGTGCTACGGAAAGTCATGGCGACTTCCGTAATATTATTGAACAAATAACGAAAGCTAACAAGAAATAACCCTACGGGTCGCAACCCCGCGAGCATTGTTTTTCAAAAGATGTATAATAGAAAGAGGAGGTTGTTGGATGTAAAAATAGCCTAAGGGATAAGTAAAAGCAATGGATGCCAAATGATCGGCAGCGGCATTAGCTTCACGGTAGATATGTCGGATCTGGACCAACCAACTCCTATGGAGGAAGCCTTCACACCTAGATACCAGGCTAAAGAGTGGGTGATGATTTGGGATTGAGCGACTCACCATGTTAACTATCAATTCCGAGTCAATTTCAACGATGATCTTACGGTACCCTTTTTCCATGCTTGATAAAGTCCCGAGCAAAGTCCCCATAGTTCAGCCATAGACACAGAACAAGGACCTAAATTCATTAAGAATCCGCAAAGCCATTGTCCATGTAGGTCGCGAAACAGACCACCAACCGTAGCAATACCTCGATCACCAAGGACCGACCCATCAGCATTAAGTTTGATCCAGCCTTCATCCGGAACAATCCACCTTCTGTGCGCCTCGACTGACGTCTTCATTGGACCAGTCCTAGTTGCATTCTTGGCACAGACTATACTTTTGGTGAAGGAAGATATCAAAGCCGCTCTGTTTGGCGGGATGACCGACGACCGGAAGATGGCCTCGTTCCGCCACCTCCAACACCACCATATCGTAACGGCAAAGCATGTATTCCAAGGTAAGTGATTAGCAACCGAATCAACCCGAGCGAGGTTAGAGGACACATACCTGCATATCAATAGAATAAAATTCTCCAATAAGATCTGCAGAGATAAGGCTATTCCACACGTCACGAGCAAGAGGGCAATCCCGAAGAACATGTAGAACCGATTCCACAATCCCATTGCAATAATAGCAAGAGCTATCCGAAGCCAAAGGTCTCCTCTCCCTCTCAGCATTAGTGAGAACCTTACCCCGTGCAACAAGCCACAAGAAGGATCGGATGCGTTGAGGTACGTTAAGTTTCCAGATTCGAGTATAGAGTTGAGTCTTCCAATCTGGAATCATACCAGTGGTAAAAGATGCCCTATGCGCCGACTGAGAAGAGTATTCTCCGTTACTCGAAAGCCTCCAAGTAATACAGTCTTGAGTAGTACCGTCCTCATAGATAGCGTGGCCGGCGATCTTAACTAACATTTGGGACGAAACATAAGGGTTAAATATACCCCAGTCCCATCCATTACCACTCACCCAGTAATCTTGAACACAAGCGTCTGTATCGACTGACAGAGGAAGTTCACCGACGGTGGATATCAACGCCTTATCCTCGCACCATATGTCAGTCCAGAACCGAACTTGGGCACCGTAAAAAACTACCCATTTTGTTCCTAAGGTCAGTACCTTATTTTTGGCCCACGGTAAATCCTTCAAAATGAACGATCCCTTCTTAGATGGGCTGCAATCAAAGAACGACTTGAGGTCATACAACCCATATTTGGTGCTCAAAAGAGCAGCCCAGGGAGCCAACCGGGTTTGGGTATAACGCCAAGCAAGCTTACCCAAACCAACAGCGTTGACATCAGCACACGACCGGATCCCCAATCCTCCACAATCAATGGGCTGGCATAAATCATTCCAAGCAACGAGATGAATATGCTTGCTACTATCGGAATCTCCCCATAAGAAGGAACGGCAAATTTTATCAAGTTCGTTACAAACTGATACGGGAAGTTTAACAACCCGCGTAATGTAGGAGGGAAAGGTGGAAAGGACCGACTTAACAAGTGTAGTCCTGCCCGCAAAACTTAGTAGTCGGCACTTCCAAGAAGCAAGTCTAGTCTTTGTTTTCTCAATGAGGAACCGGAAATCATTACTAGACATACGCGAATGGAGGATAGGGAAGCCCAAATAACGTCCAAACTCAGATGCAATTTGGAACCCGACACTAACCTGTATAGCGCCTCGCAGCTCCTCGTCCACATTTGGAGAGAAGGAAATATGAGACTTGGCAAGGCTGACTTTGAGACCAGAAGACTCACAGAAATCAGAAAGGCATTTCTTGATGACTGAAATGTTATCCAATGATGCCTCGGTGAATAGCACGATGTCGTCAGCAAAGAACACATGTGAAAACCCAGCACTCCTCCGATTAACTTTAATCGGGAACGAACGGCTGCTCTCAACAAGATGTTGTATAGAATGACCTAAACGCTCGAGACATAACACAAAGATATAGGGAGAGATAGGATCACCTTGTCGAACTCCGCGTGTGGGTGTAAACCTTTCCGTTTCTTCCCCATCCCAAAGGACCGTCATAGACTCCGATCGAATACACGCTGAGATCCATTTCTTCAAAACATCCGGAAATCCAATTAGATCGCAAGTCTCTTCAATGAACTGCCAAGAGAGTCGATCATAAGCTTTCTCAAGATCTATTTTTATCGCCATCCATTTCTTTCCGGTCTTTTTTCTCACAATTGAATAAATCAGTTCTTGGACGATGACTACATTATCCTCAATCATCCTGCCCGGGATGAAGCTACTCTTAAGAGGGCTAACCAGTTTGTTCATGTAGGGTTGTAATCTTGACACAATCAACCTGGAGACCAACTTGTAAATGACATTGCACAACCCAATAGGTCTGAATTTCGAGATGTGTTCCGGAATGCGGCATTTTGGTATTAATGAAATTAGTGTATCGTTGATGCCACTAAAAAACACTCCAGAACTAAAAAAGCTGCTTGACGAAATTCAAAACTGAAGATCCCACAATATCCCAAGCTTTGTGATAAAAAATAGCACTGAAACCATCACTACCAGGCGCTTTAAGCGGATGCATACTTAGCAGACAATTCTTGATCTCATAGTCCGAAAATAGCCTGCATAGGGAGACAACATCTTCCTGCATGAGTGGGGGAAAAGTAGAGGTAAACATACCAGTGGAGGTAAAAGTGAGATCATTTGCAGAAAAGAGTTCCTTAAAATACTATTGAGCGTTGCGTTTAAGCATCTCGGGGTCGGAGATCCATGAACCATCATCAGTTCTAATACATTCCACGCGATTATACCTCCTGCGTATAGTGGTGCTCGTATGAAAGAAAGTAGTGTTTCGGTCACCTTCCGTAATCCACTGCTCCCTGGACTTCTGCAACCAAAGTAACTCTTCTTGTTCGAGCGTCTCCTCGAACTCGCCTTGGAGAGACGCATGCATGTCCAGAAGACCCTGCGACATATTCATCTCGATTTCAGATTGAATAGCCGAGAGCTTGTCAAATAGGAGGCGTTTCCTGATCTCAATCCTCCCAAAAGAAACTTCATTCCACCTCAATAGTCTAGACTTGAGTACTAACAGAGCGCTGCGTAGACTTCCCCCATGACCCGTCCATGAATCTTTAACAACAGAAGAGAAATCAGAATGTAACACCCATGCAGCTTCAAAACGGAAAGGACGCTTGGCTTTGTTGTGAGGGCGGGGAGGTTTTAGTTGGAGAAATAGTGGGTTGTGGTTAGATGAAAGGGCCGGCAAATGACGAACAAAAGCTTCAGGTCAGCATTGCCTGGCACCACAGTTCATAAATACTCTATCAAGGCGCTTGGACAACCGTCGTTCAGGGCAAGAGCCTCTATTCCACGTGAACTTCGGCCCGTTGAACCCCATGTCTATAAGGTGTGTGTTGTCAACCCAATCTTGGAAGGTATAAGAATCATTTGATAATGAATTAGATATACCTCCAACCTCGCTGTGATTAAGAACGCAGTTGAAGTCTCCACCAACCACAACCGGACCCGAGCATAGATTAATAGTATTTTGGAGTACCTCCCAGCACGAAGCCCGGGGAGAGGGGGTGGGAGGATTATAGACTCCAAAGAAATCTACGACGACGCTCCCAAATTTGATGACAACTTGAATGAAGCTGAGTTCTTTCCGTTTGACTGTGATAGAGAGCGTGGAAGAATTCCACAACATCCAAATGCCGCCTTCAAACCCAACAACATCCACTCTCTCATAATCAGAAAACTTTGAACATAGGCACACACCTTCCGCCGTGTCTCTAGAGATTTTGGTTTCAAATAAGAGTAATAACTCTATTTTATGACGGTTAATCATGTAGTGTAGGGCCTTGCGGAACCGTCTATTACCCGCACCCCTGCAATTACAAAGGAGATCATTCATTGGGAACCATCTGAAGCGACGAACCTAGGTGCCCTAGAGGTAATTGGATGTTGAGACGCTTCACCCATTTGCACATCCCCACGATCAGGTGGGACAGAATCGGTAGTAACGTGGTTTGCCAAATCAATTTCCATCTCCGGTGCTGAAAGGATGGTGGTATTGCCGTCATCCAAAATCGGGAGTGAGACAGAAGGAGAGGTGGTGAAAGGAACCCTAACCGGAAGTTTCTCATTAGATTGGATTATAGGTTTTTGGGTAACTGACATAGGACTTGTGGGCTTTTGTGATGTCACGCTATGATTGGCTTGGCCCACAAGCTTTGGGCGTTTTGGGTGCTTTTGTGTAACGCTAGGGCTAGCAATCTCCTTGCCTTTATTTATTATTGGTGCAGGATTAATGGCAGGATTAATGGTATTAATGATTGCAGCAGAAACGGCCGGCTTTTCAGCAACCTGCGCAATCATTGCAGGCGGAGGTAAATCGTTAGTGTTAACTGTAGCATTGCCGGCGGTATATGTGGTGGCTAGGGCTTGATAATGATTTTGGATAATCGGTGGTGAACGATCCATTGCCGTAGCCGTGTCAGCTACCTTCTGCTTCCTTAGACTTGTTTGATATGATCTATATATACTACTAAACTAGACTACACTAATGCTGACGTGTCATTCTCACAAATTTTGTAGGGTTAAATCTTTTTTTAATTAACTTATTAAACCATAAAATCTTTTTTATTAATCCAAAAATAAAACAAAAATTTTGTAAAATTAACTAACAAGATCTCCTAAATATTTTAAAAATAATTTGGTTTACGTATTTCTTTTATTTTTAAGCCGTCAAAATTTAAGTAATTTATTTATTGGGAAGATTTTTATTTTTTTTCTTAATTTATTTTTTAATGATTATAAGTTCAATCTATTTACGATAAAAAATTTCACGAAATTCCCTATCCCACATCGATTATAAGTAAGTCTGACAGTTTGATAATTTGTATAAATAGAGGGTTTGAAGATTAAACAAATCACACATTTTTTGGACTTTTGGCTAAGTTAAGTATAATTTTTATTCATAACGGATTAATATCCGTTATATGGGTCTTTGACCTACTAAAATTGATGGTTTGAGAACTTGTATAAATAGAGGTTAATAACGGATATTCAAGAATAAACAAATGATACATTTTTGGCCTTTTAGCTAAGTTAAGCTATAATTTATATTCATAATATATGTTTTATGGGTCTTTGACTTACTTTTTTATGGGTCGTTTACTTACTGTTTTCAGCGAATTTGTTATCCCACGTCGATTATCAAGTAAGGCTGATACTTTGAGAACTTAAAAAGCGTTTATAATTGTCTAAATTAATACTAATTTATTCGTTATTGTATGAGATTTTGTTTATTTTTATATCATAGAATTTTTTATCGTCATCTATAAATTGTTTTTTAATTTACAAATTTTCAGATTCTGATTTTTTAAATATAAATGATTTGTTGAAAATGTATGTTTTCTAAATAAAAATATTACTCTACGGGTATTCTTTTTTTATCTAAGTATTTTGTTGTCCTATTATGTTTTTTAATCATAAAATACGAGTATTCTTTTTATATTACGTCGGTCGTTACAAAAATAAAGTTCCAGATTTTAAGTTTCGTTCATTCAATAATTTGTTTTTGCTTCTGTTTGTATTTTTAAACTTTGTTTCAACTTTTTGTGTATTTATTTAAAAAAAAACTTTCAATTTTTATTTTATTATTTATCACACATTTCGTTTTAATTTTTTTTTTATAAAATTATATTTCGGGTTCCATTTAGGTAATTACTATATTTAAAGTAATTTTGTTATAAGTCTATAACGAAGTTGTGCATTGTATTTTTTTTAAAAAAATTGTGCATTGTATAAGGATTAAATTTATGAAGTGTAGAATAATAAGAAGTTCTTTATTTGTGACTATTTTTTTCGTTTTGAGAATAATTAAATTCGTATCATTATTATAAAAGTTCATTAATATATCTTAAGTTCGTACAACTACTATTATAAAGATACCCGCACAAGGTGCGGGCTATACACTAGTTTATACTGAAATTAAAATTTATTAGTTGAGTTATTTCAATTTGTATTCTATATATTGCTTTAAGTTATCCATAAATTTCATTTAAATTTCAAAAGCACTCACTATTTTGTAAATTCTAAAATTGATGTATTTTACCCTAAAATCTTAATTTATAACTTAATCAAATATGATGTTTTTCAAAATGTAATTGTATAACATAGCATGGTTATCATTTTTTTTTGGAGAATTTGATATACTAGGCCTTTTTTGAGAATATGATTTAGTAAATGGGTTTTCGTTCAGGTACGGCCCCTTTTATCTAGTACGGATAAAAGGGGAAATCTGGACCGTTGATCTGATTGAAATTATTAATACGGGAAAAAAAAGTAACCCTTCTCCTCCGTCTTCTTGCGAGGTCGTTCGTTCGCTTTGACGCTTCCTTCTCTTCTACTGCAAAATCAAACTCCTAGGCTTCCCTCTCCACACCACCCCATCCCCCTATTCACCACTGAGGCTGTAATAACCGGTGTTATTTAGAGAATTTGAGAGCTCCAATAAATAAAGTTGCAGTTGAGAGAAATGATCTGAACATCGAATATGTCCTAAATGTGGAATAATATAAAAAGACGAAACGAATAAAAGAGTCACTATTCCAATTCTTAGCGGTTAAGAAATGTGGCTTAAGAATGCAAAGTTTACGAGTAAGTTATGGAATAATTACTCCGATAATATTTCGAATTTTATATTCCAATTTAATTAAGTTTTGAGATCGGTAATTATAACCACTTTCCAAGTAACTAATTCGGATAAACTTTATATATATATATATATATATATATATATATATATATATATATATATATAGGGTGTGGATCCTATGAGAACACCCCTAACGTGAGAACATGAGAACAATCGTACACCGTTGGATGTGAGTATTAAGGGTTGAGATTTAGAGTAGATATCAAAAATAATAATAACTATGAATAATAATAATTAAGAATCCAAAAATAACTACGAATAATCCACTCAACCAACAATAACTACGAATAATACATTAAACGATATGACACATTCGTAACAAAACTGATAATAATTACGAATCTGTTCTCACGTTAGGGAGTGTTCTCATAGGATCTATACTCTATATATATATATATATATATATATATCCTTACTATACTAAAAGTGAGAGTTTGTCAAATGAATAGTCAATTTCCAATATTACCCTTCGTTATTTTATTTTAGTTTATTTTTAGATCTCAGTTTCATCTTATTGTGTACGATTCGTATCATCTCTCGTGTCAGCTCTTATAGAAAACCCTAGCCTCAACCGGCTGTAGTGGAAGAAGCTTCAATCGCCTCTTTCGGCTTCCCTCATCTTCTCCTTCTATAACACCACACTTTTGGAGGATAAGAAGCCTATCAACCACCTGGTTCTCTTGCTCGCATCTACGATTTCCTGGTGAGTTATGGGTTTTACTAATTGATGTCTCATTCCTTTGTTTTTCATGCTTCTAAATCTTCGGAATTGTTTCGGTGCTAGCGAGCCGAGATCGAAACTCAAGTGAATCGCCGCCATCAGGATCTACGCCTTTTTTGTCGATACGAAAAACAAGCGTTTCTTTCTCCGACAGGGATTTCCTTACTTCTCCACAAAGCACCGCTCGCCGACTCGATCTCATTTTTCAATGAGGTTTCTTTCTTCTCCCTCTCTCAGTCTCCATTCTCCATGACCTAGCCCTACTGAATTTTTGTTCTTCAAATTTCTCTCTTTCCTTTGGTTGGAATTTCATAGTGCAAGCATGAGATTTGTAGATGTTTTGCATGTTTGTCAAGGTTTGAACAATGGAGCCAACTACAAAGAAGCTTTCGCCTCTTGATTTTGGCTAGAGGTTGGTGATTTATCAATTTTGTAGGGAAATTCAACCTAATTAATTATGCAAATTTTGATATGTATAACCAATGAGAATGAAACAAGTATCAATTTATTAGCAACTTCACTGCACACTTGTCATGCATGACCCCTTCATTGTATTTTTTTTTATTGTTATAGGTGAAGTATGGAATTGAAAGGGTCAGTTGCACTCTACCTCGGATGTATCAGGTGTGTATACTTGGTTTGGATGCTATCTTATTCCTTTTTGCTAGGAATTTTTTAATTTTACTATATCTTCTATTTCACTGGCCTTAGCTTGCACAAGGTGGAACTGTTGTTGGAACTGGATTGAACACCAAGAAAGGGTATATTGTCAACGTTCTTAGTTTTGTGATCATTGTTGACTCCACTTATAATTTACTATACTTGGTACATCAATAAACAACTTTAAAATTGATTTAACTTTCTGATTTTGTTGACATGTTGTCCTTGTATTTGCACAGGAATTCATCCACAATCTGTATGTATATCCTCAAGGCCCGTGTCTGATGTAGATCGTGTTAAGGTTTGTTGCTTCACCTCAACTTTTGAATGTATTACTAATTGATGTGTTTTGTATGTTGGAATTCAGGTTGGTCTTCTGATAGCCTATGCTAGAGTGTACATATTTGTCATAAGAAACAGGTTTGGTGTTTGAAATAACTTTGATGGATTGTTTTTTGGTCTTGAAACTTGCTTTCAGGGTTTGGTTGTTTTGGTTTATGTTTGTTGGGTCTCCTATTGTTTATATAATTTGACATTTTAACTGGCTAAGTCTGTTTTGAATCGACTTATTAAGTTGAGATTCTTGTGTATCGGCAGACATTCGTTGCATATGTGGTTGGGAAAGAGGATGCTCCTGGAATTGGTGTGCATCAAGAGTGGTGGGTGTGGATTTTGAGATTAAGAACACCACCATCAAGATTTCTCACCTAGAGCCCGGTTCAAAGCACTCATCCCTGAGTAAGTTATTTATCTTGCACTTGAATTAACTCTTTCTCTCTCGCAGAATCCAGCTTAGTTATGGAGTGTATTGATGGAGTGTCTCTCTCTTTGTTGCTCTTTTTTCTTGATATTGAAGCTTATACCGTGGGAAACTAGGATTGGATGTCGCAGATGCTCGGTATTTAATGGAGAATCCTGATTGGGCAGGAGCTGTCAAAGATATTGACGCTTCAGTTAAGTGGCTCAAGTAAAATGGCTCAAAGAAGGTAGTCATTGACTGAATTATCCCATATTTTCATTTCTTCATCGCCTAGAGTATACTAATATCTGTCTTATAAGTTTTGAAAGTATTTTAGATGTACATATAAGTTTTAAAAGCCAATTTGAGGTGTTTTAGCGGGTTAATAAACAACTTATTCTGTAAAAGGTGCTCATAAGATGATTGATAGGGCTTTATAACCTAATTAAGTAGTCTTGTAAAAGGGATGTGGGTTCATTTGAGGAGGGTGCTTGTGGTTGTAAGGAGAGATGTGGAGGATTTTGGTTCATTTTTTGTGTGCTACTACATTTTAGATATACTAACAATTCATTTTGGTTCATTTTTTTTGTCAATGTTTCTTTTAACTTTTGTCAGTCATTCTTTATATGGTGTCAAGTTAGTCTTTTATTGAAATTGATTTGGTCAAAACAAGTCAATGAAGTTTCAAATCCGAAACTCTTCAACGTGCAGCTTGAGAATGATCAAACTCAGAGGATGGCTAAACGGAGAATGGAGCTAGAGAGAGGTCGTAAGGAGGCAACTGCAAATATGTTGGGGTTATCTGAAGGGGAGAAAGGTAATCATAATACCGATGTCTCAGCCCATGGTGACAGCAACTGAGGCAGGTTGCCTCGTATAAGCTCTGTCGAAACAATGGAGGCTTCGATTAGTCAGTTGAAAGGAAAGAAATTATACGTTGTATTATCCCTTTCAATCAAGATGCAATATCTGTATAAGTTGATAAAAGACTAACTTGACATCAACTATATTACTTTTTCCTTCTCACTAGATACACTCTTTCATACTCGGTATAATGGAAATAAGTTACAGCCAAAGTTTGAAGCTTTGATAAGAACATATGTAAGAACTGAGATCCAGTAAGCGCAGAGCAGGCAAGGTTAGCTTCACAATTTTATTTGATCCGAAAAACTAAAACAAACCTAATACGGTCAATTTCAATCTGTTTTTCATGACAGTCATCAATGAAGTGCACGACTGTTTGTTTTTGGTAAATTGAAGCACTTTTCAAGGCTCCCAAAATCTATAATAGCCAAAAAGAAAACTAAAACTTGAAAATTCCGCCACCAAATCTATGTTGATAAGCAACAATGTATACCCATATTCATCTTGCCCCCAAAGATCATCTTATTAAAGCTGGAATTGTGATTAGGAAGACATATGTTATTATTGAATAAGAAGGCCCTACAATGAACCAATGATGGATTGTTTGTATCAAACTAGCCAAATAATATGTGCTAATTTTTATTTGCTGGTTAAGTATGTGGTTGAACCGGCAAGGGCTCTAGGCTCAATGCCAAGGGTGTACCGACTTGATTTGTTGACGAGACAAGTCTCAGCACCTGATGTCGATTGGAGCTATGATGAGCCTACTGAGATGTCAAACCTAAGACAACCTAATGATATTCTCCGATTGTTATAGGTGGAGGAAATATGACCAAAAAGTTGTCGAGAATAACACTTTTGACGTACGGCTTCGTTTCCCGATTATCTTTTGAGAATTTGTTATCTGGGTCTGTGTTGATTTTCTCCGATTTTATCTATGACCTATAATTTTCGATTTAAATTACGGCGCGTGTGCGAAGGCTCAACCGTATATCCGATTGAATTTCTTAATAGCTTATGTCCTCCAGGAATAAATCCACATAAGCTTATTCTAGAAGAAAATAGTCCTGTAACATTATCACGTAATATTGATCTGTCAAATGGATTATGTAACGGTACTAGGTTAATATAACGTTCCATAAAAACTTAATTCACTGTGAAATAACGACAGGTTATTATAAGGGCGAGCAAGCATTTCTACCAAGAATTTCTCTAAGACCATCGAACACGAAATACCCATTTTTGTTTGAGAGAAAACAAAATCCTATAAAATTATGTTTTGCGATGACAATTAATAAATCTCAGGGACAAACGCTCGATCAAGTGAGTCTATATTTACGGGAACCATGTTTTGCGCACTGTTGCACTTTCGCGAGCAAGAAGAAGAGAAGACCTAAATATTTTCAGACGCGAGGCTGAAACTGAGATGGAACATCTAACAACTCGATAAAAAACATTGTCTCTTTTGAAATACTCGATAAAGCAAATATTCAAAAATTTATTACAACGTAAATTACATTTATGAAATTAAATAAAGGTATAATTTTTAAGTTATTTTATATTTTGTTCAATTAAACATCTAATAATGACATCTAATATACTTTATCTATTTCGCAGCATTGCATTTGAAGAAAATCCTAAGGAAGCACTACATTCGAGCAACTTTATTATTCGAATATTAGTGTACATACCTTTTGTTGTATTTTTGTTAGCAATTTAGCCGTGTAATTATATTTAATTTTTTGAGCTATCCGAACATCTTTTATATTTATCGTTGACCTATCCCGATTGTGTAAAAAAAAAATAAAATTATATAATCGAACTTCCCAATTTTTATTCCCTTTTATTTGTTCTACTTAATTAACGATCGGAAGTAACGGCGCGCGTGCGTAGCACGCGCGACCTTACTAGTATATATATATATACACTTTGCCAACATTGCAAGCGGAAGTTCGGCAAACTTCAGATATGTACAAATTGAAGATATTTATATATATTTATATTAAAGTATAGATATGTACAAGGAAAAGGCGGCTAGTTGGTGCTTCTTTTACAATTCATATTATCTTATATGTATAAGTTATATATATAAATAAGATGGCTGTTGTGTTATCCTCATCACAAACTTTCACATTTCACATTCATATTGAAAGATTACAGACGAAGGAATTCGAGAGTAACCGAGTGAATGTACGACCTTACTTCAATCCTCCACAAGCCACTCATTTTCGATCCAATTTCAAATCCGTTTGTACCATCGAGTCCCTTATCTTGTTCTCTTCAACGTGGTACCAAGTTATTTTCCGTTTGTTAGCTTTCTGGTAAAGCTTCTGTTTACCGCTATCGGAGCACCGACGACCACCGCAAGTCATAAAATGTAAGGTTTCATACCGCGCTCTTACTCCCCGTATCGCTAGGAGTCTGGATCTTCTTCCGGATCGTATATCGGGTTAGTAACGAATAAGTTATGAATTTATTCGTTTTCCGTATTGCGGGTTAGTATAAATTGACCTTGAGTTGGTTAAAATGGATAATTGGAATTTCCATTTATGCTCGTTACATTATTCTGGTAATTATGGGATTTTAGTTGGTGATGATATCATGAGTTGAATTTATGCCTTGATGTGGCTTTTAGGTTTAGCATGTTATTCGAGGTTATAGGATATATATGATCCCTATGGATCCTTTTGGGTCTAGGTGTGACCCTTTGTTTTATAAGAGATGTGACATCTCTTTATGCCTTGTCTATAGGCTGTGTTGTCCCTCCAGTGTTGAGGTGATCCAGTTGTGGTTGAGCTTTATACGAGGTTGAGGTAAGTCCGTAGGACTTACTTAGCTACCATCCTTATATGGGGTGTTTGTATGAGTGGTGTGTGCCTTATATGTTCGCTATGATAGCATGTGATGTCGTATTTACCGACCTATGTTTTATTAATTGCCCCACTGCGTGGCTGTGATAAACTTTCCCTTTCATCCCGCCGTGGAGTCTGGGAGGTTCTCTGATGTCAGGCCAGACCGGTTTACAGGAAGGGCGCAATCCACTCCCATAGGGTACACGGATTGTGTGACCGATACTAGTACGGCTGGCTAGCAGGCTCAAAGGCGAGAATGTATCGGTCCTCGTGTCACCTAGTTTCATATATACTATATCTATACGATTTGAGTGAATGACCATTATATTGAGATGAATAAATGGGTAAATGAGTGAAAGCATGCTGATATGTTTATCTTTCCCTATGTGTGATTGTGCTTATGCATTACTCTATATATGTGTATGGATAGCTAATGGTTATTACCATGTTGTAGATGCCCTACAGGATAGGCATACTGCTGGGTGATCTAGCAGGGTGGCAGGCCGAGGACGTCTCGTACATAGGTTGTTGTGGGTGTTTAGGTTTGTTTATCTTTTCCCTCCTGTGTGAGGTTGGTCTTTTGTTACCTCCTGCGTGATGTGTGATGTTTGTACTCGGCTATGTGGTCTTACCTTTTGGGATGTACAGTTTTATATAGTTTTATGTATTTGTTTTCATATTTGTCAGTGTCATGTTGTAAGGTCCAGTGAACTTGTTGTCAGGCTAGGGTCAGGATCCACTGCGAGATCCTAGCCCAATGTGACATCCCGAGTCCCGCGGATTCGGGGTGTTATAGAGTTGGTATCAGAGCCCAGGTTGACAACAATGGCACTTGCTACCTGCAATGAGGTCTGATAGGTAAAATAAACAGAACCCGACGGGGTCTGACTTTTTCAAAAGGTTTTGGTTTTAAATATGGTTTTGGGTTAGATGTACGAGAAGTCGCCACTCCTGTTATGGAACTCTGCAGTATAGATATGTATATATGTATGATGGATTATGTATGTGTTGTGTTGAGTATATATATATATCTATACCTATGGCCTACATAGAGCCTTATAAGTTAGGTGTGCATACCCCGCAGATGGCTCGGACTAGAGCTCCTGTCGCTATACGCAGAGGTAGAGGTAGACCACCCCGTCCTCCGGGTGTGGTAGGTGAGGGACCAGTTCCCGCTGTTGACCCACCAGTGGTGGAGGAGATACATGAGGAGGTTGTAGAGAGCGTCGTCCCTGAGACGAGGAGCAGTGTATCTGTGAGACATCATTCACATCGAGCTCAGTATGATGACACTGACCGTGTCTCCATTGGAGGACCGGAGTTCAGAGAGTACCTCCGACGTTTTGAGGAGGATATTAGGGCTGGCAGGCGAGCCCCAGATTTACCAGTACCTGAGGGATCTTCTGAGAGATCCCAGGGAGCGACCCGGGTGCCAGCTGCACCTGCACGCGTGGTGGATCCAGTTCGAGCCCCAGTGGAGACCAGAGGGCCTCAACCAGATGCCTGGTTGAAGGCATTTCACCAGCAGGGAGTGCCGCACTTCTCAGGAGAGATAGGGTTAGAGACTGAGGTGTGGATTGGGCATGTAGACTCAGCCTTGGAGTCTATTAGATGTCTTGAGGACAGACGGATAGAGCTAGTTCAGTCTCTATTCCGTGACCTTGCACACCAGTGGTGGAGGACTGTCCGGACTAGAGCTACCAGTTATGACCACATGAGACGCATGATTAGAGAGCAGTTCTGCCCTGCCTCACTGAGGAGGGAGAAGCTGCAGGATTTTGTGGAGGCCGGCTTTGAGGATGTGCCTATTACTGACGCCATCCGCCGTTTCCAGACTGAGTTAGCTTTGTTGGGTCCAACTGCACCATGTGAGGACCAGCATGTGTACTTGTTCTCCCGTCGTCTGAGGGAGAGCACACGTTCATATATGGCGGGATTCCATTGCGAGTCCCTTGCTGACTACCAGGACCGGGCTTCTGCTTATGAGAGGGAGCGAGCTAGTCAGAGGAGGGCTTCTCAGACGGGACGGTCTGAGAAGAGGCAGCGCACTGGGCAGACCAGTGGAGTTGGAGGAGCTTCTGGTTCTAGACGAGACCAGAGACGTCAGAGTTACCCCTCCTCTGCACAGACTTTGATAACACGATTTATGAGCTAGTTTTAGGTAGACATTTAGATAGGATTCTCGCTCAATCATGCATTATCTAGCACTAGTCCAATACGTTTTGCGCTCAAAACATGTATTTTGTCGAGATAGACGTCTACACGGACTTGTGTGCGTTTTGTAGGTATTTCGGGAAGTTTCGAGCCCAAACGACGCGTTTGAAGGTCGCTCGATTAGAGGACACGTTTCCAAACTCATTAGAACGCAAGGCAAGGGCCGAGAAGGACTCAAGGAACCTTACCAACACAGGCCATGCACCAAACCACAGCCTAATGATCCAAAACGAAGTCTCTGCACAGAATCACGGTCATCTGAAGAACCACGGCCGTGGAAATGACCGTGGATTTTGCCAGATTCTCGTGACAGCTGTGCCACGACTCTCATGGCCAGCTCATGAAGAAATTGGTTATAAAAGTGGTCCTTGATAGTTGTTAGAAGCAGCTGGGATTTGGGTAGTTGGAGAGCAGCTCACACATTCTCCATTTTGGCTTCACAAAATATATTCCAAGAGGAAGAAGGATTTTTCTAGGAAGGAAAGTGCAAGAAGAAGAAGAAAGGAGCCATTGCCATTGAAGAGGAGAGGAGAAGACACACCTAGCTCTTGTATTTTCGGATTTGTTTCTAGAAGTTTTTGAACTCTTGAACCTTCCTTTGGAAGGATTGTAAGTCGTTCTAATTTCATCTTCAGATTTGGATAGTGTTTGAAGTTTATTTGTTCATCTTCTTTCTCTCATTTTCTTGCAATGGAGGTTATGAATCTATGCTTGTTTGTTTTGATTTCCAATATGAATGTTGTAGGCTAGATTGATGTGATTCTAGGGTAAGGAAAGGATGGTTATGGCTAGATCTATGATAGGACGGACTTAGATTTACCCTTGGATGATTCTTGTTTTTGGACATAGCTACTGTTAGAAATCACGGGTAGTTCTTGAAGAACCACGGCCGTGGTTTCTGTAGAACGAACCGTGGTTCTTCCTGGTTCGAAGGATCTTACCTTAGGTTCATAAAGTTGTTGAAACCCTAAGTTTTTGCTGAGTTTAACCTACCCTAGGGTGTCCTAGTGTAGCGACTAAGTGTTAGGAGAGACTTACCCGGTAATCCTTGTCCTTAGAATCTAGAATAGCAAAACCGTAGGTAATGGTGAGCCTAATAAGCCGCCGTTGGATTAATTGTGCTAGGATAGTTGATTAGGACTTCCCTTTCCGAGACTTACCCGGTGAGGATAGGTTAGATCCCTAATGAAACAATCCGGTTTGTGTTAAATTCCTATCCTTAGGTTCTTAGAGACTTAACCGGTAATGAGACCTTAGGTATGGACTAGTTGGATCATGAGACTTACCCGGTAATTGATCCCATTTTAGAAACACTTAATCCCAACATATCATAATCAATCCAAAGAATGAATAGATGACTTGAGTTCTAAGCCATAACCGGAATTTCCAACCCCTAGAATCCGTCTTCCTTTTCTCTTGATCAATATCTTGTTCGATTTGTTTATTTGTGCCGATTTTTCCGATTTAATTTGATTTGGTTGTTTGCATGAGTTGTGATCTTTGAATTGATCACTTAAAACCGACAAAAACAAACTGCGATTTTTCCACCTTTCTTTGTTTCCTTCTTTTCTTTAGACTAGACCTTGCTAAATTCAATCACAACTTAGTTCGATTTCACCTTAGTCTTTGCGTTCGACCTTGGAGTACTTATCTTTCTACATACGTCCCGTACACTGCGGGTGCGCTAAGAATTAGGATAATTATAACAAGTATAAATTTAAGGCTTATTGCGTGCACACTTTCTAGCGTAACAAGTTTTTGGCGCCGTTGCCGGGGACTAGGTCTAGATTGAGTCTATTTTGTGATTGATTCTAGTGTAGATCTTTCTTGTTTCTTTTGATCTCTTTTTGGTTTGTGTCTTTGCTTTTCAGGGCATATATTTCTCTTTAGGTGTATGCGAAGATCTCGTGGCAAGGATCTAGCTCCATTCGATCCCGAACCGGAGAAAACCCTTCGATCTAGATCTAAGAACATCCGAAAAGAGAGAGAGATGGCCGGTAGAAATCTTCAAGCTGAATTGGATGAAGCCTTAGAGCAAATAAGGCTTAGAGATGAACTCTTGGAGGAAGAAAGGAGACTTGCCAATGAGAGGCAAGAGGAAACAAGGAGGGAGATTGAAGAGATTAGGCAAGCCCTTGTCCAAGGAGAGCTTAATCGCCGACAACCTCCACCACAACCGCAGCCGGCGGCTAATGTTAGGGTTGTTCCCATTGCCATTGAGGAGCCACAAACCCTAGGGAGACGCATGGATCCGGCACAAAGAGCACACCGACCGGGTGTGAATCTAGGAGATCCCGCAACCCACAACTATGAGCTCCGCCCTCAAGTTCTACAAATGATCCGGCACAATCAATTTGGAGGGATGGAAGGAGAGTCTCCTCATCAACACTTGATGAATTATGAGATCTTGATGGAGACTCTTAGACCACCAAGATTGGAGAGCAACAACCATAAGCTAAGGGCCTTTTCCTTCTCTCTTAAGGACAAAGCCTTGGCTTGGTATCAATCTATTCCACAAGGGCGAGTTGGTACTTGGGAGGAGATGACAACCGAGTTCTTGACCAAGTTCTTCCCACCTTCCAAGACCACCGAGTTAAGGGGAAAGATCAATGCCTTTGTGATGAGGGATAGAGAAAGTTTATTCAAGTCTTGGGAGAGATTCAAGGATCTTCTCCTAGATTGTCCGCACCATGGCATACCGAAGATTGAGCTATTAGAAATCTACTTCAAGGGGCTTGATGAAGATAGCCAATTCAAGCTTCAATCTCTTTCCGGTGGGACATTTATGAAGAAGCATGTAGATGATGCTTGGGAGTTTGTGGAGAAGCAAGCTCTAGTAATTGAAAAGTACTCGCATAGAAAGAGTGAAGGGAGAAAGGCGGGAGCATATGAGGTGAGCGAAGTCACCATGAGCAATTTCAAGCTTGACGCCATCAACAATGAGTTGAAGTCCTTGAGAGAGTTGTGCGCTACCACCTTGAAGAGCCAAGCAACTCCTCAAGCACCTCCACGAGCCAACTTGTCTTCCAAGGAGGAAGATGTGAATTACATGGGAAGGGGCAACTTCAACAACTACCAAGGCCCAAGGAACTTCAACAACAACCGGCAATTCAACAATTACCGGCCAAACCACAACCATCCCGGATTTTCTTACTCTAATCCGTATGGAGCCTTGAACCCTCCCGCCTCCACAAGCACCATTCCACCACAAAGAGCTTCACAAGAACCTCCACCCGGTTTTCCTCAACCTCCAAAGGATAGGACCGAAGTCATGTTTGAACAATTGCTAGGAAGATTGAGTGGACTTGAGAGCACCGTTACTTCAATTTCTAAGGCTCAAAAGGTCTTGGAAGCACAGGTCTTTCAAAAGGCGGGTGAGGCACATAGAGATCCGGGGAAGCTTCCCGGAAGAACCGAAGACAACCCAAGAGGCCAAGTTTTGGCTATCACAACAAGGAGTGGGTTGAGTATGAAGGATCCTTTGCCCAAAGACCAAGCTAAAGGGAAGCAAGTAGTGGTAGAAGAGGGAAGAAAGCAAGATGATGGAGGCAAGAGCAAGGATGTAGAGCCAACCTATGTGGCACCGACTCCATACAAGCCACCACTACCGTTCCCACAATCAAGAGCAAGAGCTCGTTTGGACAATCACTTTGGTAAGTTCCTTGAACTAATGTCCAAGTTACATATTAACATTCCGTTCATGGATGCCATCTTAGGAATGCCAGCATACGGAAAGTTCTTGAAGGAAATACTCTCCAACAAAAGGAAGTTGGAGGAGTATGGGGAGATTAGGATGACCAAGAGATCCTCGGAGTTAATCCAAACAATGAAGGAAGCAATGCCTCCCAAGCTAAGGGATCCGGGCTCTTTTTGCGTCCCGATAGGAGTGGGAGATGTGAAATACGAGGCCCTTTGTGATCTTGGAGCGAGTGTAAGCATCATACCGCTTGCACTTAGCAACAAGGTCGGGTTAGGAGAGCCAAAGCCGGTCAAGATGACCCTCTATATGGCGGACCGTTCTATCACTCATCCAGTTGGGATTCTTGAAGACATTCCGGTGCAATTGGGAGGATTCCATGTGCCTATCGACTTTGTAGTGTTGGACATTCCGGCGGATTACCCGGTTCCCATCATCTTAGGAAGACCTTTCCTAGCCACATCCGGATGTTTAGTGGATTGCAAGAACGGGACTCTCTCCTTCAACATTGGAGAGGAGAACATCAAGTTCAAGCTGTCCACAATGATGAAAGGGCCAACCCTTGATGAGGATATCTTCAACATAGTCGAGCAAGAAGAATCTAGAGAAATGGTGAGCTCGATTTTAATCAAGGATCCCTTGGAAAAGGTTCTTACCTTGAGTATGATGGAGGAAGACATTGAGGAGAATTGCAATGAAGAGATCAAAGCCTTGAAGGCATTGGAAGAGGAGCCAAGAGTTGGATTTGAGAGCCATGAAGAAATTGTGAACAGCTGCAAGTTCCACGGTCGAGATTTAGAAACCACGGCCGTCAAACTCTCTGGACAACTCCGAGAAGCAAGCCTGGAAGGAACCACGGCCGTGGAAGTTGAGCTAACCGTGATTCCAACCGTGGTTTCCCCTGAATCAGCTCTTAATGATGATCAAGCTTCTAGGAGCCAAGGGGAGTCTTCATTTGCTTTGGATTCATCTCATCCAATCTTATTTGGATCATCTTCAACCGAAAAAGGTCCTCCCTCACTTGAACTCAAACCCCTTCCCTCTCATTTAAAGTATGCATTCCTTGGTGATAATTCTACATATCCGGTGATTGTTAATGCATGCTTGAGTGATGATGAACTTGCTAAATTGCTACATGAATTGAGATTGCATAAGAAGGCCATTGGTTATACTATTGATGATTTGGTTGGCATTAAGCCATCTTTGTGCATGCATAAGATAATGATGGAAGATAACCACAAACCCTCTATTGAACATCAAAGGAGATTGAATCCTATAATGAAAGAGGTGGTCAAAAAGGAAATCATTAAGTTGCTAGATGCGGGAATTATCTACCCTATCTCGGATAGTAAGTGGGTTAGCCCCGTTCATGTAGTACCTAAGAAGGGTGGAATGACGGTAGTAACTAATGAGAACAATGAACTAATACCAACTAGGACGGTCACGGGATGGAGAATGTGTATAGATTATAGGAAATTGAACATGGCCTCTAGGAAAGATCATTTTCCCCTCCCCTTCATTGACCAAATGCTAGAAAGGTTAGCTCAACACTCTCACTTTTGCTATCTAGATGGGTATAGTGGATTTTTCCAAATCCCTATCCACCCCGATGACCAAGAGAAAACAACTTTTACATATCCATGGGGTACATTTGCATATAGGAGAATGCCATTTGGGTTGTGTAATGCACCCGCCACCTTCCAGAGGTGTATGATGGCTATCTTTTCGGAATACATAGAAAATATCATGGAAGTGTTCATGGATGATTTCTCTGTTTATGGTTCTTCTTTTGATGATTGCTTAGCTAACTTGTCATTAGTATTGCAAAGATGTGAGGAGACAAATCTTGTCTTAAATTGGGAGAAATGCCACTTCATGGTAAGTGAAGGGATTGTGTTAGGACATTTGGTGTTTAACCGTGGCATTGAGGTTGACAGGGCTAAGATTGAAACGATAGAGAAGTTGCCGCCACCTACCTCGGTGAAAGGGGTAAGGAGTTTCTTAGGACATGCCGGTTTCTACCGGAGGTTCATCCAAGATTTCTCTAAAATTTCTAAGCCTCTCACTAACCTACTAATGAAAGATGTTGATTTTGTTTTCTCCAAAGATTGTCTTGAAGCGTTTTGTAGGTTGAAGAACGCCTTGATCTCCGCACCCATCATGCAACCTCCGGATTGGAGTTTACCGTTTGAGATCATGTGCGATGCAAGTGATGTGGCCGTTGGGGCCGTTTTGGGGCAAAGGAAAGAAGGGCGCACTCATGCTATTTACTATGCTAGCAAGACGCTAGATGATGCCCAACTCAATTACGCTACTACCGAGAAGGAGTTGTTAGCGGTAGTGTATGCATTTGAGAAGTTCCGCTCGTACCTTGTTGGAGCGAAGGTCATAGTTTACACGGATCATGCGGCGATCCGTTATCTACTTACGAAGAAGGATGTCAAGCCAAGGTTGATTCGGTGGATCCTTCTTCTTCAAGAGTTTGATTTGGAGATAAGAGATAAGAAGGGATCCGAGAACTCGGTGGCGGATCACCTTAGTAGACTCCCACCATTGGAGCTTGGGAAAGACAACATCCCGATAGATGATTCATTCCGGGACGAACAATTGCAATTGGTGGAAGAACGCTTATTCCAAGTGGCTAGAGGAAGTGAACCGTGGTATGCCGACATTGTGAATTACTTAGTGTGTGAGGAGGTGCCTCCCGGACTAACGTTTGCACAAAGGAAGAAGTTCTTCAACGATGTAAGGCATTACTATTGGAGCGAGCCACTTCTATTCAAGAGAGGCCCGGATGGGGTGCTTAGGAGATGCATACCCGAAGATGAAATGGAGAGTGTGATCCGGCATTGTCACTCCTTACCATGTGGAGGCCATGCTAGCTCACACAAAACGTGTGCCAAGGTATTGCAATCCGGTTTTTATTGGCCTAACTTGTTTAGAGATGTGCAAGGTTTTGTAGCGGCATGTGATGCTTGCCAAAGAACGGGGAACATCTCAAGGAGGAATGAAATGCCCTTGAATAACATCCAAGAAGTTGAGATTTTTGATGTGTGGGGTGTAGACTTCATGGGACCATTCCCTTCTTCATGTGGCAATCTATTCATCCTATTGGCGGTGGACTATGTGTCAAGATGGGTAGAGGCAATCGCCTCTCCTACGAATGATGCCAAGGTGGTGGTGCGGTTTTTCAACCGAGTGATCTTCCCTAGGTTTGGAACACCAAGGGTGATCATTAGTGATGAAGGGAAGCACTTCACAAATAGGAACTTTGGAGCACTTTTGGCTAAGTATGGGGTGACTCACAAAGTGGCAACACCCTACCACCCTCAAACTAGTGGCCAAGTGGAGATCTTCAACCGAGAGATCAAGGCCATCCTTGAGAAGACGGTGTCTAGGACAAGGAAGGATTGGGCCATGAAGCTCAATGACGCACTATGGGCATATAGAACCGCCTTCAAGACACCTATTGGCACCACTCCCTACAAGTTGGTCTATGGCAAGTCTTGCCATCTTCCGGTGGAAATGGAGCATAGAGCTTATTGGGCCATTAAGTGGCTGAATTTTGACCTCAAGGAGGCGGGAGAAAAGAGATTACTTGATATCAATGCACTTGAGGAGCTCCGGTTGGAAGCTTATGAGAATGCCCGGATTTACAAGGAGAGAACCAAAAGGTGGCATGACAAGAGAATCATTCCAAAGGAGTTGAGTGAAGGAGATCTTGTCCTTCTCTTCAACTCAAGGCTAAGGCTTTTCCCCGGAAAGCTCAAATCGAGATGGACCGGGCCATATGTGGTAAAGAAGATCTTTCCCCATGGAGATATTGAGATAGGAGGGAAGCATTGTGGAGATTTCAAAGTGAACGGGCATCGCTTGAAGAAGTATATTCCGGGAGCCCCGGTAGACATGATTGCCCCACTTCACCTTGCATAAACGCTCCCGAGCTTGGTCAAGCTAATGACCTTAAAGAAGCGCTTGGTGGGAGGCAACCCATCGGTAACATTTTTCCTTCATTTTAGCTTAGATTTTTCTGTTTTCGTGTGCTTTGTGTGTTTTGTCTATTTTATGTGTGCTAGAACATTAGTGGCATTGGAAGCCTTTCTTGGAAATGATGGTGATGAAACCCTCACCAATTATGGGTGGAGCGGACGCGGAACTTGGACGGCTAGCGGTGCCTAGCGCGGGTTTCAAAGCTTGAAGGATACTTAGAGCTCCCTACCATGGTTGAAAGGATCATCCAACATCAATCCTCTTGAGAATTCCCAAATACCAAAGAAAACCATTTTTACATTGTGAGAACCTTCTTTCACTCTCTTTACTTGTATATCACATTGGGGACAATGTGTTTCTAAGTATGGGGTGGGGTTCACATGATCCTTTGCATGATGAGCATCTAGGATAGGTTAATATTTGCACATGTCTTGCATTGTACATACTTAAATCAAAAATCCCATAAAAATCAGAAAATTTAAAAATTTTTGTGCTTTCTAGGCTTGGATATGATCCTAATGATGAAAATTTGTCTTGTGATTGGCTATGAATGGCCTTATGTGTTGAATTGATAAATGCATATGTGGACTTGAACTACTTCTCTTGAATTCCATGAATGAATTGAGATCATGATGATTGCCTAGAATGGATTGAGTATTGAAAATCGAAATTACATGATAGTTCTTACATACCATCTAGGAATGAATAAGTCATTTCATCTTTCTCTACTTCTCATCTTGATCATGATTGCTTGAGCACCTCAATTGATATAAAAATTGACCTCCTTTTAAACCCATCCGGGAATAGGAGCATGCTAGTGTGTTTGAATGTGTAAAAAGCAAGTGCGGGGTGAAGATGTAATGAAAAGAATGTCGTGAATGGAATGCTGAAATTATTGTGGAAGTGTAGCCAAAATAGGTTTGGGGGCGTTGGTTTAAATGACAAGTAACTCGGTACACTTCACATAATCGGGTGTTGGTGCCTTGCCAAAGTCAAATGAGCCAATAGCCCTAACGAGCTTTGGTATGTGTGCCTGGTGTGGATGCACCTCGAAAAAGAGAAAGAGCCCGAGGATGGCTAATCACCGAGGTTTCGGCTATTGTACACCAATGCCATTGTCTCAAAAATGAGTTAAAGAAAAAGAAAAGAAAGCAAGATAGGGAAAAATATGCACTTGGGGGAAGTTGATCGAGGACAAGGAGTGAAGTTAGTTCCATTCCCGGATTAGCATCACATACCTAGAAAATTCCCCTCCCCAATTGAAACGTTTCTTAGCCTTTTATGTCACAAGCCCTTATGACCTACTTGCATGTTTGTAAGACTTAGTAATCTAGATTGGATAGACTCTTGATCTTCTTGACATCTCCGTCCTCCCAACTCATGCATGTTTTTGAGTTAAGTACAATTGTCTTTCCATGACTTTATTGTTTGATACATAATTGCCTATTCAATTGCCATTGATCATGACTATGAAGGTGATCCAATAGTAGAAGCACAAAACCAAAAAGATTTTGCCATTTTTCTGCATACATAAATCATGTCATCTCTTAGTCTATAGTTGGGAATTTGCTCGGGGACGAGCAAACCTTAAGTATGGGGTATTTTGATAACACGATTTATGAGCTAGTTTTAGGTAGACATTTAGATAGGATTCTCGCTCAATCATGCATTATCTAGCACTAGTCCAATACGTTTTGCGCTCAAAACATGTATTTTGTCGAGATAGACGTCTACACGGACTTGTGTGCGTTTTGTAGGTATTTCGGGAAGTTTCGAGCCCAAACGACGCGTTTGAAGGTCGCTCGATTAGAGGACATGTTTCCAAACTCATTAGAACGCAAGGCAAGGGCCGAGAAGGACTCAAGGAACCTTACCAACACAGGCCATGCACCAAACCACAGCCTAATGATCCAAAACGAAGTCTCTGCACAGAATCACGGTCATCTGAAGAACCACGGCCGTGGAAATGACCGTGGATTTTGCCAGATTCTCGTGACAGCTGTGCCACGACTCTCATGGCCAGCTCATGAAGAAATTGGTTATAAAAGTGGTCCTTGATAGTTGTTAGAAGCAGCTAGGATTTGGGTAGTTGGAGAGCAGCTCACACATTCTCCATTTTGGCTTCACAAAATATATTCCAAGAGGAAGAAGGATTTTTCTAGGAAGGAAAGTGCAAGAAGAAGAAGAAAGGAGCCATTGCCATTGAAGAGGAGAGGAGAAGACACACCTAGCTCTTGTATTTTCGGATTTGTTTCTAGAAGTTTTTGAACTCTTGAACCTTCCTTTGGAAGGATTGTAAGTCGTTCTAATTTCATCTTCAGATTTGGATAGTGTTTGAAGTTTATTTGTTCATCTTCTTTCTCTCATTTTCTTGCAATGGAGGTTATGAATCTATGCTTGTTTGTTTTGATTTCCAATATGAATGTTGTAGGCTAGATTGATGTGATTCTAGGGTAAGGAAAGGATGGTTATGGCTAGATCTATGATAGGACGGACTTAGATTTACCCTTGGATGATTCTTGTTTTTGGACATAGCTACTGTTAGAAATCACGGGTAGTTCTTGAAGAACCACGGCCGTGGTTTCTGTAGAACGAACCGTGGTTCTTCCTGGTTCGAAGGATCTTACCATAGGTTCATAAAGTTGTTGAAACCCTAAGTTTTTGCTGAGTTTAACCTACCCTAGGGTGTCCTAGTGTAGCGACTAAGTGTTAGGAGAGACTTACCCGGTAATCCTTGCCCTTAGAATCTAGAATAGCAAAACCGTAGGTAATGGTGAGCCTAATAAGCCGCCGTTGGATTAATTGTGCTAGGATAGTTGATTAGGACTTCCCTTTCCGAGACTTACCCGGTGAGGATAGGTTAGATCCCTAATTAAACAATCCGGTTTGTGTTAAATTCCTATCCTTAGGTTCTTAGAGACTTAACCGGTAATGAGACCTTAGGTATGGACTAGTTGGATCATGAGACTTACCCGGTAATTGATCCCATTTTAGAAACACTTAATCCCAACATATCATAATCAATCCAAAGAATGAATAGATGACTTGAGTTCTAAGCCATAACCGGAATTTCCAACCCCTAGAATCCGTCTTCCTTTTCTCTTGATCAATATCTTGTTCGATTTGTTTATTTGTGCCGATTTTTCCGATTTAATTTGATTTGGTTGTTTGCATGAGTTGTGATCTTTGAATTGATCACTTAAAACCGACAAAAACAAACTGCGATTTTTCCACCTTTCTTTGTTTCCTTATTTTCTTTAGACTAGACCTTGCTAAATTCAATCACAACTTAGTTCGATTTCACCTTAGTCTTTGCGTTCGACCTTGGAGTACTTATCTTTCTACATACGTCCCGTACACTGCGGGTGCGCTAAGAATTAGGATAATTATAACAAGTATAAATTTAAGGCTTATTGCGTGCACACTTTCTAGCGTAACAGACTGCAGACAAGGGACGTCAGTGTTACAACTGTGGAGACCCTGGCCATCTGAAGCCAGCTTGTCCTAGACCAGTTGTGACTTGTTTTACTTGTGGCCGACAGGGACATCGAGCTGCCTTTTGTAGGCAGGGAGGAGTAGCATCCCAGCAGGGTTCTTACCCTGCCAGTGTAGCAGGAGGTGGTCAGAGGACACCTCAACAGCAGATATAGGGACAGTAGAGGGTCCCAGAGCGTCCATCTACTCAGGGTTCTGCTCCAGGACTGAGTAGAGGTAGAGGTAGAGACGTTGGCACCAGTGGTGCCAGAGGAGCCCGATGGCGAGCTTTTGAGTTGAGGAGTGCAAAGGATCCACCTGCACCGGCTACTACAGGTACCATTTTACTTCATGGTTTACCTGTTAGAGTTTTGTTTGATACTTGTGCTACGCATTCCTTTATTTCTGATAGAGGGGATACCCTTTACTATAGGGTTACCTGATGGTAGTCGAGTCAGAGGTACCCGTGAGATACGTAGTTGTCCCCTTCGTTTAGGGACTCGTGTTTTACTTGTTGACTTCTTAGTCATGCCATTGATGCATGAAGAAGTCATATTAGGTATGGACTGGATGCGTAGACACCATGCAGTTTTGGATGTTGGTAGGCGGACTGTTACAGTCTCTACCGAGGTCGGACATATTGAGGTCTTCCGGGGTTGGGACCTTGGGAAGACAGGTTCGGTTATTAGTGCCGTACGGGCAGCTAGGTTGATTGCACAGGGATGTGATGCCTTCTGGTGCTACGCCATGAAGGGTGGAGAGAGTCCAGCTCTGGAGGATATTCCAGTAGTTTGCGAGTTTACAGATGTGTTTGCTGAGCCGTCGAGTTTGCCGCCTCAGCGGAGTGTGGACTTCAACATAGAGTTAGAGCCTGGCACGCGACCCATCTCGAAGGCCCCATACCGTATGGCACCTGTCGAGATGTTGGAGCTGAAGAAGCAACTCGAGGAGTTGGCTGAGAAGGGCTTCATACGCCCTAGTGTTTCACCATGGGGTGCACCTGTCCTCTTCGTGCGGAAGAAGGACGGATCTCTGAGGTTATGCATAGATTACAGAGAGTTGAACAAGGTGACCGTCAAGAACAGGTATCCATTGCCTCGTATTGACGATCTACTTGATCAGCTTCAAGGAGCTACAGTTTTCTCCCGGATTGATTTGCGCTCAGGATATCACCAGTTGAGGGTGAGAGAGCAGGATGTACACAGGACGGCATTTCGTACCCGTTATGGACATTACGAGTTTGTAGTGATGCCATTTGGGCTGACGAATGCCCCAACAGTCTTTATGGAGTTGATGAACAGCATATTCATCGACTTCCTTGATCAGTTTGTGGTGGTCTTCATTGATGATATTTTAGTGTACTCTCGTAGTAGAGAGGAGCATACCGGTCATATGAGGACGGTTTTGCAGATTTTGAGGGATAGAGAGCTGTATGCTAAGCTCTCTAAGTGTGAGTTTTGGATGTCTGAGGTTGCTTTCCTTGGGCACATCGTCTCCGCCGATGGGGTTATGCTAAGCTCTCTAAGTGTGAGTTTTGGATGTCTGAGGTTGCTTTCCTTGCCCGTCCACTGACGAGTCTTCTGAGGAAGACTACCAGGTTTGCGTGGACCGACCAGTGTGCTCAGAGCTTTGAGGAGTTGAAGAGGCGTTTGACTTCTACTCCTGTCCTGGCACAGCCAGAGGGATTTGATGATTTTGTGGTCTACAGTGATGCATCCAAGCTAGGCTTGGGATGTGTGTTGATGCAGAGAGGTAGAGTGATTGCATATGCGTCTCGACAGTTGAAGACGTATGAGGAGAACTACCCGACTCATGATTTGGAGTTAGCAGCGGTAGTGCATGCTTTGAAGATATGGAGACATTACTTGTATGGTGCTACATGCCAGATCTTCACAGACCATAAGAGTCTGAAGTATATTTTCACGCAGCGGGAGTTGAACAACCGCCAGCGTCGATGGCTTGAGTTGATCAAGGACTTTGACCTTGAGATTTTGTATCATCCTAGAAAGGCGAACGTGGTTGTTGACGCCTTGAGCAGGAAGACGCCTCGAGAGAAGGCGATTGTGAGATTGACTGTACAGCCTCAGCTTCAAAGGGATCTAGCTTGGCTAGAGATGGACATCCAGTTTCCTGATGAGGATGCCCAGTTGTATGCCTTAGAGGTTTTACCTGGTCTGTTGGATGAGATCCAACAGAAGCAGGGGACCTGCCCGACCTTGATGAGGATTAGAGAGAGGATGTCTCGTGGAGAGGCACCACAATTTTCCATTGGAGCTGATGAAGTGATGAGGCGACATGATCGCATTTGTGTTCCTGCTGATGCAGAGTTGAGACAGAGGATCTTACAGGAGGCTCACAGTACACCTTACTCTGTACATCCAGGTACGAGTAAGATGTACCATGATGTGAGACGTTCATATTGGTGGGGAGGGCTGAAACCCGATGTAGCCAGATTTGTGGCTCAGTGTGCGACCTGTTAGCAGGTCAAGATAGAGCATTGCAGACTTGGAGGTGAGCTCCATCCACTGCCAGTACCGCAGTGGAAGTGGGAGGACATCTCCATGGACTTTGTGACGGGACTGAGACCTAGTAGGAGTTTTGATGCCATTTGGGTTGTTGTTGATAGACTGACGAAGATGGCACGTTTCATTCCTATTAGAGAGACGTGGCATGTGAGTAGATTAGCTGAGGAGTACACTAGACAGATAGTGAGACTCCATGGTGTACCGAGGACGATCGTCTCTGATCGAGATGGGCGATTCACCTCGAGGTTTTGGCAGCAGATTCAGACTGCTTTAGGGATGAGTCTGCACTTCACGACTGCGTTTCACCCCCAGACTGATGGACAGTCAGAGAGGACTATCCAGACTTTGGAGGATATGCTGCGAGCTTGTGTGTTGGATTGGGAACAGGGATGGTCTGACTACCTCCCGCTTGTTGAGTTCTCATACAACAACAGCTGGCATGCATCTATTGGGATGGCTCCCTATGAGGCACTGTATGGACGTAGGTGCCGTACACCTTTATGCTGGGATGAGCCTAGCAATGTCAACGGGATAGCGCCAGAGCAGATTCATGATGATATGGCTCGGGTAGCACTGATTAGAGAGAGGATGCTGGCTGCACAGAGTCGCCAGAAGTCATATGCAGACAAGAGGCGTCGGCCTCTAGAGTTCAGAGTAGGAGCTCATGTCTGGTTGAGAGTATCCCCGACGCGTGGCGTCAAACGTTTTGGCATAAAGGGGAAGTTGAGTCCCCGATATGTCGGTCCTTTTGAGATTCTGGACAGAGTTGGGAGAGCAGCCTACAGATTAGCTTTGCCTCCGAGATTAGAGGGTATTCACCCTGTGTTCCATGTGTCTCAGCTGAGAGAGTACATACCAGATCCGCGGCACATTGTGAGTTATGATGATTTGGTGGTGGAGCCAGACCACACCTTTGCTGAGCATCCTATTGCAGTCTTAGAGCGAGATGTGAGACGCCTGCGTTCTAAGGACATTCCTATGATGAGGATACAGTGGTCTAGACGTGGACCTGAGGAGGCTACATGGGAGACTGAGGATAGTATCCAGAGGAACTATCCAGAGTTTTATGCTGAGATAGATGCATCTAGGGTCGACGAGTAGATCTTAGTGCTATCTTGGTGAGTATGTGATTATGTGTTTATGTGCTTACATGCCTTGATGTGCTTATTCCATGCTAGCTATGTTATGCTTTATGATCTTGTTAGATCTTGTTGTGCTATTATGATGTATGTTTATAGCTGGAGATGGTTCTTTCCTCCATGCTATTTGAGTGTGATTAGGATTCAGCTGGAGATGGTTCTTTCCTCCATGCTACTTTGATGGACATAGTTCAGTGGAGATGTGATTCCTCCATATGATGTATACAGTTATGGTTGGCTAGAGATGTGCTTCCTCTATGCCCTGTGATGTGATATAGCGAGAGATGTGATTCCTCTCTGCCTTGGGTAGCGTTATGGCCCTGCTGTCTGGAGTGGATGATTCCTCCATGTTGATGTTTGAGGTTATAGATTTGTTATAGGTTGTGACCTTTTTGAACGGAGATGTGATACCTCCGATAGAGTGAGTGTTATACCTCGGCATATGGGTCCGACAGGATTTGGGTTTGTTCAAGTTTCGGGACGAAACTTGTTTTTAGGGGGATATGATGTAATAACCGGTATTATTTACAGAATTTGAGAGCTCCAATAAATAAAGTTGCAGTTGAGAGAAATGATCTGAACATCGAATATGTCCTAAATGTGGAATAATATAAAAAGACGAAACGAATAAAAGAGTCACTATTCCAATTCTTAGCGGTTAAGAAATGTGGCTTAAGAATGCAAAGTTTACGAGTAAGTTATGGAATAATTACTCCGATAATATTTCGAATTTTATATTCCAATTTAATTAAGTTTTGAGATCGGTAATTATAACCACTTTCCAAGTAACTAATTCGGATAAACTTTATATATATATATATATATATATATATATATATATATATACACTTTGCCAACATTGCAAGCGGAAGTTCGGCAAACTTCAGATATGTACAAATTGAAGATATTTATATATATTTATATTAAAGTATAGATATGTACAAGGAAAAGGCGGCTAGTTGGTGCTTCTTTTACAATTCATATTATCTTATATGTATAAGTTATACATATAAATAAGATGGCTGTTGTGTTATCCTCATCACAAACTTTCACATTTCACATTCATATTGAAAGATTACAGACGAAGGAATTCGAGAGTAACCGAGTGAATGTACGACCTTACTTCAATCCTCCACAAACCACTCATTTTCGATCCAATTTCAAATCCGTTTGTACCATCGAGTCCCTTATCTTGTTCTCTTCAACGTGGTACCAAGTTATTTTCCGTTTGTTAGCTTTCTGGTAAAGCTTCTGTTTACCGCTATCGGAGCACCGACGACCACCGCAAGTCATCAAATGTAAGGTTTCATACCGCGCTCTTACTCCCCGTATCGCTAGGAGTCTGGATCTTCTTCCGGATCGTATATCGGGTTAGTAACGAATAAGTTATGAATTTATTCGTTTTCCGTATTGCGGGTTAATATAAATTGACCTTGAGTTGGTTAAAATGGATAATTGGAATTTCCATTTATGCTCGTTACATTATTCTGGTAATTATGGGATTTTAGTTGGTGATGATATCATGAGTTGAATTTATGCCCTGATGTGGCTTTTAGGTTTAGCATGTTATTCGAGGTTATAGGATATATATGATCCCTATGGTTCCCTTTGGGTCTAGGTGTGACCCTTTGTTTTATAAGAGATGTGACATCTCTTTATGCCTTGTCTATAGGCTGTGTTGTCCCTCCAGTGTTGAGGTGATCCAGTTGTGGTTGAGCTTTATACGAGGTTGAGGTAAGTCCGTAGGACTTACTTAGCTACCATCCTTATATGGGGTGTTTGTATGAGTGGTGTGTGCCTTATATGTTCGCTATGATAGCATGTGATGTCGTATTTACCGACCTATGTTTTATTAATTGCCCCACTGCGTGGCTGTGATAACCTTTCCCTTTCATCCCGCCGTGGAGTCTGGGAGGTTCTCTGATGTCAGGCCATACCGGTTTACAGGAAGGGCGCAATCCACTCCCATAGGGTACACGGATTGTGTGACCGATACTAGTACGGCTGGCTAGCAGGCTCAGAGGCGAGAATGTATCGGTCCTCGTGTCACCTAGTTTCATATATACTATATCTATACGATTTGAGTGAATGACCATTATATTGAGATGAATAAATGGGTAAATGAGTGAAAGCATGCTGATATGTTTATCTTTCCCTATGTGTGATTGTGCTTATGCATTACTCTATATATGTGTATGGATAGCTAATGGTTATTACCATGTTGTAGATGCCCTACATGATAGGCATACTGTTGGGTGATCTAGCAGGGTGGCAGGCCGAGGACGTCTCGTACATAGGTTGTTGTGGGTTTTTAGGTTTGTTTATCTTTTCCCTCCTGTGTGAGGTTGGTCTTTTGTTACCTCCTGCGTGATGTGTGATGTTTGTACTCGGCTATGTGGTCTTACCTTTTGGGATGTACAGTTTTATACAGTTTTATGTATTTGTTTTCATATCTGTCAATGCCATGTTGTAAGGTCCAGTGAACTTGTTGTCAGGCTAGGGTCAGGATCCACTGCGAGATCCTAGCCCAATGTGACATCCCGAGTCCCGCGGATTCGGGGTGTTACAGAGGCCACCGCACCCACCGCCTCCGCCTCCTCTCTCGACCGCCCGCTCTCTCACCGTCGAAGTCTACCGTGCCTCCTTCCCTCCATGAAAGGTGAGAAGCAACTTCAAAATCGAGTTGATAAACTTGATAAACAAGGTAATCTCTCCATCCATCTCCTAATTTCGAAATCACAATAAAAAAAACCCTAACCGTAGTTGTAAATTTCGTTTTTGAAGACTATATTCTTAAACCCTAACCTCATAAGCGGAAGACTAACCTCGTAAGCAAGTGGACCTGGAACAGTATATGCATAAACTTTGAACTATGTAATGTAAGGAAATGAACTATATGCATAAACTTCTTATTTACAGCACAATAGTGTTTAAACACAAAGACTTGGTGATTGAAAAGTCTCAGATGGAGACCTTTGCAGGCGATTCCTATATAAGTAAAGATGTGGTTGATATTTGGATGAGAATATTGAATGAGAATGAAATTTTTAGAAGTTGAGAATCACCACACTGTTTGTTTGGACTCACGTTTGTTTGGGTAAGTTATTTGTGCATTTTTACGTGAATATTCAAGCTAATTGAGTGTTGGAAATAAAGCTTGTCACACGTGTGATGCTTATTTGCAGGAAGTTGATATTGTTAATGTAAAACAAAGTTCCTATGAGGTCATGTATGAGACCTTTGGAAAAAAAATGATGGAGGTGCTTACTTTTAAGAGATCAATTGACTTGAGTACCGTAGATATGGTAAGTATACTACATTTATTACTTTTTTATGATAGACAGTGTACTAGTCTTCCTTATCCATCATATTGTCAAATATTTGTAGGTCTTATTCCTAGTTCTAGAAGTGGTATGTAATCACTACTTTGCTGTAAGCATTATTTAGTAGTTCAAAAATTAGCGACTAATAGTTCACTTGTCATAATATGATAGTTCATAACTCATTCCATGACAGTTCATAACTAAATATATGAAAGTTCATAAACCATATTATGGTATTTCGTAGATCATAATATGATAGTGCATAGTTTGTAAGTATAACTAATTGTTTTGGTTATATTTCAGAAGAAGATGTTAATACAATTCCTTTCAAGCAATGGGTTGGATATGAATGCCAAAGAAATCATAGATGTCGATGCAGTGAAGGTTGTGAAGCTTGTTGTCCCATGGCAGAACCCGGAAAACCGTTATGATAGTGGAATCTACGTGATGAGACATCTTGAGACGTACATGGGTAATGGCATAACTAATTGGAGTCCGGGATTTAAAAAGAACAGTGGAAAGTACATCATAAAATTTAGGGAGGTCTATTTGGAAACCATCATCCAATCGAACTTGAATGAATTATGTTTACGCTAGAAGTATTATGACATATTAAGAGTTGAATTTTGTAACTTTTTGATGTTTTGTTCAAATTACTGTAGAAGAATTTGGCACGTGCATGTTGGATCAATCATGAATATTATCAACCATTTTGAAAGTATTACTATTTTCGGGCAAAATCTCTCATGTGTGGTAGTTCAAAATTCAGAATGTGATAGTTCATATAATAGTATGCAATAGTTCATAATTTATAGCTTCATAAACTAGGAATTGATAGTTCATATCATGACAGTTCAAAAAATAGTAAGTGATAGTTCATGAAATCAAATGAAATAATGCAAGTAAATGTAGTTCAAACTAGGAATAGTTCATAATATCATGCTTAAAAAACTAGGAATTGATAGTTCATATGTAAAAGTTCACAAGTGACTAATTGATAGTTCATGATATCAAACAATATAGTGCAAAATGTAAGGCATTACAGTGCAAAATATAAGGAATAATAGTGCAACTAAATGTAATTCATCGTAATTATTGAGTCGTGCACGTCCTTGAATTATGGTCCGGTTGATGACATTTCCCACAAGTCCTTTGACTTCAAATCCTTTTTCTTTTCGATCGCACTCTTTGTACGCTCATGACGTGCACGGTCCTTGAACGATGCAAAATGTCACACATCTTTTATGGTTGTCAAGACCCATGAACGGTGCAAAAACCATGCCATACCTAAATTTATACCAAGAGGAGATAATTTATAACATGTGTGAGAATCGTTCATGGTATATAAAAGCATGATGCATGGTATATGTGAGTGTAGTTCATTTCATATAAAGGGGTAGTTCATGATATATAAGGGAGAGGTTAATGGATGATAGTGGGTGTTAGTATGACATGAGTTGTTCAAATTCAAATAATTACCTCCTTTAAAATATGAGAGAATCGTTCATGGTATATAAAGTCATAGTGCATGGTATATATAAGTGTAGTGCATGTCGTATAAAGGGGTAGTTCATGATATATATAAAGTAGCAGTTAATGGATGATAATGAGTGTAAGTATAACATAGGTAGTTCAAATTCAAATAATTACCTATTAGTTTGGTATGTATAATCAAAGGAAACAACGTCTCCAAATAAAGCATAGTTTCGACGAGCAAGAGGGTCCGCCCAAAACACATGACTAAGTTGATCATTCTCATCCACGTCATAACTGAAGTAAAAATTCTCGCACACCTCCTTCTTGTTAAAGAGTTTATCAATCTCAACATAGATTTGCATTCTACTCGATTAGAAACTGTTCTTCTTTGACCGGTCGTATTGGATGAATTTTTTTCCCTTCTCTAGTACATACCAATGTCCTACTAGTAACGACTTCTTGACGTGCACGGTCCGTGTGCTTTGATCCACATCGGATATGAAAACCACAAACTTTTGCATAATTCTCATAAAACAGTTGAGCTTCATCAAGTGTTTTGAATATCTTTCCAATACAAGGTTTTATCTCATCATCACATATTGGCTTCCATTCTCTTGATCCGTCATTTGTAATGTGCAACAAAGACCCAACATCCTCATTTTTTCCTAATGTCGACTCACTAAATAATTTCTGTTGTTAATGGCTGCAAACCTAAAAGTACATATAAGAACAACTAATTAATTTTATGAGAGTAGTTCACAATATACATAAGAGTAGTTCATTATATAAATAAGAGTAGTTCATAATTTGTAAACAAGTAGTTCATGACATTTAAAAGAATAGTTTATGCTTTTAAAAAGAAGTTCCAAAGAGTAGTTCACATTACAATAAGAAGTAGTTCATTGTATTACAAATAATAGTGCACGACACAATTAGTACTAGTTCATATAGCACATCATATTAGTTCAACACATTCTCAACAACAACCCCAAATCAACCCATTAAATCAGTGAAAACTGCATTGTTGGTCTTTAAAACACCATTGTTGGACCTTAAAACTCCATTGTTGGACCTTAAAATCCCAAGTTTGAAATAACATCAGTCTAATGAATTTAAAGCTTCACAAACTCAATAAGAATTACAAATCAACAACTACAAAAAACAAAACAGTAATTTGATGTTTTAACCCACCGAAATCCATGATTTGCAAGGGGGAAATTGAAAACCAAAACCCTAATTAGTGTTCTTGTTGGATCTCGTTCAAGCTTCTCATAGAAGATGGAGAATAGTGGATTTCGATCGAGCATCGTGTCTGATTTCTCTCTCTCAAGCTTGAGATTCAGCAAAAAATCATCTATAGCCATGGAAGCAAGAGGGAGCTTGAAATTCTGTCGTTCTATCGTGTTTTCTCAAAATTGTAATATTTACAATTTTGCCACCGCCAACTTGTAATCTTATTTTTCCATCCAGCCATTGATTGTTATTATAATCAACGGCCCAAATTCCGCCTCACAACCGTACCCCATTAATAAACCGTACCGGAAAAGGACTCTTAGTAAATGTACCCCATAATTTTTTACCACTTTCATTTAATGTTAGGTAAAAATAATTAACCTCTTTATTTTAATAAAAAAAAAATAATAGACATTAGTTAGTGTTAAGTTGTAATTACTATTACTGAATTTATTTTATTTTTTATTTTTTATTTATTTTTTTCTTTTTTATTTTTTTTATTTTTTGGAATAAATTTCTAGTATGAAAATTTTCATACCAGAAATTTTTCATACCATAATTTTTCAAACCAGAATTTTACATACCAGAATTTACATACCAGAATTTTATATACCAGAATTTTACATACTAGAATTTCCCATACCAGAATTTTATAATACCAGAATTTTATAATACCAGAATTTTTTCATACTAGAAGTTCATACCAAAAATTTATTCATACCAGCATTTTTTTTTATCCTTTTTTATTTTTTTATAATTTTCTGGTATGAAATTCATACCAGAAACTCATACCAGAATTTTTTTCATACCAGAAATTTTTTAATACCATAAGTTTTTTTTGTCTTTTTTTTTATTTTTTTATAATTTTCTGGTATGAGTTTCTGGTATGAGTTTCATACCAGAAACTCATACCAGAATATTTTTTTTTGTTTTCTTTGTCCTTTTTTATTTTTTATAATTTACATACCGGAATTTACATACCGGAATTTACATACCGGACTTTACATACCGGATTTTACATACCGGATTTTACATACCGGATTTTACAAACCATTTTCTCTTTTACTGTAGTATCAATTTTGCGGTGTAGTTTCCTTTGAAGGCCCTGATGCGAGTGGAATCCCGTCGTGTACTGAATAAATGCGTAGCCTTTCAATTTCTTTGTTGCTTGATCATTAACTAGTTTAACTGCAAAGGGGCATTAAACAAAATTCAAAGGGGATGATTAATATATGATGAAGAAATCTACGGAATCATCTAATTCTACCTTCAACTATAAGGCCAAAACATGAGAATTCCTTTTGCAGGACATTCCTCTGTAGAATAGGGCAAATCTACAAATTCCTAGAGGAGGATTATAAACTAAAACTAATTTTCAAAAGATTCAGCAATTGAAGCTTTAACCTGTAGTTGGGATTGAATTTGAGGCTCAGCTACAAAAAACTCTTCTACCTTATGAGTATCCAACTATACATTAATTAATTAATTAAACATAAATAAATAATATAATAGAATCAAAGACACGGCTAATGCTAGAATACTTACTACGTGCAACAATATCATTATCTGAGGTTGCAAGATATGCAAAAAAGTTCCAAACATCATGTAATTGCATTATCAAGGCAATTGAGCCTCAAGCTTCATTAACAATAGATGATCTGAAAAGTGTGGTGTCAAAAATCACTTATCTTGAAGAAGAACGAAGCATCTCAGCTTGGGATGAGGAGCACATACCTGAGGAAATAGTTAATACAAAACCATATTTAGGGTAAGTTCCTTTCCTATTCAACTAATCCATGACTCTTCTATAATTCATGGCATTGATAAAATTCTTTGGTGATGTGCGATTGTAATTTCAAAGTGGTGATTGTATAAGAGTATTCCAAATGTTAGTTTACGGTTACTAGAGTAACTAATCAATACCATGAAATGAATGTGGAGCCATGGCACGTTACTTTATGTAAATGTGAAACCAATGTAAATCTGCAAGTGCCCAAGCCCATCAAAATGTGAAAACTAAGGATTTACCTTTTCTGGTAAAACAGTCATGCCTAACTCTCCTTGCTTGGATGGCCACCACTAACACCTCGTCTTCGTCTCCTTCCATGGCCTCGGTCGGGAACGACAGGGCGGTGGCTGGACGGTGGCACATGACAGGATAGATCTAGATCTGGATCCCAACCTGAAACAAAGCGAGAGAAAAATGTCAAAATTAGGGCTCAACGAAGACTTAGATAAGCTGAGTGCCTTTCTGGTACGATTCGTACCAGAAAAATCTCAAAATTAGTCTCAACGAAGAAGATGAAGATGAACAAAGAAGCAACAGCGACGGCGGATGGTGGTGGTCTTCGAGAGAGAATTTGTGTTGCTGCTCATATAAGAAGATGAAGAAGACTCATATTGGGGTGGAAAATGGGTGGTGTTGATTGCGTTGCTGCTCAGCTGGGTAAATTAGGTTTAACAGTAAAAAAGTGTTTGGGGTACACTTAGTTAATTGAAAATATAAAAAGCCTAGTTAGTATCCTGATTTCTTAATAAAGCCTAGTTAGCAAATTTGCCCTCATTTTTTTTTATAGTAGTGCATTTGACTGCCGTCGCGCCACAGAATAAACTACGAAACCGGCTACCATTTCACGCGGAAGCTAGCTGGAATAAATCTTGCACATATCCGTTCTATCACTTGTAATATCAAGGTTGGTATATGATTTTTTGGTGATATTGATTTTATTTTCTGTTCTATCCGACTATCCATATAAAATTAATAATTGAAACAATGTTATTGGAAAAATAAATCATGCATCCAAATATCATCTGCTCTTCTATAATTGTCTGTTCTCATCAATATTCTATCTACTTTCAACTTCTCTCCGGCACACACAACAATATAAGAGAGATGGAGAGATTTCACGATCAGCAAAAAGGAGGAAATCGTATCCAACCGGAGCTTGACGCCGGAGCTCTCTTCGTCCTCAAATCCAAAGGTATCGATCGTTTGTTTCTTCTGAAAAATAAAGTCTTAAAATTAAATTAATAATAATAACGTGCGTACATGTAGGATCATGGTGGCATTGCGGGTACCATTTGACGACGTCGATAGTGGCGCCGGCGTTGCTGAGCTTGCCCTACGCCTTCACCTTTCTGGGTTGGGCTGCCGGATTAGTTTGCCTTGTCATCGGAGCCTTCGTAACCTTCTACTCCTACAACCTACTCTCACTCGTGCTCGAACGTCAGGCTGAGGGTGGCCGTCGTCAGCTCCGCTTCCGCGACATGGCCGTTGACATCCTAGGTTCGTTCCATTGATTAGTATTTCTTAGCAACTGCTGATCGATGCATTGGTATACGTTGTCATGTATCCTTCACATCTAGTCCATTATAAATTGAAAACTGAACTAGTTGTTATTTTTTGTACATATCTAGGGCCGCGATGGGGAAGATATTACGTTGGTCCAATCCAGTTTCTAGTATGCTACGGTGTTGTCGTTGGTTGTACTCTTCTCGGAGGGCAATGCATCAAGGTTCATCAATCTCAGATTCACTCTTGTTAATTAGTTGCTAATATCTATATCGATTGCGTGATGTGAATCACTGATCCTCTCTTTCTTCCTTAACCAGGCAATCTATGTACTGTCAAATTCTGAAGGGAAAATGAAGTTGTATGAATTCATCATGATATTTGGAACCCTGTTGCTGATTTTAGCTCAAATACCATCCTTTCACTCTCTTCGCCACATCAATTTGCTTTCTTTACTTCTTTGCCTTGCTTACAGTGCTTGTGCTACTGCCGGCTCTCTCCAGATTGGTAATCATGCATAGATCATTACTTACAATTTAAAGCCATAAAATTCTGGTTCATTACTTACATTCATCAATCATACAGGAAATTTATCTAATGCCCCCAAGAAGGATTACTCAATGTCCGGTGATGCTACAAATCGTGCATTCGGAGTTTTTAATGCAATTGCGATCATAGCAACAACTTTCGGAAATGGAATTATTCCCGAGATTCAGGCAACCCTAGCGCCACCGGTGAAAGGAAAGATGTTAAAGGGACTCTGCATTTGCTACGCGGTGGCTTCCGCTACCTTCCTTAGCGTTGCAATATCCGGTTACTGGGCATTCGGAAACCTATCTGCCGGACAAATCTTAAGCAATTTCATTGACAGCTCTGGCAACCCCTTGCTTCCTAAATGGTTCATTTTCATGACCAATTGCTTCGTCATCCTCCAATTAGCAGCTGTCGCCGTCGTAAGATCTCATATTTTTCTTCAATTTACGATTTACAAAGCTTGATATTGGTTCTCTGTTTCTCTGACTTTGCGATTTGGGCAGGTTTATTTGCAGCCTACGAACGAGGTGCTAGAGAATTTGTTCTCTGATGTAGATCAGAAACAATACTCGGCCAGGAATGTGATTCCAAGGGTGATTTCGCGGTCTCTCTCGGTCGCCGTGGCAACCACGGTGGCGGCAATGCTGCCATTCTTCGGCGACATTAATGCCGTAATCGGAGCTCTAGGGTTTCTGCCATTGGATTTCGTCCTCCCGGTCATCTTTTACAACTTGACGTTTAAGCCCTCTAAACGCAGCGTTTTGTTCTGGGTGAACGTGACCATTGCCGTTGTGTTCACGGCTTTAGGGTTCGTAGGTTCCGTTGCGGCCGTTAGACAGATCGTTCTTGATGCCAAAACCTTCAAAGTATTTGCTGATGTATAAATTTACTTCGTCCTCCCATCACCTAAATTGTCCTGACACCTAAATGCCGGAGTTCAAATTTGAACTCCACGCCAAACTAGTGCCTCCTGCTCTCAAATCAAAATTAGTAGTATTTTCTTTAGTTGACGTGGGATATCTCGTAGGATATCTCATGTTATGCGTACAATATTTACGCCTACGCATCGCGTACGCATAGCATTAAGACCAATGTGAGTTCCGAGTCTAGTATCCGTAGGCGTAAGTTTTTTTTTAAAAAAAAATATTTATTTAAGCGCCGGCTCCTGCGCCTGCGCTCAAATCCTAAATCTGGTTAAAATTTCGGTAATCGCTTTGAAAAAGAAAAGGTTTAAAATTTTATTTTATTTTTAATAAAAAATGAAAAAAAACAAAGATTTCAATGTGGTATGAATAACAAAAACCAACTTCGGGTCTTTATTTATCATTCAAAGGAATATCACGAGCAAAAGCTCGCGTAGACGAAGCCAGAACTATCACTTTCCGGTTCTGATAACGACCGGAGCTACCGGAAATTGTCCGGTGCACTATTTATTAAGTACATGTTTTTTCATAAAATTTAGTTTCAACATTCTCGACGGCCTTCACCCTACCTCCGACTACGGCTTCTCTGACTACAACTTCTCCGACTATGGGTTTTTCCACATCAGTACGGCTTCTCGAAGGTGTTAACTTCAACCCTACCTCAGGCTTGGGTATTGGAAGTGACAGAGAGATTTCAATTTTCAACCTCACCTCTCTCGATTTCTGTTAAATGTTAACTGTGTGAGTGTTGGATCTTATTTATTTTATTTACTGTGATTGACCAGTTTTAGGGAGTTAGAATCATCTTGTATTTAGAAATCATCTGCTGTTGATTGCTGAATTTTATTTACAGTTTCAGAATTTATTTATGCTTCTCTGACGAGCTCATACGAGCCGAACTAGCTCAAACTAGCCCGAGTCCGAACACGCCTCTACAAGCTTGAGCCCGGCTCGTGCAAAAAACGAGCTCCACAAGTCCGAGCTTCAAAAATAGCTCGTGAGTCGAATCCAATCCTGATACAAAGCTCGTAAAAATTTTCAGGCTCGGTTCGGCTCGTATATAAACAAGTCGAGTTTGAACACCCAAGCACTCGGCTTGAGCAGCTCGAACTACCACCCTATTAATACGTCACCTTAATATTAATAGACAATTAAAACATGACCTAAATTACTTATTTTTTATATTTATAGATTATTTGACGAAAATACACCTACTTAATCGATTTAGAATGAGTATTTTTGTTATTGTTTTAAAAATATATTCTTATGAGTTTATTTTAGTAAATGATTTTTAAAAATAACAATACAAGCATCTCATTGTTAATTTTTAATTTTAATTTTAATTTTAATTTTTATAGTATAATTATGTTTTTCTTTGTTTATAAACAAATAAAAAAAAATATTTTGAAAAAACTTTTAAATTATATCACTAAAAATAATAAATAAATAAAACCACATTGGATTCAACCGGTTAAAAAACAAAGGGAGAATTTGACATACTAGACTTTTTTTTAGTTTTTGTTTAAGAAAATGTACCCCAAATCATTTAATAGTAGGTAAAAATTATTAACCTTTCTATTAGAAAGAAAGAATAAATGATGTTTGTTATTTGTTATATAAGTATAATTTTTAATTTTTAATTACTGAATTTGTTTTCTTTTATTATTTTTCTTGCCTTTTTTATTTATTTTTTATTTTCTTTTTTATTTTCTGGACTGAATTTCTCATACCGGAAATTCCCACATCAGAATTTTCATACCAGAAATTTCATACCAGAAATTATCATACGAAAAGTTCATACCAGAAATTTCATACCAGAATTTTTTTCGTACCAGAATTTTTTTCATACTAGAATTTTTTCATACTAAAATTTTTCATACCAGAAATTTCATACGAAAAGTTCATACCAGAAATTTCATTCCAGAAATTTCTGAATTAAAATTAGCGGCACAATCAACACTTGATCCTTGTGCTTTCTGTCCGCTATTTATTTATGTTTACATAATACTTTTATTTTGAGACAATTTTAACATATAATTCTCCACTCAAATAATGCTCAACTCCTCCACGTCTTGTCAATTTGTCATTGTCAACTGGGAAAAAGAACAAGTCTTTTGGAAACCAAAAGAGACGGTGATGGACCCATTTTTGCAAACCGTCATCATATACGCAAATTACAATAAAAAAAATTGCAAAATTACAACGAGCCCTCTAAAATTTGCAAAATTAAATATTAGACAATTAAAAATTCATTCCGGTATGTAAATTTCGGTATGTGAAATTCTAGTATGTGAAATTCCGGTATGTGAAAATCCGGTATGTGATAATTCCGGTATGTGAAAATCCGGTATGTGAAAATCCGGTATGTGAAATTCCGGTATGTGAAAATTATGGTATGTGAAAATTCCGGTATGTGAAAATCCGGTATGTTGAGTAAAAATGTACACAAATTTACAAAACTCATTTTATGTTTTATTCGAATACAGATTTACCAAAACACATTTTATTTGTTTTTTATTATTTGAGTTCGACCCTCTCTTTTTGACCTTTTGATTCTAAGTTATATAAATACCGATATTTGGTTTGTTTTGGTGATTTGGGCTGCACCCGTTTTTAGACGGGTTGCCTACGTACCTCGTTAAAAAGGATCAAGCCTCACGTAGTTCCGTGCGGTGTTTTCATGCATCAGAGAATCAAAGTCCCGACCCACCTTCTAGGAAGGGTTGCCTAGACAATGATCCAACTATCATTTGCATGACATTTATATCTCGACCATGCATCATAAGATTAAACTAAACTCACCTTCTAGGAAGGGTTGCTTAATTTATCCCACTATCACGCGCATGATCAAGATTAGTGAGAGTTTGTTCATTGTTTAATTTTTATTTTTTTGTGACTGAATTTGGTCCTTAGTTTACCAAATTTCCTACGTATCCTTTATTAGGAATCAAGTCGTACGTAGTTCTTAAAGGGATAAATTTAGAATTTAATTTCATGACTTTCATTTGATATAAAAGTCAAAAATATATTTTGCGATTAAATTTAATATGTATCATTTTGTATTAAGAGAATATTTAAAATTTAACTTTATGACTTTCATTTCATATAAAAGTCAAATATATATTTTGCGATTGAATTTAATACATATTTATTTGTATCAAATTTCCTACGTATCCGTAAAAATAAACGGAATCAAATCATACGTAGTTCTTTTCTGACATTTACATTTACATAAAAGTTAATTTAATTTTTGCGGTTGAACTTGACAATTTATTAGTCAAGTTTCCTACGTACTCTTATAAAAGAGATCAAACCACCCGTAGTTCGTTAAAAAAAGTAATTTTTGAGTTTGATTTACGACTGTACCCGATAATATGTCGAGCTACCTACGTAACCATTTGAATGGCGCAAGTCCTTACGTAGTTCTATATGAAAAGATATATGGTTTTGATTTTTTTTATTTGCGACTGTACTCGATAATATGTCGAGCTACCTACGTAACCATTTGAGTGGCGCAAGTCCTTACGTAGTTCTACATAAAGATGTTTAATTACGATACATAATCGTAAATTTATGATCCTAATTATAAGATTTTGTCTTAATGGGATCACTTTTGTAAATAACATATTTATGGGTTATTTTTTATAAAAGTTAATTTTTATGGGTTTATTTTATAAATAAACCAATAGTTGAATTGGAAGGGACACCTTTCCACGTAAATTAATTTTACAACATTAATTTACTTTGTTTTTCTTTTCTTTTTTTTTTAAGAAAAATGATATGGGTCCCATTTTTCATTTGATTACTCTCTCCTACTTTCTTTTTTTTCTTTGTTTCTCCTTTTTTGTTGTCTTCCACAAGAAAGCATTTTATAGACATTATTGACAAAAAGCTATACTTGAATTCTTTTGAGAGACAAATTTGAAGAAGTATGGGAGTCCATTTACAAATGGATTAAGATTGTTGGAGGGAACCAAGGAAGAAGGCCATAGGCATAAAACGCATTTTTGTAGCAACATTTGGGAAGATTGCAACAATCGAAAGTAGTTACTTTAGATATAATTACAAGTCGGTGTAGTGGTCGAAAGTAAGCACTTTCGATCCAACTACGAGTCAATGTAGTGATCGAAAGTAGAAACTTTCGGTCCAATTACAGCAATTAGCGTCTATTTGATCCTTCAACTTGGAGGTGATAATGAATAAAATATTTTTCTTGGGTTTATTTTTGTCAACCCCAAACGTGACTTGGGATAATCAAAGAACCAAGTCTCAAGAGTTTTAATCATGTAAAGATGGTATTTGACTTCTTTCATTTGCCCTTTATTAGCATAATGTTGTTCCTCCTAACTCCCAAATTGAATCTTTCCTTCTTTTTTTGTTGTTGCAGTAACGTATGTTTGCAACTTAGTAAAATGAAGGAAGAAAAAAGACTTTTTTCTTGTTGTTTTATAGCCAAAGAAAATAGGAGCTAAAAAAAATAGAGTAATTAATAACCCCTAAAGCTTTTCCACCTTCCACATTTTACACGTCTGACACATTTTTTACCCATTTACTTCTTATTTTCTTTTATTTGTTCTTTTCTTTGTTTTCTTCTAACCATTTATTTTCTTCTTCTTCTTCTTTAATCACTTCTTTTCATTTCTCTGTAAAACTTAATACTCTCTTCATATCCTTGTCTCTTGCAGCAAGAGACCGGAGCAAATATGAAAAGGAAAAGCTTTAACCCGATATCGCAAGATCTAAGAAGTGAAGTGCGAGATGGTGAAGATTCGCTCTCGGCTACGATGAAAAAGAAGCGGAGTGTAAGAACTCCGTGTTTGGGCTTGAATCGATTTTGAGATCGTTCCTAGAGTTTGGATCTTTATTAGACCGTTGTTTTGTGTTTGTATTTGTGGAAAAGAAGAACGGAAATTCCGTTATATATATTTAAACTAAGACCAAAATCAAATCGAAGTTGATTTCGATCTACATGTGATTATAGGGGTAAAAGAATTCTCTTTCAATCCCACTACGCGTGTCGCAATAGTGAAACCATTTGATTTCAAACATATATGAGATTTGAATTCGATCAAAACCTTTATTTTGAGATGCCAAGGCTTCTTCGTCTCCTTCGGGGTACTTCATTTCCGGTTGATGTTCTTCTTCCGTTGCTCTTCTTTTTGTAGATGGCTAGAAAGAAGACCCTCATTGTTTCTTACTCTCCATGTACAAATTGAAAGAAGGCTAGTTTGAGAATTGGAGGTTCATACAAAAAAAGGAGTCTCCTCTCTCTGTATTTAATTTTGCTCTTTCTTCTTTTTCTTACTCCAGATTAGCCTCCCCTTTCTTTATTTTTAAAAGTCCTCTTCCCCACTTATACTTCAGTTGAAGAAAAGTTACGTGGTTTAGAGAAGTTATTGTTCGCCCCTAAACGTGCGTGCAAATAAGTTTTAATTATAAAACTAGAATAAAAGCAAGCGAACCTGCAGTGTACGGATCGGCGTAGATTAGCAAGTATTCCAGAGTATCGAACTCAGGGATTTGGGTGGGAACGAATTCAATTGTAGATTGTCAAGCGAGTTAATATGAGAGTTCTTGCAAATATTGGGAAAACAACAATCCTAAAGATCCAAGTATCCAGCTGTGGCAATCGATTCAAGATTTACTATTGATATAAAGACAGAGTTGAGATATGCAAAGGTATGCTAATGTAAGGTAATCGTACGGTGAAGTTCCAAAAACCTTATATGACTCACCTACAAGACACTCTCTATACATGGTTGTTGAGGCTTCAATATAGAAAGGTTCCAAAGGCAAGAATTTATGTCAAATACCAAAACTTGTAATCCAAGGATCAAGACTAACTTAACCGATTAAGGTTGTGACACTCATAATCGAGGTAGAGGTTGTTGAGGCTTCACTACCACCTAGAAAAGACAAGTCTAAACTGAGTTAAAGCAAATCTTTAACTTTGGATTAAAGTAAAAGCAGGCTCGTAGACTCAAGGGAAATCACGGTTAGTTCTTGAGGTTCCACGGCCGTGGACTCAAGAACAGGCCGTAATTTAAGGTTCGTCGGCGATTCTCTCTAACTCTCAGGGTCTAATTTGTTTACGATCAATCTATCATCATCTAAGCCACAACTATCAACCCTTCACCTTAGAATTGTTAAGGGTTTTTAGTCAATAACAGTCATATTGATATCAATTCAAGAATTAAAAGATTGAAAGATGAAAGCTTCCGAAAACTTTCAATAAACTCCAAACCAATCTCAAAGTCACAATCAAGAACGAATAACGTCACTAATTCCAAAATAGAACAAATAAACACAATCTTAGGTAAGAAGGAAGAACGGGATGTCAATCCGTCTTCTAAATCAAACCTAAACAAGAAGAGAAGTCTTCTTGCAAGAAACCTCCGAATCTTCCTTCAATCCGGGAATTATGGAAATCCCAACGGTAATCTCCACCAAAGTGCGAGATTTTTGGGAAAATCCAAATGTGAACGTAGATCTCCAATGAGATTCTCCAATGCCTCCCATAAATTAGCGGCGATCTAAACGGGGTGTAAATACGTCTAAGCGTGGATCCTGGAATCTCCCTTCGTCCGTCTTTTTATAGTGTAGGGCAAAATGTCGGCCCGGCCCAATCTTCAAAAGATCGTGGCTTCAAAGTGTGGCGAAAAAGATCGCCAAAATCACGGTCGTGGAAGGTTCCACGACCGTAATTTAGAGCGTGGAAAGTGTCACGGTTTGGACCATGGTTTCCACGACCGTAATAGTTACTGGAATGCATCACGCCTCTCTTTGCAAGGTTCCACGGCCGTGGAACTGAACGTGGTTTGTAATACGGCCGTATTTTAGAGCGTGGTTTAGGGCAAGAACGTGATTCTTCCCTAGCCTCGTGCATTCCTCAAGTTGAACTCCTTTTTGCTCCTAAGAATGCCCTCTATCCATGGACATACTCAATCAAATCTTCTTTGCTCGATTCCGTTCGGAAATAGCTCTTAAGTACCTATAATCAACATAAAGCTTGTGTAGACATCTATATCGACAATATAGGTAAACTATCTCACATATGCAACAATGCTCAATCAATGACTATCAATATGAATAAAAAACGTTTAGAAAACGTGCCTAAAATATCACAATATTTCATGCTAACAAATAACCCCATACTTGCAACTTGCTTGTCCCTAAGCAAGGTCTCTCAAAAAGCTTTTAGAATAAGAGTTAGGATGAAATATGTGTACCTTCTCAAAGCAATACTTCTTTCGGATGAATGTGTCTTCTAAAGAATAGATCATTCTCAAACCTTGCTTCAATCGTTATAAGACTTTCATACACTTATCCGAAGAGTAAAAAGCAAAGAAAATTCATGAATCAATTAAACTTCTAAACAAGCATCATAACCTTCAAACATTATCAAAATCAATCATAAGAAACTTCAATTTAGATCACAGAGTCATATAACATTCTTTTGATCTTAAGGACTTCCAAGGAAAAGGTCTAGAATGTGGAAGGGAAGGAAACTTTTAGGGAATGTGGTGCATGAATCCGGGAAAGTGGATAACTATTCCTTCTTCTTTTGCGGTTTCCGCAGCACTTTCAACTTAGAGCTTCGCTCTCTTCTTTTCATTTTTCGACTTTACTTTTGGAGTTATGGATAGAGGTGCACAAAAACCGAAGCCTAGGAGATTGGCGTTTCTCAATTTTTAAGAGATGCCTCAAACCCTTAGCGCACATACCATAATCCGCTAGGAATATCGCTCAATCCGACTTTGGCAAGACACAAACACCCGGATATGTGAATGGTGCCGAGTTACTCATCGTCATGATTGACTTCCCCAAACCTATAATTTCTTTCTATTCTTTTGATTGCAAATAATTGCTTTCATGGCCCTCCCACATCAAATATGCCTTTTTCATTCACTTCTCCAAGTTCCCGGATAGGTAAAGGAGGTTAATATTTCAATGAGGAGATAGATGATCAAAGAAAGAAGAAAGAAAGTATCGAATTGCCTTAATCATCTCAACAAGAAGCATAAGAACTTATAGTGTGATTTCAACTTCAATTTCTCAACATGATTTAGGTAATATTCTTCACATTATAAAACTTGCAAAAGAGGTGAAATTCATTCATTCAAATTCTTTTCAATTCACTATTCTTTTAAGCATGCAATTGTCATTAAACTCAATTCACAAGTAGTGATTATCATGGAAATCATCTCAATTCATTAGAAGCACAAAATTTTCAAAATTTTTCAATTTTTATGGGTTTTTCAAATTCTTTTTCATGCAATGCAATAATGAAACGTGCAACAATATAATGAACATGCAATGATAGTCTCGAATAAAAGCAAACATAGTGAGTAGAGTTATTACAAACTTTTAGTACATCCCACCCCATACTTAGGACGAACATTGTCCCTAATGTTCAAAATAAAGAAAGAAAAAGAAAGAAAAGAAAAAGAAACTCACAAAGTGGTGGTGGAATGTCTAAAGCGAACGGTCAATCATCAAATCACTGCGGCGCTGGTGGAGGCGGAAATGGAGTGAAGCTGGAGTCATAAAACCGCCCAAACTGCTGGCGGTAGACATCCCTCATCATGTGGTCGAGGTCGTCTAAGCGTCCATCTCTAGCATCGGCTCGGATCTCCAATGCTCCAACTCTCTCTGAAAGGCCAATAGCCCAATCCGGCATCTGCTCGTACCATCCCGGGGCCTGGCTGTACCATGTTGGGGCGTCGGATGGTGCTGGTGCTGGTGGTGGTGCTGCTGGCTGCTCTATGGACCAAGGAGGGGGAACGTCATACCATGTGGGAGGTGTGGTCATCCACGTAGGCCTCTCACTCACGCTAGCGCGGCGAGAAGACGAGCCTGAGGCTCTAGCTGGACGTGGAGAACGTCGACGTACATCGGGGGCCGCCTCCGGCTGATCCGGAAACGTGCCAAACTCCTGCTCGGCTCCTCCACCCTCAAACTGATCTCTCATATCCTCCTCCTCAACAACCGGTGGTGGGACATACGGGGGAGCTACTATCTTGTTCGCATGCATAGCAGCGAACGTCTCCTTCCAATTATGGCGTCCCGCCATAATGGAGTAATCCGGCAGCCACTCTATACCCCTGCCCGTCCTACTCTCCCAAGGCATGCCCGCATAAGGCGGACCTCTATGTGTGGGGAAAATGAGACCCCTAACCATGAAAGCATGTAGTCCTAAAGGAACGGCCGGTATGCGGGTGCAAGCAGAAAAATCAACACCCAAGCTCCTAGCAATGTGGGTAACTATCCCACCATATCCTATGTTGCCCTTCTTCTTGTTCTTGAGCTTGCTCATAGTAGCAGCCAAGAGAGTAGCACAATCAGCACGGCGTCCATAAAGCATGGAGTAAAGCAAGAATAGCTCATCCGTCTTGATCTTTTAGGGCGTCTTCGTCCTAGGAAAGAGACACTCCGAAAGAACACGGTGAGCTATCTTCAAGGCTAGATGGTACATCAATCTAGCCTTGGTATCAGCGGGTTGCCAACGGTCCTCGTCGGCGTAAATCATCGCAACCTCCTTCCAAAAGTCCTTGGCGTAAACGCCACTAGGAAATCGACCATTAAAGGTCTCATGAAACCCGAAAATGGTCCCAAACTCACGAATGCTAAGATGATAGTCTCTTTCCATAAGACGGAAAGAGACGGTCCTGTCTACGTGGCTGTGCTCGAAAGACGTCACAACCTCCCGGGTAATCTCCTCATAAGCGTCTTCTCGGATAGCCGAGAAGACAACTAGTCCGGCTCTATCCAAGAGCCAAGTAAGGTCATCTACAATTTTGAGAGGAGCTAGGTCCTCCAACAACAAGTATCTAGGGCCAATCACAACCCTCTCCTTGATCCCCTCGAGTGCATCGAGATGATCCTCGTGTATGGTCGGGATTCTAGGGTGAGGGGGTGAAGATGGAGGTGAAGGTGAGGATGGAGGTGAAGGGGAAGATGGTGGTGGTGCCCTAGAGGATGAGGAGGAGGAGGGATTACCCTTCCTTTTCTTATTCTGATCATTTTTCTTCTCTTTAATCCTCCCCGAAACTCTTCTCACAAAATCCATTCTGCTCAAAATTACGGTCTGTTCTTCAGAAACCACGGCCGTAATTCCCCCAGAGACCGTGATTCGTCTCAGAAAATCACAAATCTCAGCAAATCAACAATCAATCTCCACAACAGGCAGTCCTAGTCTAATTTCTTCCAATCTTAATCAGTTCTTCCTAAAATCTCTAACAAAAACGAACCAAATCGGCAAAAATCAAGAAGAGAGAAAAAAACCTAATTTTCGGATTGAAAAATCCGAATTGTGCGTTCGTTGGTGAATTTCCGCTCGATTCGTCGCTTGGATCTTGTTTGTGGTTGAATTTGCTTCAGTTTAGGAAGAAGAATCGTTAAAAACGATTAAGAAACGAGGATTTGAGAGAGGGTCGTGGATTTTCGGCAATTAGGTCGTGGAAAGAGGGGTTTGGGTGATTTTTGTGAAGAACGTGGTTTATATAGTGGCCGGCAAAATTTTTGAAAATCACGGTCTGTCGAGGTGTTCCACGGCCGTGGAAATGTACGGAATCGTGGTTTTGGTGATTTTTCAAAGGCTTTTGGAAATTACGGGCATTGTAGCTATGACGACCGTAATTTAGGCCGTGGAACCCTCTGTAAAGCTCCAAAGTCCAAATTTCGTCGCTTTTCTTCAACATTATCTTCCCTTTTTCCTTTTCCATCGTTCCTACAACCAAAAACACGAACATACCGGAAGAAATCGAGGCAAAATAAAGCAAAAACGTCTATTCTAAGCTAAACTATGAATCAAAAACAAAAAAAGAATGCATTACCTTAGGTTGCCTCCCAAGAAGCGCTTTGTTTAAGGTCCGTAGCTAGACCAATCTCGCACTTATTCGAGTGCGGTAGGCGCGAACTCTTCAGCTTGGAGTTCCGGCGTATACTTCTTTAGTCGTTGGCCGTTCACCTTAAAACTTCCGCTCGCTTCACCCCATACTTCAATTGCACCATGGGGAAAATACGCTTAATTAGAAAAGGTCCGGTCCAACGGGATTTAAGCTTACCTGGAAAGAGGCGAAGCCTTGAATTGAAGAGGAGAACTTGATCTCCTTCTTTGAAGTCCTTTGGAATGATATGCTTATCATGCCAACGCTTTGCTCTCTCTTTGTAGATCTTAGCGTTTTCATAAGCGTTCAAGCGGAGTTCATCCAGCTCATTAAGGTCTAGGAGACGCTTCTCTCCCGCTTCCTTCATGCCGAAATTCAGCCACTTGATAGCCCAAAACGCTTTGTGCTCCAACTCCACCGGCAAGTGACAAGACTTCCCATACACAAGGTTGTATGGTGTGGTTCCTATGGGAGTCTTGTACGCAGTCCGGTACGCCCATAATGCGTCGTCAAGCTTCAAGGACCAATCCTTCCTAGTCCTTGAAACCGTCTTCTCCATAATTCCTTTGATTTCCCTATTTGAGATCTCAACTTGTCCACTAGTTTGTGGATGATAAGGGGTAGCGACCTTGTGAGTAACCCCATACTTAGCTAGAAGAGCTTCAAAGCGACGGGCTATGAAGTGAGAACCCCAATCACTAATGATAGTCCTTGGCGTCCCAAATTGTGGAAAAAATGGTTTTGTTGAAGAACTTAACCACCACCATGGCATCATTTGTGGGAGAGGCAATTGCTTCCACCCATCTAGAAACGTAATCTACCGCCAATAGTATGTATTGGTTTCCACAAGAAGATGGGAATGGTCCCATGAAATCAACTCCCCAAACGTCGAAAATCTCCACCTCTTGGATGTTGTTGAGGGGCATCTCATTCCTTCTAGAAATATTGCCTGTTCTTTGACAAGCATCGCAACAAGAAACAAAGGATTGCACATCTTTAAATAAAGTAGGCCAAAAAAATCCAGATTGCAATACCTTTGCGCTAGTCTTGTTTGAACTAGCGTGTCCTCCACAAGGTAGTGAATGACAATGGCAGATGACACTTTGCATCTCATCTTCCGGCACACATTGCCGAATGATGTCATCCGGACCTCTCTTAAAGAGGAGAGGCTCGTTCCAATAGTATTCCCGGATGTCCTTAATGAACTTCTTCCTTTGTGCGTAGGATAGTCCGGGTGGTATCTCCTGGCAAACCAAATAGTTAACAAAATCAGCAAACCATGGTTCGTTACCTTTGGAGATTACGTTGATGCACTCCTCTATGATGTGTAGGTGTTCGTCCGGAAAGGAGTCATCAATGGGCAAATGGTCGTCCTCTAGATGTGTTAGGCGACTCAAATGCTCCGTAACAGAATTTTCGGAACCTTTTTTGTCGCAGATCTCAAGATCGAATTCTTGTAGGAGAAGAATCCATCTAATTAGCCTTGGCTTCGCATCTTTCTTTGCAAGGAGGTACCGGATCGCAGCATGATCCGTGTAGACAATCACCTTTGCACCTACAAGATAAGAGCGAAACTTGTCAATAGCATAGACAATGGCTAAAAACTCTTTCTCGGTAGTGGCGTAGTTGAGCTGCGCTTCGTCTAGCGTCTTGCTAGCATAGTATATGGCATGGGTTTGCCCTTCCTTTCGTTGTCCAAGAACAGCTCCAATAGCTACGTCACTAGCATCGCACATAACCTCAAAGGGAAGAGTCCAATCCGGAGGTTGGATAATGGGTGCTGAAATTAGAGCTTGCCGAATTGTGTTAAACGCATCCAAGCATTCCTGCGAAAACTCAAAAACTGCATCCTTCATCAATAGATTAGTGAGCGGTTTTGATATCTTAGAAAAGTCCTTAATGAAACGTCTATAGAATCCAGCATGTCCTAGGAAACTTCTTATCCCTTTCACCGAAGTTGGGGGAGGAAGTTTCTCTATGGTCTCTATCTTAGCTTTATCCACCTCTATCCCTCTACTAGAGACTAAGTGACCTAATACAATTCCTTTCCTAACCATAAATTGACACTTTTCCCAATTAAGAACTAGGTTAGTGTCTTCACACCTTTGCAAAACAAGAGAAAGGTTAGAAAGGCAATCGTTAAAAGAGGAACCGTATACTGAGAAGTCGTCCATGAAGACTTCCATGATTTCCTCTATGTATTCGGAGAAGATGGCCATCATGCACCATTGAAAGGTGGCTGGGGCGTTACAAAGCCCGAACGGCATTCTCCTATAGGCGAACGTACCCCATGGGCACGTAAATGTGGTCTTCTCTTGATCATCCGGATGTATCGGGATCTGAAAGAAACCACTATAACCGTCAAGGTAGCAAAAATGTGAATGTTGTGCTAACCTTTCAAGCATTTGATCAATGAACGACAACGGGAAGTGATCTTTCCGCGTAGCATTGTTGAGCTTGCGGTAGTCTATGCACATCCGCCATCCTGTTACGGTCCGGGTAGGAATGAGTTCGTTGTTCTTGTTAGTGATGACTGTCATTCCTCCCTTCTTCGGAACTACTTGAACCGGACTCACCCACTTACTATCGGAAATAGGGTAGATGATACCTGCATCAAGAAGTTTAAGAATTTCCTTCTTGACAACCTCCTTCATGGTCGGATTTAACCGTCTTTGAGGTTGTCTTGAAGTTCTAAAATCCTCCTCCATTAGTATCTTATGCATGCATAGGGAGGGTTTAATTCCTACTAAGTCGTCTATAGTATAGCCTAAGGCTTTCCTATGTTTCCTAAGGACAGTCATAAGTTGATCATGTTCATCTATGCTAAGATCAGAGCTAACAATAACCGAAAAGGTAGAATTAGGTCCAAGAAAAGTGTACCTTAGATGAGTAGGAAGTGGTTTTAGTTCCATCACTTTCGGAGCTTCCAATGATCCTTGAGGAGCATCCGATGTCTCCTTAGAAGTTTCTAAGGGTGTTGAGTGTGTTGGAGAAGAATCAGAAAAAGTTGAAGAAGTGTCCCGATCACTCTCTTCCACGGCCAAAATTACGGGCTCCCCATGTCTTCCACGGCCGTGGTTTAGAGCGTGGAAGAGAAATACGGTTGTCACATCTTCTCCATGACCGTATAAATCCCTGGAATGGAGGACGGTTTTGGTTGTGAAATCCACGGTCGTGGAATACAGGGTATGACCGTGGATTCTAACATTCTCAGCCTCATCGTGGAGTTTCTCAAATTCCACTTCATGTACCTCTTCTTGTGCTTCTAAGGCTTCAATTGCCTCATTGCACTCTTCTTCTTCCCCTACATTGGTTAGACTCATAGTGATAACTTTTTGTAAGGGATCGTTGAAAAGAATCGCACTTACTTCCTCCCTAGACAAACCTTCTTCATCTTGGATATCGTATATATCCTCGTCAAAGATTGACTCTTTCACTAGAGTGGAAAGAACGAACTCTACTTTCTCTTCTCCAATATCAAAAGCGAGTCTACCATTCTTGCAATCGACCATGCAGCCGGAAGTTGCAAGAAACGGTCTTCCGAGTATGATCGGGACCGGACTATCTGCAGGAATGTCAAGCACGACAAAATCAATGGGAACAAAGAATTTACCTAGCTTGACCGGGACGTCTTCTACAATACCGACGGGGCAAGTGATGGATCGATCCGCCATGTATAACGTCATCTTCACCGGTTTAGGATCGCCTAAACCGATCTTCCTGCACAATGCAAGTGGTATGATGCTCACACTTGCTCCTAAGTCACATAAAGCGTCATATGTGACATCTCCCACTCCAATGGGAATGCAGAATGACCCCGGATCCTTCAATTTTGGGGGCATTTTCTCCTTCATGGTCTTGATGAGATCCGAAGAATCCGAACTCATCTTGACCTCACCGAAATCTTCTAACTTCCTCTTGTTAGAGAGAGCTCCTTCAAGAACTCGCCATAAACTGGCATACCTACAATAGCATCAATAAATGGTATATTAATATGCAGCTTACTCATGAGTTCTATGAACTTACCGAATTGTTTATCTAGGCGCGCTCGCGCTCTAGATTGAGGGAATGGTAGGGGAGGTTTGTAAGCTGGAGGAGGAACATAGCATCTTCCTTCTCCTTCCCCTTCTCTTTGTCCTTCTCTACGGGGACTTCAACGAATGTAGGCTGCGGATCGGTGGTAGTCACTCCGCTCCTAGTTGTTATCGCCATCACCCTTCCCTTAGGGTTGTCCTCCGTCTTTCCTGGAAGCTTCCCTTGATTCCTAGGAACTTCCTCCGCATGGTTGAACATTTGGTTTTCTAAAACCTTTTGAGCTTTATCAACCTTAGAAACTTGATCATCAACCTTGATGAGGCGGTTCTCTAACCCTTGAAGCTTTCCCAAGATCGTCTCCAACATGGGATCGGGCTTCTCCTTTCCCGAAGTGTTTCCTCCATTTGATGTTTGCCCCTGGCTTCTCAAAGGAGTAGAGGAAGAGGAAGGTGGAGTTAGTAAATTAGAATTGGAAGGATAAGAGTTACCGGAATTTTGTTGATTGGAGCGCCAATTGTTGTTACTTGAACTCCTATTGTTGTTCCAATTGTTGTTCCGGCCGTTATTATTGTTGTTGTTGCCATTCCAATTGTTGCTCCGGTTATTATTCCGGTTGTTGTTGTTGTTGCGGTTTGTGTTATCACCGCCATTGTTGTTGCCCACATAACCAACATCCTTCCCTTGTTTCTTTGGGAAGTTGGTCTTGATAGCCTCCTTCAACTCTTTGATTTCATTATTGAGGGAGAAAATCTAATTTTGAGCTTCATGTGTGAGCTTTGCTCTTTGCTCCACACGATTTCCCTCCACTTTCCGGTGGGAATACTTCTCTATGACTCTTGCTTGCTTCTCAATGAAGTCCCAAGCGTCATCTTCTCTCATGTCCATGAACGTTCCACATGAGAGGGATTGGAGGTTGAATTGCGTTCCCGCATCCAGCCCCTTATAGTAAATCTCCAGCAAGGCAAGTTTGGATATGCCATGATGAGGGCAATCCAAGAGCAAATCCTGAAACTTTTCCCAAGATTGAAACAAACTTTCGTTAGGTTTCATGGAAAAAGCATTAATCTTACCTCTAAGTTCCGCCGTTTTGGAAGGCGGAAAGAATTTGGTGAGGAACTCCGCGGAAAGGCTTTCCCACGTATCCAGTTTCCCATTAGGAAGAGCTTGGTACCAAGACAACGCTTTCCCTTTCAAAGAGAAGAAGAAAGGCTTGAGCTTGTAGCTGTTGGTAGTAGCATTCTTCGGTCTCATCGTCTCCATCATACACTTAAAGTTTTGCAAGTGTTGGTGTGGAGATTCGGCGCTTGTCCCGCCAAATTGGTTTTGGCGAACAAGAGTAATAACTTGAGGGTTAAAGCTAAACCCTTGTACATCTTCAGCATCAAAATTCACGCCCAAACGGCGTGGTTGTTGTGTTGGATCCATCCGCTGGCCAAGAGTTCTTGGCTCGTTATCCACACGTTCGATCCTTGCGTTCTTAGGTGGAACACGACGATCAGTAGCTCCTTGTGGATAGAAAGGATTCACATTGACCGTGGGGTCAATCTCCTCTAACGGTGGCATGGAAGAGTCACTATCATCTGCGGATGAATGACTTCTTCTTCTTCTTGATCTTGATGCTCTTTTTGAGGATTTCTTGCTTCCCTTATTCTTAAGGTCGCTTAGTTCTATTCTCATTTGGAACATCTAATCCTGTAGATTGTTTAACTTGGGATTGATGGCGATCCATCTCATCCCGGCGAAGATTCTCGTTCCATCGGAGTTGAGCTTCTTTCTCCGCCAACTCCGCTTGAAAATCACGTTCGTTTTCTTCAGCCATCTTCTTTTCCTTGCGCTTTTGCCTTAAAGTTTTCTCTAGCTCTTGATCAAGAGGTAAGAGATCTTCGGTGTTCCTAGACCTGCGCATGCACTCAAAGTAATATCAAATAGCGAGAGCAAGCTCCCAAGCTTGACAACCAGCAACCGGATTCGGCTGAAACCAAATCCCCAACAACGGCGCCAAAAACTTGTTCGCCCCTAAACGTGCGTGCAAATAAGTTTTAATTATAAAACTAGAATAAAAGCAAGTGAACCCGCAGTGTACGGATCGGCGTAGATTAGCAAGTATTCCAGAGTATCGAACTCAAGGATTTGGGTGGGAACGAATTCAATTGTAGATTGTCAAGCGAGTTAATATGAGAGTTCTTGCAAATATTGGGAAAACAACAATCCTAAAGATCCAAGTATCCAGCTGTGGCAATCGATTCAAGATTTACTATTGATATAAAGTCAGAGTTGAGATATGCAAAGGTATGCTAATGTAAGGTAATCGTACGGTGAAGTTCCAAAAACCTTATATGACTCACCTACAAGACACTCTCTATACAGGTTGTTGAGGCTTCAATATAGAAAGGTTCCAAAGGCAAGAATTTATGTCAAATACCCAAACTTGTAATCCAAGGATCAAGACTAACTTAACCGATTAAGGTTGTGACACTCATAATCGAGGTAGAGGTTGTTGAGGCTTCACTACCACCTAGAAAAGACAAGTCTAAACTGAGTTAAAGTAAATCTTTAACTTTGGATTAAAGTAAAAGCAGACTCGTAGACTCAAGGGAAATCACGGTTAGTTCTTGAGGTTCCACGGCCGTGGACTCAAGAACAGGCCGTAATTTAAGGTTCGTCGGCGATTCTCTCTAACTCTCAGGGTCTAATTTGTTTACGATCGATCTATCATCATCTAAGCCACAACTATCAACCCTTCACCTTAGAATTGTTAAGGGTTTTTAGCCAATAACAGTCATATTGATATCAATTCAAGAATTAAAAGATTGAAAGATAAAAGCTTCCGAAAACTTTCAATAAACTCCAAACCAATCTCAAAGTCACAATCAAGAACGAATAACGTCACTAATTCCAGAATAGAACAAATAAACACAATCTTAGGTAAGAAGGAAGAACGGGATGTCAATCCGTCTTCTAAATCAAACCTAAACAAGAAGAGAAGTCTTCTTGCAAGAAACCTCCGAATCTTCCTTCAATCCGGGAATTATGGAAATCCCAACGGTAATCTCCACCAAAGTGCGAGATTTTTGGGAAAATCCAAATGCGAACGTAGATCTCCAATGAGATTCTCCAATGCCTCCCAGAAATTAGCGGCGATCTAAATGGGGTGTAAATACGTCTAAGCGTGGATCCTGGAATCTCCCTTCGTCCGTCTTTTTATAGTGTATGACAAAATGCCGGCCCGGCCCAATCTTCAAAAGATCGTGGCTTCAAAGTGTGGCGAAAAAGATCGCCAAAATCACGGTCGTGGAAGGTTCCACGACCGTAATTTAGAGCGTGGAAAGTGTCACGGTTTGGACCATGGTTTCCACGACCGTAATAGTTACTGGAATGCATCACGCCTCTCTTTGCAAGGTTCCACGGCCGTGGAACTGAACGTGGTTTGTAATACGGCCGTATTTTAGAGCGTGGTTTAGGGCAAGAACGTGATTCTTCCCTAGCCTCGTGCATTCCTCAAGTTGAACTCCTTTTTGCTCCTAAGAATGCCCTCTATCCATGGACATACTCAATCAACTCTTCTTTGCTCGATTCCGTTCGGAAATAGCTCTTAAGTACCTATAATCAACATAAAGTTTGTGTAGACATCTATATCGACAATATAGGTAAACTATCTCACATATGCAACAATGCTCAATCAATGACTATCAATATGAATAAAAAACGTTTAGAAAACGTGCCTAAAATATCACAATATTTCATGCTAACAGTTATACCCATTAACCTCCCACTAACCTTTTTCTTTTATATAACTTTTTCTTTATCAAGTATATTTGTACTCAACTTGACAGAGAATGACTTTTTTTTATATTTTAATTTTAATTTATTAATTTAGTATAATATCAGCTAATTAGTATATTTAGCTTTCATACTAAATTGATACAGATTAGGAGTAGACTATGTTTGAACCATAATTTTTAACGACTTAGATTCACACTTAATGTTTGTGGCACATTTTATATATATATATATATATATATATATATATATATATATATATATATATATATATATATATATATATATATATATATATATATATATAAATATGTCCGTAACTTTGATGATAAAATTTTAGCTTCATGCGAAATTTTGAGTAATTAATCGTTTTTTTTATTTCATGAAATTTAAGATTTGCGAAATTTTACCCCCAAACATGGTATATGATAATTCCGGTATGTAAAATTCCGGTCCGGTATGTGAAAATTCCGGTATGTGAAATTCCGGTATGTGGAAATTCCGGTATGTGATAATTCCGGTATGTGATAATTCCGGTGTGTGAAAAAAATTCTTCATTCTAGAAAATAAATAAAAAATAAAGAAAATAAAAAAGACAAAAAAAATTAATAAAGGAAAATAAAAAAAGAAATTCAGTTTTTAAAAAGCATTTGGAAGAAAGAAGAAAACAAGAGGATGGAGAAAGTTTGACGGTAAAAAAAAATAAGTGGGGTATATTTACTTAATTGAAAAACAAAAAAGCCTACTTACTATCACAATTTCTCTAAATAGCCCACTAACCAAATTTGCCAAAAACAAAATGGGTGAAATTAACACATGTTTAGACTTTAGTGACGGTGAATAATATTTGAATTATTGACATTTAAACCAAGTGATATTTAACATTATGGCCAGTATGTGAACTTGTCTTAATCACAAATATATTTTTGACGAAGATAGTGGTTTTCGCGCATTTAATCAAGATTATTATACATAAAAACAGTAGTACAAGTAGTCCCGGATGTTTTTTAATTCGCAAGTGTGCAACACTCCCAACACATATTTATACATACGCAGACGTAATCGATCTCCTTAGACTCGTTTGCTATAATTACACACGTAGTCTAGCTCCTTAGACTCGTTTGATATGATTTATACGGAAATAAAAATTTATGAAACAATTTGATTTACTAGGCTTTTTTTAGTTTTGTGTTTAGTAAATGTACCCTTGAGAGAAGAGTGTGTAGAGCTTGAGAATAAATACAAAAGGTTAGGGTATATTTACTTAATTGAAACATTAAAAATCCTAGTTACTACTCTAGTTTTTCAAAAAGGCCTAGTTACCAAAATTGCCCAAAATTTATTAGTTGAATTATTTCCATTTTTATTCTAAATATATTTCTGTAAGTTATCAATAAATTACATTTAAAATTGAAAGCACCCACTAACCCACTATTTTGTATCACCAAAAAAAGTTTTTAATTTCATTCTTCTCAATCTTAATTTATAAACGGACAAATTAGGTAACTAGGTTTTTTTGAGAGCATACAATAGAAACTAGGCTTTTTTATGTTTTTCATTAACAAAATATACCCAAATTAAATTTACCATCCAAAAAACAGTTAATTACCCCAAATTAAATTTTTACCTGCCCTCTATTCTTCCCATCACTTCCAGTACAGATTTTATGTGGCCGCAATATCAGTTGGCGTCTATGATGTAAAGTTGTTGATCAACTGCTGGCTTCTCACGTTGAATTGGCAGGTAGTCACCTTGGACTTGGGTCGCGTTAGCCAACTCCTCGGGAGATGAATCACTACCCTAACAACAATTACATAAACCATCAGACATTTGTTCTTTCTTTTCTTACAAGATCGAAATAAACATGGTCAACTCACCTTGATTTTCTTGGCACGCCTTGGGAAGATAACCAACTTGGCCTTGTAGGTCTTCAACCTCTGCACATTGGAGAGAGCGGTTCTTGCACATTTGATCAACAACTATGTATATGGCCGGTTGATGCAACTTTCTTGTTAATACATGCGGCCTGAGGGAGAAATACAAAGTTAAGATCGCATTGAAACGAAACATAAAATTGCAAAAGGACAACTTATTTTTGGTAATAAAGAATGCTTTTTATACTGTGTTGATCAAGAACATTATAACATGTACCGAAAACAATCTTCACACTATGTAAATTTTAGGGGAAAAAATAGAGTCTGCAAGTCTAATTAAGAATCATAAGTTAACCAGTCCACTTTCAACCCATCCTGCTACACATTTTGCATAGGGCATAATTTGCCCAAAATACATCTGCAGGAACTACGACAACAATAAAGAGAGCACAACAAAATTCAATGCCAGAAAACCTAAAACCAGTAACATACCAGAATACCGTTATACATCAAACATTCCTTGTAAATGTCTGGAATATCACTCAGTGGCATCCTTGTTGAAGATACTGATTGTATTTTTCTCATTAGAGCTTGACAACTTATATAAAATGTCTGATATGTAACATGTCCGGTATGTAAATGTTCGGTATGTAAATGTTCGGTATGTAAAATGTCCGGTATATATTTGAGAAATTCTCATACCGGAATTTCTCATACCAGAATTTCTTGTATGAAATTTCTGGTATGACATTTCTGGTATGAAATTTCTGGTATGAGAATTCTAGTATGAGAAATTCCGGTACGAGAAATTCAGTCCAGAAAATAAAAAAAGAAAATAAAAAATAAAAAAAATGCAAGAAAAATAATAAAAGAAAACAAATTAAGTAATTAAAAATAAAATAAAAATGAAACAATTTGGTTTACTAGGCTTTTTCTAGTTTTGTGTTTAGTAAATATACCCTTTGAAAGAAGAGTGTGTAGAGTTTGAAAATAAATACAAAAGGTTGGGGTATATTTACTTAATTGAAACATTAAAAAACCTCGTTACTACTCTAGTTTTAAAAAAAGGCCTAGTTACCAAAATTGCCCATTATTTAATAGTAGGTAAAAATTATTAATCCTTCTATTTAGAAAATATAAGTTTTAATTTTTAAAGGGCAATTTTGGTAACTAGACCTTTTTGAAAAAATATAGTAATAACTAGGCTTTTTAATGTTTCAATTAAGTAAATATACCCCAACCTTTTGTATTTATTCTCAAACTTTACACACTCTTCTCTCAAGGGGTACATTTACTAAACACAAAACTAGAGAAAACCTAGTAAACCAAATTGTTTCTTAAATAAAACTGTTAAAAAATTGGGTACACTTTCTTAAATAAAAACTCAAAAAGACCTAGTAGGCCAAATTCTCCCTTTATAAATTAATTAAATATGACGTTTTTCAAAATGTAATTAACTGTCAGTCTATTATGATACTCTAATTACAATCTAATTCATGCATGTTGGTGCTATCTTCACCCCGCAAAATGTAATTGCATAACATAACATAACTATCATTTATTTATTGTATTATCATTAGTTTTACAGCTGTGCTTTTCATGCGGAAGCTAGCTGGAACAACTCTTTGCACGTATCTGTTCAATCACTTGTAACATCTGATTTTTTGGGATATTCATTTGATATATTATTCTACCCATATAAAATTAATAATTGAAACAATGTTATTGAAGAAATAAATACAGCCATATAGAGAGTGGAAAAATCTCTAAAATGAAAAAGAAAGTAAGTGAAGATGGAGAGGTTTCACGATCAACAAAAAAGTGGAAATCGTATCCAAACGGAGCTTGACGCCGGAGCTCTCTTCATCCTCAAATCCAAAGGTATCGTCTTTTCTTCTGAACAGTAAAGTTTTAATATTAAATTAATAAAAATAACGTACGTACATGTAGGATCATGGTGGCATTGCGGGTACCATTTGACGATGTCGATAGTGGCGCCGACGTTGCTGAGCTTGCCCTACGCCTTCACCTTTATCGGTTGGGCTGCCGGATTAGTTTGCCTTGTCATTGGAGCCTTCGTAACCTTCTACTCCTACCACCTGCTCTCACTCGTGCTCGAACGTCAGGCTGACAGTGGCCGTCGCCAGCTCCGCTTCCGCGACATGGCCGTTGACATCCTAGGTTCGTTCCATATGCAATTTCTACCTATCCATTGATTAGTTTTCTGGTTCTGTTGGTAAATTTTTTTTTATTAGTTTATTAAAACTGAACTCATTTTTATTTTTTGTACGTATGTAGGACCACGATGGGGAAGATATTACGTTGGTCCAATCCAGTTTTTAGTATGCTACGGTCTTGTTGTTGGTTGTACTCTTCTCGGAGGCCAATGTATCAAGGTTCATCAATCTGAGATTCAATCTTGTTAATCGATTGCATAATGTAAATCACTGATCCTCGTTTTCTTCCTTAACCAGGCAATCTACGTACTGTCAAATCCTGAAGGGAAAATGAAGCTGTATGAATTCGTCATGATATTTGGAACCCTGCTATTGATTTTAGCTCAAATACCATCCTTTCACTCTCTACGCCACATCAATTTGCTTTCTTTACTTCTTTGCCTTGCCTACAGTGCTTGTGCTACTATCGGCTCTGTCCAGATTGGTAATCAAGCATAGATCAATACTTACAATTTTAAACCCATAGAATTCTTGTTTATCACTTACATTCATCAATCATACAGGAAATTTATCTAATGCCCCAAAAAAGGATTACTCAATGTCCGGTGATGCTACAAATCGCTCATTCGGAGTTTTTAATGCAATTGCTATCATAGCAACAAGTTTCGGAAATGGAATTATTCCCGAGATTCAGGCAACCCTAGCACCACCGGTGAAAGGAAAGATGTTAAAGGGACTCTGCATTTGCTACGCGGTGGCTTCCGTTACCTTCCTCAGCGTTGCAATCTCCGGTTACTGGGCATTCGGAAACCTATCTACCGGACAAATCTTAAGCAATTTCATTGACAGTTCTGGCAATCCCTTGCTTCCTAAATGGTTCATTTTCATGACCAATTGCTTCGTCATCCTCCAATTAGCAGCTGTCGCCGTCGTAAGATCTCAGATTTTTCTTCAATTTACGATTTACAAAGCTTGATATCGTTTCTCTATTTCTCTGATTTTGCGATTTCGGTAGGTTTATTTGCAGCCTACGAACGAGGTGCTAGAGAATATGTTTTCTGATGTAGATCAGAAACAATACTCGGCCAGGAATGTGATTCCAAGGGTGATTTCACGGTCTCTCTCGGTCGCCATGGCAACCACGGTGGCGGCAATGCTGCCATTCTTCGGCGACATTAATGCCGTAATCGGAGCTCTAGGATTTTTGCCGTTGGATTTCGTCCTCCCGGTCATCTTTTACAACTTGACGTTTAAGCCCTCTAAACGCAGCGTTTTGTTCTGGGTGAACGTGACCATTGCTGTGGTGTTCACCGCTTTAGGGTTCGTAGGTTCCGTTGCGGCCGTTAGACAGATCATTCTTGATGCCAAAACCTTCAAATTATTTGCTGATGTATAAATTTGACTTCGTCCTCCCAGTTACCTAAATTGTCCTTCACTGACACAGTGACACCTAAATGCCGGAGTTTAAATTTGAACTCCACACGAAAATAGTGTGTCCTGCTCTCAAAATTAGTAGATTTTTTTTTATCTTTACTATGTTTTATAAAGAATATTAAGTAAATTAAATAAAGTTTTACGATTAATAAATTACAATAGCACCTCATTCTCACTAGAAGAGCACATGACTTTGTTGAAGACGAAGTGTTTGTACCGAGAGCTCTTTATGTCAAATTATTATGTCTTACTCTATGTGTCGCATCCCCTCGTCTTCACTACTTATGCCTCGTTCATTTTCAAAAAAACTCTAGCTTTGATCGTGAGATATTGAGAGAGAAAAAAGATCAAATCTAATCGCTTCCTTGAAGATTTTTCATGTGTTCGCATTAGCGTCTAAACTTTGCTTCATTGGAAGCTTAGGTAAAGCAATTTTGTTTACAAAGACGATTTACTTATTCTTTTCCGCTTCTTCATCTTGCTTTATGTTTTTAGGTTTGTCTTGAAAATATCGCTATGTTTTTACGAGTTCTTGCTTGAAGTTGTAATTTGTAAAGTGTAGAGATTTGTGAACTGAAAGCTTGTTTATTTCATTGATAAAGTATTGTTTATACATACAAATTTAAGGGGTAAAACAGTAAACTAACATATAAAGGATAAATACAAAATACAGCCTGATATACCAGGTCTAATCTCTAACACTCACCCTCAAACTTCAAGCTTACTTATGCCCAACTTCACAAACTACAAAATTTATAAAAGTTCAGAAATACTAGTCTACTCCAACGTGGTTACATATTTATAGAAGTTCATGAAAGTTACTGATATATACACGCAAAAACTAGTATAATTCTACTCTAATCTATGTACACCAAATCAGCTACACACAACTAAACTCGAGAGTAAATTACTTACTGATGACCAACTTCACAAACCACAAATATATAGAAGTTCAGGAAATACTAGTAACTCATGAAGGTTACTCGTGTCTAATCCGATTTACACATAATCAACTTCACAAACCACCAATGATATCATCAAAATTAGCTACAAATATCATAGTTTAATCCTATGTACACTAGTAATACTTACCGATGTCGATTAGTTACTGGGTTTGAAAAAAAGATCGATGTCTACACAATACACACAAATAATCAAGCCCACACCCAACTAACCTAGAAACCCAATCAATTACACACACCGAAATCCAATCAAAACTAATGATCGTAACCTAAAAAAAAATGAAAAACAAGGATTAGGGTTTCATACCTGGAGATGGAGAAGAGGAGAGGAGGAAATTCAAACATGGAGATTGAGTACTTTTCGAACTTATAGAGGAGAAGTAGATTTTTGTTCGAGAGGAGAAGCGAGTTGTTCTTCACTTGTCTTCTTCGCTCCATAGTTGGCTTTGCTCTCTTTCGCACAATATTAGTTTGTTTGTTTGTTTTTAATTTTTTTCCTTATTATTATTTTTGTTGACGCGTATATACTAACGATCTCTATCAGACGTTAGAATTTTTAACAGAGTTGGACATATTTTGGAAATCCTAAAAACATAGGGTACCAACCAAACTTTAAAAAAGTGTTGGGTAAATTTCGAAAAACCCCAAACCACAGGTATCAACCGGAATTTCCCAAAAATTAAATATGAAAATTTGAAATCCTACATTGCTCACTAACTAAATATGAACCGGTTTAATTCGGTTTCGAATAGTACGAATTAAAACAGATACAATCACAAATGTAATTCTGTCCAAACTGTTCAATCCGGACCGACTGTTCAGTCGGAGTTCGGCAAAGTTCTGATCCGAATACTCAACCCTACACACTTGTCGCTTATAACACGTATTTTCTTACAAATTTAGAGGGGCTGTGTGGATTGATGCGGATATACCTGTATTTGAAAACGTAAGAATGTATATCAAGCAGGTAATTTCTGAAATTATTGTACGGTAAACTACTAGTCTACTAGTTAGTAGTGCTATAGATTAAAGAAAAAACTAGTAACATAATAATATTGACAAATCCAATTGTGATGTAGATGTTCTATTAGTAACTATTATCATTCTTTTTGGATATGTATAATGCTCCATTTCATTCCCTTTCCGGATTCGTGATGCTCAAGATGAATGTGACAAGCTCATCGTCAATGTTATATTGCATAATAAGTCATAGATGATGGGTGTCCTAACCAACAACCCAGAAAAAAAGTGCAAAATATTAATTTAAAAGTGGAATGAAACAAAAGTTAGGTACACATACAATACAATGGCCGCTTCTTAGCTCTCCCCATCATTTGCAACACCACATTTTTGCTGATATCTCTCAAATTCCTTATCCCTGCAAAATTCCATTAACATAGCACAGAGAGATCTTGGTAAAGGGAAATGGAAACAGAGAACAGAGATGGAATAGAGGTTTCTCTGATTCACCCAGATGGATTCGATGCTGCTCATTTTTCCATTAAACCCAAGGGTAAGCTCATTATCAAGCAACAAATTTGAATTTTGTACTACCGTTGATCAGTAGATGAAAATTCTTCAAGTTCAAAACAGTTTACTTTCTCAAATTTGGATTTGAAACTTGAACCAACCATGTGTAATTTGATTGCAGATCTTTAAGTTCAAAAATTAAATTGGATTTGACTTTTGAACCAACTATATGCAATTTGATTGCAGATCTTTAAGTTCAAAAATTAAATTTGATTGCCGACCTTTGCCATGTGACTGAAATTGACCTTAATAATTAATGCTGTACTTTATCTTCCAAATTTAATAGGTTCATGGCTGCACTGTGGCTATCACTTGACAACCTCCATAGTTGCTCCACCTTTGTTGAGCCTACCATATGCTCTTGCCTTGCTTGGATGGGTTGGAGGGATTTCTTGTATCTTCATTGGAGCTGTTGTCACCTTCTACTCTTATAACTTGTTGTCCTTGGTCCTTGAGCATCAAGCTGATAAGGGTCGTCACAATCTTCGCTATAGAGACATGGCTAATGACATTCTTGGTAATTCATACTACTCCTTATACTTCAACATTTTGGTCTTCAAAAAAAAAAAAGTGATTTTACATGAAAATTGGGTGTAGTCTAAACCAATTGACAATAGAAGGAGTAGACAACGGATCTTAACAATTATGAACGGATCATATTGCAACTTTGACTTTACAAGCTTACTTGTTCTAGAGGTATATACTCAATAGGGTTCTCTGGTGATGTTACTATACAATAGGTGCAAGATGGGGGCAGTACTTTGTTGCTCCTGTTCAGTTCATAGCCTGTGGTGGCGCCGTGGTTGGATCTATTCTTCTGGGTGGAGAATGCATGAAGGTCAATCTTGTTTCTCTTTATTGGCACCTGATGTTCAATCTTGATCTGAAAAATGAAAACAGCATTAAAAAGTATACTTGTCATAATCACAATACTCAATTCTGATACTTGGACTTAGATTATGTAGATCATATACTCAATTTCATGCCCAAATGGAGAAATGAAACAATACCAATTCATTATGGTTTTTGGATGCTTGGTACTGATATTGGCTCAACTCCCTTCATTTCACTCATTGAGATACATAAACTTAATCTCTCTGCTGTTTAGCCTATTGTATAGCGCTTGCATAGTCGCTGCTTCGGTTGTCATGGGTAAGTCATAAACAGGTTAAACACCCATAAAATCTCTTAATTCAATTACAATGACAAATTGATCATCCAAACAAAAACGCAACCATTTCTTCATCTCAGGCAACTCATCACAAGGAACAAAAGACTATTCTTTGAGTGAAAACACTGGGGATCGCGTTATGGGATTCTTCAGTGCCATTGGAATGATAGCCACCACGTATGGAAATGGGATCATCCCCGAAATTCAGGTTTGAAATAGTGTTACACTGTCACACAAGTTCAGCAGGTGAGAGCAATAAGTAGATTCACGTATGAATTTGTGTTTGCAGGCAACTTTGGCTCCCCCGGTGAAGGGGAAGATGTTCAAAGGACTATGCATATGTTATGTGGTTGTGATGGTAACCTTTTTTGGGGTAGCAATCGCAGGTTACTGGGCATTCGGAAACCAAGTTGACAGCTTCATTGTTACAACCTTAGTTGATGACAGTAATCCTTGGTTGCCTCAATGGTTCATATTGCTCATAGTGATCTTAATCACTTTACAGCTAACTGCTGTTGCTGGGGTATAACCGCGCTCTCTCTCTCGTCTTTGCTTCTGTAAACCTCTCAACTTGAATTTTGACACTGGTATGTAAACAGGTCTATCTACAGCCCACAAATGAAGCTCTAGAGAAGGCGTTTTCGAAGCCATCATGCGAGCAATCCTCTACTCACAACATAGCAACAAGGGTGATCACACGATCACTCTCAGTCGTTGCTGCTACAGCAGTAGCAGTTATGCTTCCATTTTTTGGAGACATCAATGCCTTAGTCGGAGCCATGGGGTTCTTGCCCTTAGATTTTGTCCTACCCATGATCTTTTACAACCTAACAATTCATCCTTCCAAAAGAAACCCTCTCTTCTGGGTGAACAATGTCCTTGCAGTTGTGTTCTCGCTCGTGATGGTCATAGCTGTGTTTTCTGCAACCAGGCAGATTGTTCTCGACGCCAAAGACTATCACCTGTTCAGCTGAAATTTCCACATATACATCACTTGGTATACGTATATAGCATAGGAAGTGATGTAACTAAAATTTGTGTGAGTGAAATTTGTATAGAGACTAGAGAGCAATCATAAGAAAAACATTTGAATTGCATTTATTCCAATCAATTCCTGATGGGAAACATTGTTTGTTTTATTGGATTCTTCACAAGCTACATGCATAGCATGAACCTGATCATAGTTTTGAAAGAGAGAACTTATGGTTGAGCTAATCAATAACAAAACCCGGAAAGATCTAGATTCACTATTGAAACAGCAGGGAGTACTTCAGGTACAACCATTGCGAGCAGCCTAGCGCTTCATGCAAAGCCGGGATGGCCTGGTCCAGATGGACCCCCTCCCATCCTCATATTAGCATCTCCAGAGCCTACCAGAATATTATAGAGCAATGTTAGTCCAAATCAAAAGCCAAAACACTATAAGAAATCTAACTGGATGGTTAAACATATACCAGAACTGCGTGCACAATTCCCTCCCCTGTTAAACTCTTGGTCAAACATAGCCATTTTGATCTATTCAAATTATTGAAAAATGAATATGTCAAGGCAAACATTTTATTTACCATGCAAAATGAAAATTGACAGAAAAAGATGACATTGCAAGAAGTGTGCATAAGTGGGAGCTTAGATTTTACAGTAACACGGGAGTATGCTATCAGTGGTCCGGTAACAGCTCCTCCAACAAGGCCTCTAATCTGATGAGGAACTATTATAGCTAGATTTGTGGAGCGCTTAATTGTTCCATCAGCCAACACCTTGCTTGATGACATTCCTGATAAGCTTAAGATCTTGAAATGTCCCTATAAATCATCAAAAGTATACAATACAACTAAGACGATGATATAAATGAAAGGGCACATTATTACATCAACATTCACCTACAATAAAAAGTTATCAGAAGTTTGAACCTGTAGCTATAAATTAAGGCTAATAAAATAGTAATACGATTTGCAGCTAGAGGTAGTAAAAATTCCTTTTGTTCCCTTAGTATTATATGTACAATTTGCTCCCATAGAATTGTATCTGCAGTGTATATATACAAGTTATGCCGATATTGAGCAAATATGTATAGTTAATGTATTCAGAATGGGAAGTCCTAATTAGGAATATAACTTCAGCCAGTAAGAAGAGATCATGTCAACTTCTTTGGTGGTTCTGCATTTAACATGGTGTACACTAATTTGCATATACTAACCATTTTCCAGAATAAACTCATTAACTAGTCAGGAATAACAGTCTTAAACACACAAAAAGTTAGGAAAATCATTTCAACTTGTACAAGAATCCGCCAGCGTAATTGGCGGCTCTACACAATACATGACTAAAAAAAGAAAAGAACAAGAGCCTTGATTGTCTCTAATGAGAAATGTCTCTAGTTCATGTTAAAAGGGGACAAGGTAATGGAGAATGGGAGAACCATCAAAGAAAAATAAACCTCTTTACTTCTGAAAAATTGAGCATAAAGGAAAAGATACTGGCTGGAAGTGTGTTCTTTTGGTTACTATGTGAATGAAATCAGTAACAACAGAACAGAACCAGTTACCTGTTTCAGTGAATCTATACCAAAGGTTCCAATATGATTAAAAGAAAAGGGAGAACAAGAAGTAAGATCTTCTTAGCAGAACTAGAAACTCCTGTTGTTCCCTTAGCATTGTATGCATACAGTGTGTGTGTGTGTGTGTGTATATATATACACACTTCATTTCCATATTGAGTCAAGTGCTGTAGTTGATGTGTTGAGAATGAGAAAGCCATGTTAGGAATAAAATTTTCAACTTGTAACAAGAGGTCCTGTCAACTTCTTCGGCTATTCTATGTTTAAAATTGGCTAACACCAATTCGCAATTAAAAACCATTTTAAGAATAAACCTCAATAACTAGTTAGGATTAACAGTTCCCACAAAACAAACAAGTGTGAAATATCAGTTTAGCTTGCAAGAATAGGCACCGACGACTTAATTGGTGATTCTACACATAAAGGTTTTTTAAATCTTTTCCATAAGAGAAAGAACAAGAGGTTTAATCATCACAGCAACAAGGTAGTGGACAATGAGAGAACCATCAAAGTAAAATAAACCTCTTTACTGCTACTGACAAATTGAACATAAAGGGAAATATTCTGGCTGGAAGTGTTAATTTGGTGAGTAAATATTAGCCATTTTAATCATGAAAAGATTAGTAACAACAAAGCAGAACCAGCCAGCTCTTAAAGCGATTCAACACCCAAGGTTCCAAAATAATAACAAATTCTACTTTACGGGAGGAACCTGAAGTGTCATCACGCCGCCTGAGATGCTACTGTTTGGGATGGTAAGAGTGGAAACATAACCCTTTGCTTCAGCCACATACATTGCCTGATTTTCATGTTGGTCAATAAATTCATGCATCTTTGTGACAATGTTCTGCATATACAGTTTACCATTAGATATTGGAGCCCAAAAATTAACATTATAATCCATCCCAAAAATACAGTATACAAGTTAAAAGTTTTCCAATTACTTCTCCTGGCATCACAACAAATTGCACTGCCCTTGTCCAAGTCCCTACAGAAAGTAAAGAAAGAGATAAAGAAGAAAATATTATGTTTACGAACAATTTAAGGAATAGATCAGAAATAAAACACAAGAAAGATATAATGTTCTCAATTGCCCCTAAAATATTGTTTATAATCATTTTCCTAAATTGCTGCGAAAAATAACAGGAGCAGAATGGACAATAAAATATAGTAGCTACAATCAATCATTTATAGCAATATTTTGGTTAGCCTAGCAAAACAAGAAAGTTCAATGAAGGCACTCATTTGATTGAAGACAAATAAAAACTACAACCACAAATAACATGACAAATTTTTTAAATTGAAACTTGAAATATTCTTCTTGATCGACTCAGTAGAAGAGATAAGGGTAGATTTTCACCTTCGTTAACCACATTCAATCCAAGATTGTTGTTCATATCTTGTTCTGGAACTTCTCCTTGTGCCCTGTATGCATACAATCACACTCTGATCGTTCTAAACACTTCCACACTAAATATGTGTTTCTTCCATTAGTATCTCCCTGTGGAATAGATAATAACTGCAATGGTTTAATGAAGTATGGGACATATAAATGTGAAGGTCTCACTTGTACTTGGCCTAATGAATATTAAGAAGAGTAATAAAAGTCTTCATTTTTACATTTAATACATGACATTTTCATTAATGTTACATTAAATTAAATTGGTTAACATTTAAGTTGTTGACTTCTTTCTTTCTGTCTTTCTCTTTTCCCTTTAAATAGATGCAACATTAAAAGAAAAAAAAAAAAAAGAAATTCCGGCTAGTGTATTGTGATTTGGTGTTTTCCGGATTTTATCCATCACTTTTTCAGATTTCGGTTTGTGCCCTTAAACTTTTTTCTTTTCCGGATTTTGCCCAATCCACTAACATATCATCCGTTTGTCCCATAAAAAATAAAAATAAATTGAAAAAAACAAAATATATTAAAAGACAAACAAAATAACTTAAAAAGCAAAGACAAAATGAAACAAAATAAAAAAAAAGATGCCGAGCAAAATAAGAAAAAGGAACTCAAAATTGTTCTTCAAGAAAGAGGAACACAGACTCGAACTCATTCTTCTCGACCGAGCAAAAGAAGAAAGATGAACACTGAAATCTGACTCACTTGATATAGAACGGTTAGGATTAAGGCATTAGGGTTTTAAAACCTGGATCTCAATTTTAAAACCTGGATCACAGAACTGATATCCGCCGATAATAGAAGCGCCATTGACGACGGCCTTCAGTTTCCTCTTCAAGTATAAGTCTCCACCCCTCTTTCTCCTAAAGAAGGTGGAGAAAACGCTGAGTTCGTAGCAGGAAAAAAGTGTTTCGGCGAGCAACCCCACGTTGGATTCCGTCAGGAAGAGAATGTGTGTTCTTCTAAGCCTGTTGCCGCCGATTCTGAAAAGGGCGGAGCTGTCCTTTGCGAAGATATGAAAGAAACTGAGGGAAACTGTATTCTTGCTCTTGGAAATCCAATTGGATCCGACGTTCTTGGTGCTACTGGATTTGAGGCTCTTGGAGTGGATTCTTGAAAAATCTCTGAGAAAATTGAGTTTGTTGGGGGTGGTTTTGGCGGTTCGCTGTAAATTGAGTGGTTTTTTTTTTTTTTTTTTGACACACGGACAATAGGCTAACGGATGTTTAACGGACTGGGTAAAATTCAAAAAATAGAAAGTTTAAGGGCACGACCCGAATTCTGAAAAAGTGATAGACAAAATCCGAAAATCTCAAACCATATAGGTACTAACTGGAATTTGCAAGAATACTATTTTCTACATGTAACAAAAGTTATTTTAACACCCAAAGTACCACTATTAGTGATTATTAGACAAAAATGCAACTATCACTATCAGTGATTATTTTCTATATTCATGCAGTCTTCCTAAATTTTATGATATTCTAGTTACTCCCACCGGTTGGAGTCGATGCACTGACAGAATTAGGAGGGAAATTTAAAAATCATCATTGTTGAACTAATATTTTAATAATTATTATGTCTGATTTTTCCGCGCAAATTTTCGGTGGACTACGACAATCGTTAACGCAAAAAAATGAAAGCATTTGTCTGAAGACGAAGTCAATGCTTCTGTACTCTGGTGTTGACGACGGTCAGAGTCCACCGGATTGCCCGAAAGAAACCGAAACAATACTTATTAAATTATAGATATACTGATGGGAAGAGAAAGATTCAGGTAGGACAAAAAGAATAACTTTTTTTTATGATGTACTGAAGTTCCTTACAAATGAAATATCAGTCGTATCCCGAGCCAAAAAGTTCCATGAAAGGAATCCAGCAGGCCAAAACATTTCACTCTGGAAATAAAACAGCATAGCAATCACAAGATCAGTTTTCCAAATTTATTCCAAAACTACTTTTTGTTTAGAATCTCTACAGACAATCTTTTCATGTGAATTCTAACTTATATTGACTACATTTCACTATTGAAGTTGATAAAGAAAATTTGAAAAAAATCAGCAACCAAATCTTCCGATGTCACAAGCTCACAGTCATCATCTTAATTCGATAGTAATGGTGTTATACAGATCATTTTAGATGAAAATACCACCAAGAGAATGTCAATGCAAAACATGGATGGAAATCAACATCAGCTGAATCTAGTACGTTTTCACTTATTGTAAGCAGACCCTAAGACCAAAGTTCTTAGAAGAGTAAAGAATAACGACAATAGGAGTTATAGAGTGACCCTCTCTTTAATTAGCTGCGAAAGCAGCTACAACCATAGAAACTCGACTTTCGAAAGGTTTAATGAAATGATCTTGGCAAATGACAAGTACAACCATTCTGTTGCAAAGAGAACAATCTCGGTTCCAAGGGTCAAATTAGGTCTGGTTGCAAAATAGTTAAGTAAGTCTTTTACCACTATTATCCTAGTAAGAGTAATCATAACATAAACTCTTCACGTAAATATACCCTTAATAGAGTAATATTGATAGTCGATTAGAATGGTAAAAATTAAAGGGGTCTATAAAATAAAAGTGCATAAAAAAAAAGAGTCCACTTCATCCAATTCTTTCAGATTATATACGTACCGAACAGAAATAAATACAAAAAAAAATCACTATGACAATACTGAAAATACAGAAATTTTATGGGAAATATGTGATAATGCATTCCATGTATAATATATTAGATGAAATATCAATCTGATTATAGGTAAGTTTCCCCAGCAGTCCCTTGAGTCATCAGCACTTAGCTCTTAACTCCAATTCATTTGACATCCCACAAGGATTTGCAAATTAGAGTCGCCATTCTTGACAGTCATCGCAATATAAACCACCAAATTAGAATGAACTGATTAGACATCATATAAACAAGCATTAAAGCATGAAAAAACACTTACAACATTATATCATCTTCCGTTACTACAAGGCAGTGGCGGATCCAAGGGGGTAACGGGTGGTACGGTGTCTCGGCTTGCGACGTCGTTTTGCCTTAGGAAGTAAAAAAACGAAGGAAAAAATCCTCCTTAAAACGAATTATGTTACATGATGTTCTACTAGCTCATCTGGTAGAGGAAGGGAAGGAGGTACATGAATTATTTCATTAATTCCTAACTAATACAATAAAATTAGTATAATTTTTAATACAATAATTCATCAACAACTATCTAATTTATATGACAATATATTTATAAAAAAACTAAATATACAAAATAATTTTAAATTTTATCTGAGTAAAAAAATAAATTTAATACATAAATTTTTAATACAATAAATTTAATAAAATTTTATCTAAGTAAAAAATAAATTTAATAAAATTAATATAATTTTTAATACAATAATTCATCAACAACTATCTAATTTATATGACAATATATTTATAAAAGAAACTAAATATATAAAATAATTTTAAATTTTATCTAAGTAAAAAAATAAATTTAAAGCTAAAATTTATAGTACAAAACTTAAGTAAACTTTATTTATTTATTTAATTTATATATTTTATTGTTTAATTTCAAGCTTAATATTCGACTTCCCTTATAAATTTTTTTTTTGTGCCCCTCTAACCAAAAGTTTCTGGCTCCGCCACTGCTACAAGGTATTGAGAAAATGAAGAGATGCTTCTGTATATAATCTTTCATCAGAGGATCAATACATTATATAGTGATAGGTAAGCAATAGAAAGTGAATAGGTGTCTTAGACAACTTGCAATTCTGTTACAAGATTGGGCTGATGGACAATGCTCGTATTGAGCCTAGTATTCCCCCTCGATCCAAGCTGAATTAGGTTCAGATTGGAGCGTAAATGAGTAAACTGAGCGATGGGAAGAGGCTTAGTCATGATGTCTGCAAATTGGTCTCTCGTGGACAAGAAGGCAACCCTCAGGGACTTGTTTTGAACCTGTTCTCTCACGAAGTGGTAGTCGATGGAAATATGTTTGATTCGATAATGCAGGACGGGGTTCATTGCAAGGTAAGTAGCACGAAGATTGTCACACCAGAGTATAGGAGGTTGAGGAATTGAGATACCTAACTCGACCAAGAGGGTCTAAATCCACAAAGTTTCACAAGTGGCATGAGCGAGAGCACGATATTCGGCCTCTGTTGATGATCGAGCAACAGTCTCTTTCTTTTTAGATTGCCAGGATATAAGATTGGAACCAAGGTAAATATAGTAGGCACCAGTTGATCTTCGATCAGATTGATCACCGGCCCAGTCTGAGTCTGAGAAGGTAGAGAGCAGTAGGCTTGATTGAGAGGAGATATGAAATTGAAGATCTGAAGTTGAATTAAGGTATCTCATTAATCTTTTAACTGCTTGCCAATTGCCTTGTGTTGGTGTATGCATCGACTGGCAGACTTTGTTGACGGCAAAGGAGATGTCGGGTCTAGTGAAAGCCAGATACTGAAGACTGCCCACCACACTTCTGTATAGAGTATAATCTGGAAAGGCTTCGTCAGTGAGAGCATATGATGAGCCTGAGGCATTCATTGGTGTGGCTACTGACTTTGCCTTATGCATGTTACTCTTGGTGACAAGCTCCTTAATGTATTGAGTTTGGGACAAGTTGAAGTCAGTGTTGTCTCAAGTGACTTGTATGCCCAGAAAATAATGTAAATTCCCAAGGTCTTTGACAGGGATTTTGGCAGCAAGAGATTGAATGAACTGTCCTGCAAGAAGGTCAGAAGATGAAACCACAAGCAAATCATCTACATAAACTAAGATGAACACAAATTGGTCCCCATGGCGATAGGAGAACAAGGAGGTATTAGCTAGAGAAGATGTGAATCCAAGAGAGGAGAGTATCACTGAGTTTACTAATCCACGCTCTTGGAGCCTGTTTAAGGACATAAAGAGATTTGTTGAGTTTGCAGACATGATTGGGAAATTTAGAATGTGTAAAACCTGGAGGTTATTGGACGAAGACATCTTCAGTAAGGTCCCCGTGAAGAAAGGCGTTCTGAATATCCAGTTGCCGGACAACCTAGTGATTGGAGGAGGCAATGGAAAGGAGAAGCCGAATGGTGGTTGGTTTAGCAACAAGGCTAAAAGTCTCAGAGTAGTCGACACCCTCAAGTTGATGGAAACCCTTAGCTACCAGACAAGCTTTTTGTCTCGTCTTTCAATTTGGCCATTTGAGTGACGCTTAGTCTTGAAGACCCATTTGACGCCAAGAACATTAGAATGAGGGGGAGGATGAACAAGAGACTAGGTGTTTGTTTGAAGAAGGGCATTGAACTCATTGCTCATAGCTTCTCGCCATTTGGGAAATTTTGAGGCTACAGTGTAGTTTGTGGGTTCATCAGGGACGACTGTTGAAAGAGAGCAAGAGGGCCAAGGTACGGTGCCGTCATGACGAACAAGGGGCTTGGTGATATTGTTGCGAAGACGTGTGGTCATCGGATGGGGAATAGCAGGGTTAATGGGTAGAGATGTGGGAGCGGACAAGTTGTGGTGGGCCGGCCCAGAGGAAGCCTCTGTTGGAGCAGGGGAACGCTCAGTCAAGGATGGATGATTGTGGGCCTGTGATGGGCTTGAAGAATTGGGCTCAGAGAAGGGAAAAATGGGTAAGTCAATATGAGACGGATTATGTGAAGTGAGGGGTTGTTTTGTAGGAAGTTGAGAGAAAGGAAAATGTGATTCATGAAATAAAACATCCCTAGGAATGTAATATTTAAGATTGACCCAATCGTAACAAATGTACCCTTTGTAATTGGACGCATAGCCTAGAAAATGGTGGGTGTAGAGCGGAAATTGAGTTTATTTTGTTGTAAGGTCTAAGATTTGGAAATGCAAGGCAACCAGAGACTTTGAGAAAGTCATAATCCGGGAGTGTATGAAATAGAAGTTCAAGAGGGGTTTTGTCATTGAGGATAGGGGTGGGAGTTCGATTTATTAGATAAGTGGCGGTTTGAAAAGAAAAATCCCAATATTGAAGAGGGAGAGAAGAGTGTTTAAGGAGGGTGAGACCCATGTCTACAATGCGACGGTATCGAGTTTCAACACTCCCATTTTGTTGATGGGAATAGGGACATGTGAGTCTATGAAGGATGTCATTGTCTTGGAGAAAGGGGAGTATAAGTTTAAACTCGGTGCCACCATCCATTTGAATAGCTTTTATGGTAGTGGAAAGTTGATTTGTAATAAATTTTATGAAGGTGATAAGAATAGAAGAGACTTGAGATTTTGTTGCCAAAGGAAATAACCATATAAATTTTGACCAATCATCCACAATACAAAGATAATATCTATTTTCTTTGATAGAGAGTTTGTGAGATGGGCCCCAAACATCAACAAACAAAAGTTCAAGGGGTTTAGTGGATCTGGAGGAAGAGGCCGGATAAGGAGCTGATGGGCCTTGGCCCAAGAGAAAGAGGTGCAGGGAAAAGTGGTTGTTGGGCCTTGTTCGTCATGGGCCTGAGGAATGATCTTCTTGTGAAGGAGAAATTGGAGGGTTATCCGTTTAGACGGATGTCCAAGGCGGCAGTGCCAGGTAGTAGTGGTGTTCGATGGAGGTGAAGGAGTGGTGGTGAGGAGGAGGGCGTTGTGGGTTGCCGGAAACCGATACAAGCCTCCTTCAACGGGTCCCCGAAGAAGAGCCTCCTTTGTCCTGGAATCCTTCACAATGAAACAGTCGGCATGAAACTTAAAGAAAACAATGTTATCACGATAAAATTGACTGACAGAGAGAAGATTTTTTGAAATAGCAGGAGTATGAAGAATATGGGGAAGATTGAAAATGCGATTGGAGAAGGTGAAGGAGGAGGAACCATGATTTACGATGGGAATGGTAGAGCCATCGCCAAGGTAAACACAATTTGTACCATCATAAGTCTGAGAATCAAAGCGGAGAATGGTTGCATCTGGTGTGTAGTGATTTGTGGCGTCTGTATCCGGGTACCATTGAGAAGAGGTGGTGTGGTGTGCCTGCATTGATGGTGGAGGTGGGGCTTGGTACGCTTGATCAAAGTGGTGCCAACAAGAGAGAGCACTATGCCCTGGTTTGAAGCACACTTGACATGTGGGACGGATGTCCGGTTGTCTAGTGAAGTTAGAAGGTTTCCCACAACCTCGTTCTTGTTGAGAGGGAGATCGATTGTTGGAATTAATTTTTTATTGATAGCCCCGATTTTGATTGCTTCCTCTGCCTTGAGGAGAGTTGGAGTTGTAGTTGGGAGAGCGACCACGACCTCTGTTGCCAGATCGAGTGAAGTTGGCCTCTGAGTTGTTTTGAGTGTTATTAGCCGACATTGGAGGAGTAGGAAGAAGAGAGTTGGATTGATTTTGGAGGCGAGCTTCGTGTACAAAAAGGTAAGAGAGAACCTGATTTGGTGATGGTAGAATAGGTTGGGTGGAAAGGGCTGGGACAATGGAGTCATATTCAGACCCAAGTCCAACAAGAATGTAGGTTATAAGTTCAGAGTCAAATATGGCATGACCAGCTGAGGTGAGACTGGATGCCAAATTCTTGGCTCTGTGGTAATAAGCATGAACAAAGAGATCAGATTTTTTGAGAGAAGCGAGTTGGAGACGAGCATGGACAGCCTGGGCACTAGATCGAGCATCAAAGGACTCATGGAGAAGAGACCAGATCTGAGAAGAGATTTGCAATCGAGAACTTGGACGAGCACTTTCTCAGTAAGACTAGCCATGAGAATGGCCATAACAAGTTGATCTCTGGCTAACCAAGAGGCATGAGCAGGGTTTGGGGCTGTATCAGTGGAGGGAGTTGGGCAGGGAAGGGATTCATCAATGAAGCCAAATAAATCTTGTGCCCGAAGAAGAGATGAGACCTGCGCTTTCCAAAGGGGAAAGTTTCCTTAGGTTAATTTGACAATAAGTAAATTTGTGAAGGAGGAGAAAGGGAGGTTTTGTGTGGTCTGTAAAAATGGTGTTGGAGATGAGGAGGAGTCACCCTCATCTGTTTGGGAAGAATGAGATGGCATATTAGGAAAAGTTGTTCCTTTTCTTAGCTCTGATACCATACAAGGTATTCAGAAAATGAAGAGATGCTTCTGTATATATTCTTTCATCACAGGATCAATACATTATATAGTGATAGGTATGCAATAGAAAGTGAACAGGTGTCCTAGACAGCTTGCAATTTTGTTACAAGATTGGGCTGATGGACAGTGCTCGTATTGGGCCTAGTAGTTACAATTCATATCGAATTACCCCACAGAAGCCGTAACCCTACGCCACAGCCACACACATTTCTCTTCACTATTTGGCAATCCCTTACGCTCATTGCTCACCGGTGTTTGCCTCAGAAACTTCATCGTCGTCGCTGTTCCAAGATCAATTATATTTTAGGGGCAACCCCGTGGCAGTTTCGTGTTAAATTCGAACCCAGGAATTTCGTAATGGTTAACGGTACCCAGGCAAGTTCGGACTCAGCCGGATTCGGGTCGGACTTTTCAACTAAATTGTCCGTTTTTCTGGCGGGGCTCGGAAAGTCGGACCTAAGGTTTTACCCATACCTATTTGAGTTGGATATCGGATCAGACAGAAAAGTTTCTGATTTTTTTTTTCTAAAAAAGCAAAAATATATTAAATATAAAAATGAAGGCCAAATTTGCAAACTATGTCGTTTACTATATATACACTACTAAGAGTACTTATAGCATAAACACGATTATTAAATATATTCCTAAAATTTTTTACATGTTCAAATTTTTACTCTCTCTATATTTGTGACAGTTACGATCAAAATGGAAACAAAGCGAGTCTCGTAGAGCTTGATTTTGCCAAATAATAAGGAGCGGTCGGCTAAACGTCCAATTCATCCTCCTCGTGTATCGAAGCTTGTTTCTCCATTTCATTGCCTTCTGATCCCATTCATTTCCCTCCAAATCCGATCATGAGTCAGCACAGCTAAAACATACAATTAAACCAAAACGAAGACCGGAAAAGATTTGGAGTTCACCATCGAAGAACAAATCTTCAAAAACAAGTACCTATCATATCTATATTAACCGAATCTCCAGGCAAACATACTAGAAACACATATCAGACAAATCATATCAATATACACAAGAAACACATCAACAAATCATACCAAAATTTCATATCAAACTCATACCAGAAGTCATGCAAAAAACTCATACCAGAAACCATACCAAAAAGTCATACAAAAAACTCATGCCAGAAACCATACTAGACGCATACCAGAAACTCATACCGAAAACTCATACTAGAAACTCATATCAGAAACAATATCAGAAACCATACCAGAAACCATATCAGACTTATACGAGAAACTCGTACCATAAACCATACCACACTCATACCAGAAACTCATAACAAAAGCTCATACCAAAAACTCATATCAGAAACACATACTAGAAACTCGTATCAGAAACAATATCAGAAATCATACTAGACTCATACCAAAAACTCATAACGGAAACCATACCAGAAACTCATAAGAGAAATTCATGCCAAAAACCATACCAAAAACTCATACTAGAAACCATATATGTCTATTTCTTCTTTCTCATAGCAGTTACGATAAAAAAAATGGCAACAAAATATCTTGAAAACACTAATTTGTACTCTCCCTATAATCTCTCTCCATATCTGTCTATTTCTTTTTTATAGAGTGAGTTAAAATCCGACCAATTATTTTTACCTAACATTAATTAGAGTGATAAAAATTAGAGGGATCTACATAACAAAATCCCATAAAAAAAAAGAGTTTACTTCACCCAATTCTTTCAAAAATAGAAGTATTATGAAAAAACAAATTAGTCCAATGGTTGTGACATTTGAACCTTACCTGATAATTGTTATTTGAAAAAGTCCGATAAGCTAACCAAAATATTTTATCTAATTGAAAAAACAACCCAGATTTTAAGAATTAATCACTACTTAAAAAATTATTTTCCTTTCCTCCATGGTTCTCTCTTTCTCCTCTCCCTCGTGTGAAGAACTCACATTGGTCTTCCCTCATTGTTGAGTGTGGAAATCTCTCACATCAATAATATGATAATGTTTGAATATAACGTATAAGTCTTAGGGATACTCCTCCTATTGTTAATTGGTTTTAGGATGAAACCCAAAGTCTTGTGTGTAAACCCTCCACGTCGCATACCCGTCGGATATATAAAGATAAGTTAACATGATATCAAAGTATTATGTGTTTGGTTGTGGTTAACGATGTACGATGTACGATATCCGTCCGTTTGGCTAAACTGGCCTTAAGGCTTTTTGTCAAGTGCCAACTAGTGCACTTGAGGGGGGAGTGCTGAACGTGAAAATTGTAAGAGCCTTAGTCTTTGGAGCCTAGTTGAGCTATAGTGTGTCTTGTCTTGACCCTGTTGGCCTCCCCTGCGCACCATCTGGGCCGCCCCAACGGCTAGGCGCCCCTGCGCCTTAGGCTAGCCGCCCCTGCGGCTGTGTATGTGTGCAGCCGCTTTCGTTGACTCTTGACTTGTGCTTTGCGGCTGGCTTCTCTCATAAGCTTGCCTTTACTTCAGATGAGAGATTTCTTCACCTCATTCTAGTCTCTTCATCCTCTCTACGTTCTCCATCTTCTCCTCTCTTCTTCTTTGATCTTTTCTTGCTCTTGTGAGTGGGATCTTGTGAGTTTGAGTGTGACTTTGGCCTTGGATGCTCTTGAGGGTGTTGCTGAAGGTTGTTGGTGTTGTGTTGAGGTGATAGACGTGCTGATGCTCCATAGTTGCAGCTTAGGGCTTGTGTGACGTGAAGAGAGTCGAGAAAGAGGTCCAAGAGAAGTCGGGACCAACTTTCTGCATAGACAGCCGCCCATGCGCCTGTCCTTAGCCGCAACTGCGCCTGGTGTGTGAGCCGCCCCTACGCCCTGAGCCATCCGCCCCTGCGCCTGACTGGTTCAGCGCCCTTGCGTCCTTTGTTCCGTTGGTGCGTCATTTGTTTCGCTGGTGCGTCTAGAGCATACCTTGTTGGTATGTTTCCTTCTTCCTTTCCTTTGGCCTTGGCTTTAGTTGTAGAGCTAGGCTAGCTTGGTTAGAAGGAGTTTGTTGAGGAGCATGATAGAGTTGTGCCTTAGGCACTTGTGGTTATGTTGAGGTTATGCTATAAGCATATTTGTAACAGTCAAAAATCGAAGATGACCTAATCGAGAATTTTAAGGAATTAAATCCGTTTTAACACGAGATACCTCTCGAGGTAACTTGCTCCTAGACGATATTACACCCCGGTGTTATTTGGAGCATTTGGGAGTTTCAATTAATAAAAATGCAGTTGAGAGAAATGATCAGGACATCGGATATGTCCTAGATATGAAAAAACATAGAAAGGCAAAACGGCCAAAAGAGTCGCTATTTCGTTTCTTAGCGGCTAAGAAAGATGGCTTAGGAATACGCGTTTTTCGAGACAATTGCGGAATAATTATCCATACAATATTCCAGATTTATTATTCCAATTTCGAGAAGTTTGGAGAAAGGGGCTTAAACCGCTTTCGGATCGGTGAAAGGATAATTATCGACTCCACTAAAGGATAATTATCGTCTTCGCTATAAATAGCGGAAATAACGTTTATTGATGAGAAAATTGGTGATTTAGGGCCCTTTTTGATTAGTGTAGATTAACTAGGCCCCTAGGATTATTAACCCAAAAAATAAAGATAAACAAAAACGAAGAAGAGATAAAATAGGATAGTCGGATGAGCTGTTAAATAAAAACCGTAATCAAAACGTGCCTTAATTAAACAATAAAATTTTAAAAAAAAGGCAACTGTAAAACCCACGAAAATAGCGCCATCTGCAACCTCTATGAGAGAGAACACCCATCAATCAAACACATCAGCACGTATTCCAATCGCCGGTTACTTTACTCTTTCTTCTCCATTTTAGACGATTCCAGGTCCAAATATTCTCTGGAGAACTCTCAGCATCATCGATTCAAGGTATCGTCTTCACATACATTTTTCGTTTCCTGTACTAATACTTATACAGTTAAGGCGATAATCATAATCGTTTATTTCATGCTCTTTTGAAGGAAAGTATACGCATATCGCCATTGAAGATAGTTGAAGATAGCTGAAGAACTGTTCGAAGAGTATCGTCTTCCATAAATCAACAAAAGGTACATTCTTTGGTTCGATATGAAGTTTATTGCAACCTATTTGTCGTTTATGTACTAAATCTGTACAAATCAAAAACTAATTTCAATATCGTCTTCCAGAAATTACACAAAGGTTAACAGTGAAATTATTTGGGGAAAATGTTTCGTTTCTATGTAGACTTATTATGTTCTGTTTCTATCGTCTTCCATCCGTTTCATTCCTTCATCTAAGTACTCAGTATATGCCCAGATCTGTTATTGTGATTATGTTCTGTTTCTATCGTCTTCCATCTTCCATCTGTTTCATTTCTTCATGTTATACTGTTATGATAAACAGAAATGTGATACATGGGTTATCCAACCGAATAACTGGTGATTGTGTACCAGATTATACAAATTATGTATATTATGTACCTCATATATTATTAGAATGTGATACAGAAATGAGTAATTGGTTATTATTTGTTGATGCATGTCGGCTACTGTACTGAACAATAGCAAATACATACATAGTATGTATAAAATAGGCCCTACTGAATACATATAGAATATGTATAAATATCAAGAAAAGGCAAAATTGATTATGAATTGAAATATCATACATGTAGAATATGTAGACAAGCATCATGATTTGGTACATATAAGTGCAGATGTGTAGATAAATAGCATACATGAATGTGTTATGTTTATAGCTCGTATCAGGGATACAAATTATGTATTTACAATATGTACATATAGCATTCAATGTAAATTACAAATTCAACTAATCGTACTAGTTCATTTATAGTACAAACACTATGGCAAGAAAAAAGCAAATGGCCATTAAGCCCCACATGAGGAAAGATCATCCTACTTCTGGGGCTGGTCCTTCCAAGCAGGTATCCAAATGTCTTCATTATGTAGTATTTAATCAGTTGCAGCTCATTAGATTAATGTACAGATTTATAAGTAGTAAAAGGTAATGGTCTAATTATAATCATGTATTAGTAAACAAGCATGAGACTATCATACATCATATGCATAACACATTTCATTAAGCACATATTTATGTAACTGTCATGCATATGTTGTTAAAAGCATATTGTTTTCAAAAAAAAAAAAAAAAACTGAATTAGTACATGAGTAAGTACATATTTATGTAACTGACATCATATGTATTAATAAATATACACAAGTTGATAAAAGGATGCAATATGTATAAATATATACAGATATTATGATAGCATATGTACAGGGTTCGAAAACAGTGGAGTGTACACAGGTAATGTACTTCAATATGTAATAGACAACACATATTTATGAGTACATCATTATATGTACCTTCATATACATAATCAAATGTGCTGATAAGTCACAAAATGAACAGGGAATGGAAGGTACATACACTCAGGATGTCGCAACAATGAATAGGGAGGACAATCCTCAATTGAAGGTTGGAAATAATATTGTAGAATACATAATATTCATTATTTTTATAATGTACTGATATATTACAACATAATAAATGTACCTTTACAGTTCACATATCGATGGGTGGAAAATGAATCCCCTCGGATGGCTCGTATCAACAGCTTTAGTCGACTCCAGCTTATACCATTGATACTTGACGGGCTGTCTGAGTTAGACAATAAAAGAATGAAGAATGGGGTTTTTGGGCCAATAATTGAAATGAGCACACGGCTCAAAATGTCAAATCAGATAATACACTTCATGTTGATGAGGGAGGTTCAGACAAGGAGAAAACACTCTATGTGGTTTGGAGTAAAAGATGTACTGCTAAGGTTTGGAATCAAGGAGTTTGAAGAAATAACTGGGCTCAACTGCGAGGAGGATTTTTTTGAATCATACGATGAAACACCCGATGTCGAAATGAAAGCTGTTGTTGGGGTAGAAAGATGCTCAACTAAAGATCTGGAAGAAATCTACATGAAAGAACCCAAGGAATCCCCATTCAAATACAGAATGGCCCTCATCCTTTTCATCGAATGTGTTGTTGTGTCCAAAGACAGGAAAACCCAAATCAACCAGCAAACGATCAACATGGTAAATGATATGGACCTTTTTAACTCTTTTCCATGGGGTAGACTAGCTTTCATACAGACCAAGAAGTTCCTTCAATCCTGTGAGGCTGGTAAAGATAGGAACAGCGGTGGCTACAACATTGGAGGGTTCCCACTTGCGCTGCAGGTATGTGTAAATATGATTGGTGTTTATCTTCAATTGATGTTTCCATTTAAGCAACCAGAAAATGTGCATTGAAAATACACTGTTTATGTAGTGCATATACACAAATATTAATACATAATCATAAAATATATAAGTGTGCATAAATATTTTATGTTTATATGACATATTTTACAGATATTTGCATTCCACTCAATTCCAAAGCTTGCAAAGGTTTTCGCAAGCTTAATAAATGAAAATGCATCACCTTTGTGCCTACGTTGGGTATCAAAGTCTGGTAAAGGGGGTAAGCCGTTCCCTGGGTATGCAGACATTAAGGGTATTATAAATACCCTTGAAAAGAAGGAAATAAAAACAGTACAAGGTCTCAGTGAATCGGATGACATCAATAGGTGGGTCACAAAAGAGGGAGAAGATGAGAGGATTGATTTCTTGTTTGAAGCTGGATTTGAAAAGTTTGACTTAATAATTACAAGGCCAAATATTGTGCACGAGAAGGAAAAGGAATTCAGGTACGTTATGTACTGTTTTCTACATTACATTGTTTTATGTAGATGATAGTTAGACATATTTATTGATAGGTTTTGGTTGTGTAGTCCAATTGTACCAGAAATAAAGATTAGGAGCATATCAAATACGAAGGATGATGAAGATGCTGATGACTTTGTTGATCCACCTAGTAAGTTTATACATATTTATTGACTTTGTTAAAGAATTTACTTTTTGATTACATATTAAACGAGATGTACTGGACATATAATTTGTGTACACAGAAAAACAAAAAGTGGAGGCCAAAGTTGTGGAAAAGATGAAGGGAAAAAGGAAAGCAGAAAACACTAGCCCAATCATCAAGAATCTCAGGTTATCACTTAATTAAAACAAGTATTTTTTTATAAATACAGAATATATGTAGTTGATAATACATATGTTAAACGTCATGTAGATCGTCCAAGAGGACGAACAAGAACAATGAATCCCTATCCGCAGAAACGATAGATGCAGCTCCTGATAAAGAAACCGATGGAAAGAAGGAGAACTTTGCTGAAAAAACAAAGGAAAAGATTCCGGATAGCCCAAGGTTAGTATTACAATGTACATAATTTAATACATAAGTTAGAAACATGCCAATAAATATATACATATGATTCAAATTGTAAAGAATATTTACCTAGTTTATCAATAATGTAAATAATTTATGTATTGAACTCTCAGAATGGAATCAACTCAGCCGGAGTGGGTTGCAAAAATATTGGAGAAATTGGAATCAATTCAACGGGAGCAGAAAGACATTGCAGACAAGGTTGAACAGCAAGGAATTATGATTGACGATTTGACAACATATTCAAAGGATCTTGGAATGCTATATGATAAGATAGACACAACTGTTTACATGGCAAGCAAGAGGACCGAGAACAAAATCAAAATTCTTGTCAAAGAACTTATAGCCCAAGCAGCTGATACAAGAGGGAATGCCCCAACTGAAAAGAGTGATGTTAATTCTCCAAAACAGACTGCAGATGATGCTTCTGTTCAAGAAATAGGTGCTGGGTCGAGCGAGGTATGAAACAACACAAGTGTGTAGCCTATAATACAAAAACATCGTAGAATATGTAATATATATGTATATTTTATGTAACTGAATCTGGTACTCTACATATGACATATTTAAAAAATATGTAATGTCTGTTTACCGTTTTGTTAAAACAGGGCGTCAATGTAATAGAGCCTGTTCGAAGGGTTGGACTTAGGGTCCCAAAAGATAGTAAATACAAGCGTACCCCGTTCAGAAAAAACGTGAAACTTCCGAAAGAACCACCAATGAGCTTGTTACAAACAGCTGAGCGTCAAAAAATGTATAACTGGGTGAAGAACAAAGACGATCAAGGTATGATTCGGGGTTATATTAAGAACATATCCAGAGAATCAATACAGGACATACTGAAACAAAGCGGCTGGATTAAAGACGAGGTATGTACATATATTCAATACATATATATACACGCATGAGACTATCATACATCATATGGAAATAGGCGTGAGATTATCATACATCATATGCATAACACATTTCAGTAAGACTATAGAAACATAAATTGCCTACGTATTGAATTATTCAGATATGTACATAAGCAGGATGTACAAGTTGCTCATACACAGAAAATGTATAAATAATGTGATTCCAATATTCATGCTTTTACCGTATATTATTGAATAGATCAATATGTGTAAATAATATGTACACAAAATTTGCCAATTTCTCTATACTTGCTTGAACAATAGTCATGATTTGTCGTCAAAAAATGTATAAATAAAGTGATTCCAATATTTTCATTTGCACCTGCTCTTGATGTGGTCAATATGTAACTGCTGTTGCCTTGAATCAAGACGTAAATGCTCATATGTACAACTTAATTATATATATACATATATATACAGAATGTGTAGTTATGTTTGACCCCGTAAATTTGTTTCCACAGTCTATTGATGAGATAATTATGAACATGCGGAAGAGCATTGTTGACAACCCTGATCGATTCGCCAAGATTGCTGTGCTTTCAACTGTTTGGACTAGGGCATACAACCGTACAGTGTTTGAAAAGCATATTACTATGACACCATCGAAGCAAAGTTTCAATCAAAGCATGCACGAGGTTATTTCTGGGGACAGTCCACAGATGTTCCGAAAGGCGTTATATGACGTTGATGTCATATATTCACCATTCAACCTCCAAGAATCCCATTGGGTTGCTATTGAAATTGATTTCCGTACGTGGTGCATATATGTTTATGATCCACAAATACACTACACAAAGGATGACAAACTGCATAACCTTCTTGAGCCCATGGCTGTTATGCTCCCTAAACTGCTTGGAGTACATGGCAAGCACAAAAGGCTTGGAGATCGACTAAAGGGCCCACTAAAGGTGATCAGGAAGACTGGGTTGAACATCAACGCTGACGGGTACGTGTTGTGTACTTAAATTATGTAGTTTCCATACAATACTACATACTTTGTAATTATGTACACTTTTTTGAACACAGTGGAAGCTGTGGCATATTCACTCTAAAGTACATACAGTACTTAGCGTCTGGACGTAAAGATTTGAGTGCTATCAGCGATGAATCTGTTCAAGCAAGTAGAGAGAAATTGGCAAATGTTGTGTTCACCCGGGAATGGCGCGACTGGTTCAATGAGGACTGAAATCATCCAATTATGTAGTGGTTTATGTAACCCAAATACTAAGACTTCCATTTTACTGATTTGTGTTTTAAGTTTTTCGAATGGGTTGATGAGGATTGAGAAACTTCTGTTTATGTATCGGTTTATGTAACCGAAACACTTAGACCCAAATGTTAATCCTTGTTTTTAGTATGACCCGTAGCTACTATACACATGGTTGTGTATAACGGTTTGATATTCATTTTACATGTTCGTCTGACATAATAAAGTTATATAACCAACACAAATAGCTACAATTGTTCTGACTATTAACTTATGCTAGATATTTGTACATAATCGATAAAATTTTACATTAAAATAAAGCACACATATCAATTAAAATTTACGTACATAAAATAAAAAGGTACATATACGCATATAAATTATGTACACAACGTTGTTTGGGTTCGACTTTGGATATAATGATTTCCAAATACATTATACATTTATTAACAAAATAGAGTATACGAGTATATATAGGTATGTGTGAGATACATATTCTAAAAAAATGACGTTTGTTTATACATAATAAAGGCAATTTTTATAAAGTTGATAATAAAATAACACATTATGTACGGATAAAAATAGTGAACTAATTATCAAATAAACTGGCTATTTCGGCTGATTTACACAAGTTTTCTTAGTGTGTCCACTAAAGCCACAACAACTACATTTTCTCTTAGATCCTTGTTCCCAAGATGCACGAAACCTGGACTTTGGCATTCTTCCACACCTCTTACGCTTCAATGGGGGCTCACAAGCAATTTCTGAAACGTATATCGGTATATCCCAATCTGACTTGTTCGGCACCGGGTAAATAACCTCTGCATATCCAGACCTCCAATATTCTGTGGAATAATATTTACTTACAAGATAAGAAGGACTCATACCTACGTGTTTCGCTGCAGCTACTGCATGTATGCATGGTATTTCTTCTATATCAAACTCTTTGCAGGCACAAGTCTTCATTTGCAAACAAACAATGACATGTTCATCCGCCCTTTTTACCTCAAATTCCATCATATCTGCGTCAAGTGTGTACACAAAGTAAGAACCTGCTTCATCAAACCTTTTTTGAATGATAGCCTCAACTTTTGGTGTGGAAACATCCACACAAGATTGCGACTTTTGACGGCGTTCCGCAAACCACCGTGACATAAACTGTCTGATTTCATCCAGCATTGCTAAAACTGGATATTCCCTCCCTTCTTTCATTATGCCATTAACACACTCGGCGTTGTTGCTAGTCATTATGTTATACCTTTTCCCAGGAGATAATGAACGAGCCCACGTTGATATCCCCATCTCAGTAAGCAACTCTCCCACCTTCGGCTTTTCCTATACATATTTTTATACATAAGTATACATATTATATACATAACGAACCGATGAATACATGAAGTAACAACACATACCAGAGATATTTGCCTAAGTAGTTCAATGCAGTCAGATTCTCTGCATTTCTTCGCCCCTTCAATAAACATTTGTAGGATACGGTTCGATCTTGTCCTCTTTCGCAGGTTCCCCTTAAGATGCCAAATACAGTAACCATGAAATGCCAACCGATAGTTCGCTGAAATACCCTTCTTTATTGAATTATGTCGATCAGAAACAAACACAAGTTCCTTGTTATCCGGAATTATACGACTCAAATTATTAAAGAAGAAATCCCAGGACGCATCATTCTCACTATCAACAATACCGAAAGCAATTGGGTAGATTTGTTGATTTGCATCTTGCGCAGTTGCAACGAGCAACACCCCTCCATATTTCTCACTCAAATGTGTGCCATCTACCGTTATAACCTACATATTTTTAAAAAATGTACAAATTGAAATACATAATAAATTACAGAGTACTACATATTGTTAAGGAAAAATGTATTGTACCTTTCGCATTGCGCCAAATCCTCTGATAGACTGACCAAATGCGACAAATACATATCTGAAACGATTCTCATCATCAAGCACAAGGGCAGAAATGGTACCATTGTTAACTTCCTCTAACATATACAAATATGCGGGGATGGAGCTATAATTATCTTCTGAAGTTCCTCTAATCATATCCTTAACGGCCTCCTGTGCTTTCCAACACTTCCAATAACTAGCATCTATTCGATGTAAACTCTTCATAACAGTCACTATCTGATTAACCGAAGGTAACTTCTTCGAGTTGCCGTACCTACATAAACATTGTGTACACAAATTAGTACACAACTTACAGTCAAGAATATAAAGTTTAGCTATAATATACAACATACATTGATTTTACTTTCTCTGCAATTACTTGATAGGAAGCTCCCCTGTTCCCAGCTCTCCTCATGTGATACGAACATGTGTGTGTGGACACATACCTTGTTGTTGTAAAATAACTTGATCCCCCAAGCTTAGTGAAACGAACCCTCCATTTACACTCTTTGTCAATACATCTTGCTGTTACTGCCTTCATTTTTGACTTAACAATCCTATATTGGGAACATTCGGATATTGAATGCAAACACAAAGCATTCTTTAACTCTACCTTCGAAGAATATGTTTTGCCCAATGCAAGCTCATAATCATGCACATCTGGTACATATGTATCTACACGTGGCACTATTGCTAGTGTGTTACCCGGCGTAAGATCTTCTTCTACTGTCAACGACATATTTGATGAATATGTACTTAAATCAAGCTGCAGATAATCGTTCATAATTTGTTCTCCATTATGTAACGCATCCAGTGTCACAACATTTTTAGGTTTATGAACACTTACTGTCGTCACACACATTGGAACACACCACATGAACTGCTGCAGACCATTTATTTGGAGGAATGTTTCCAAATCAACCGTTGTGGTGACGTTGAATGGTTTGAGTGAAGGATTGAATGGATTCTTGTACGATAATTTGATATCAAATTCCGACTTACATATCCCAAAATGCGTTGAAACCTTATCTACTAATTCCTCAAATGTGGAAGATCCATCTACAGCAAGAGGCTTGCTTGTAACATCACCAATGTATTCCCATACATTAGTATTCAGCTCCCAAGCACCACCGTAATAGAATGTCGCAAATACAGTACTCATACCTAATACACAAATAACAATAACATGTTACATTACATACACACCACATACCTTCACGACATATTCAATACACAAGACACATACATATCATACCAACATATATTATTTTTTCATTGTACAACGACCAATAACAATTATGTTTACACTCAAACAAAACACACAAAACGACACACAAATACGTATTACCTGGTAAATACGCAATCTATTGGTCGTTATGACAAAAATATGTAGTCGATCACCACCTTATTGTGTACACACTCGTTATCTTCCGACGACACTGAGTAGATCAGAAGGACCAACAATGGCGTCCAGATGTTCGGTTGAAAAAAAACCCTAGGACAAAATCAAATATGTTGTTGATTATGAGCGCCTTCTGTATACGATCGAATTCTATCGAACGATTACGGAGTAATGAAGATGAGAAATCATAGATTCAATGTAGAAGACGACAATAGCACAAACTCGGATGAAGCAGCAATGGCGTCCACAAAGCTTCTGCAAACGATCGTCTAATGGACATTCAATTAATGAATGGCAATTATCAAAACGCCTATTTCCTTATTTAACGGCTAAAATAAATTTTAATGCCTTAAATTAAGCAAATTAATACGGATTAGTAGGAAAGAGAATTATCCAGCAAATCTATAGAATCCTACATATTTAATTCATTAATCTTTTTTGTAAATTATAGAGGGGCCTAGTTTGTTAACAAGAAACAAAAAGGGCCTAGTTTGTACACACCATTACATAAGTTGCCTACTTACCCAACTCATCCTTTATTAATTCATTTCCTTTCACGGTTTCTCGTAAAAGCTCTGATTTCTCTCAATCTTCAAACTCAGATATACTCTCCGTTTCTAATCCGATTTCAAATCCGTTTGAGTTTTTGGATTCCTCTCTTCATTCTCTTCATTTTGGTACCGAGTTTCTACATTTCCGCGCAAGGGAAGGCCTGGTCGAGCATATGTGATACTAGGGAGGTTCCGTCGCTCAGATTCCGGTGAATTTGATGGTGTCCGAGCGTAGCCTGCGTCATTGTGATTCCGAATCTTCTTTCGGATCGTCAATCGGGTTAGTAACGAATAAGTTATGAATTTATTCGTTTTCCGTATTGCGATTTAGCCTAAATTGACCTTAGGCTTGTCAAAATGGATAATTGGAAATTCCATTATGCTCGTTACTTTATTCTGGTGATTATGGGCTGTTTGTTTGATGAGATTTGATGACAGGTGGGTTCAGAAATTGCCTGCGGGCAAAACATTATTCTGGCGAAATTTAATTAATTAATTGAAGGTTAAATTAATTAAATTGGGATTATAGAGGAGGATATAAGTTAATTAAATTCAAAGGAATGAATTTAATTGGTGTTTGAATCGAGAAGTTTAATACGAGGAATATGATATTCTCCGCAGGTGTTGTTGAAGGTTTTTGTTAACTATAGCTTAGTCTTTGTGAGCGTATCCAAGCACGATAAAGGAGGATAGTCCGAGTGGGAAACGGACTCAATAGTTGGTTTGCGAGGTTTTATTGTTCTTACCTGCGAGATAAGTGTATATGAATTACACTTGCTTAATATATGTTATGTATTTAATATGCTATGATTTTATGCATGCTTGAGTGTATATATATGTTTGTTATGATTGTATGCATGCTTATATGTATATGAGTGAGACGATGATGATGACTCGATATTCCTTATGAAAGCATGCATGAGGTACATGAGATGATAGTGAAAAGAATGTGATGAAATAATATGATGAAAGCATGAAATTGAGTTATGATATGAAAGTGATAATGTAGGATGATAATTGATTAATTAGCCCAACTGGGTCCCGCACGGGTTTCCGGGGAACGAGGTCGCTACCTGATCTACAGGGGGCCTCAGAGGTTGCTACCTGATCTACAGGGGGCCTCAAGATAAGAAAAACAACCAGAGGTCGCTACCTGATCTACAGGGGGCCTCAAGATAAGAAAAATAGTCCAAGATCGCAACCTGATCTACAGGGGGTCTTAGGATAAGATGGCCGAGGTCGCTACCTGATCTACAGGGGGCCTAGGACGCTATCGGGTTGGCCAACCGAAAAGAAAAAAAAAAGAAAGAAAGAAAGAAAAGAAATACGAAAGCAATGAGAAAATATATCGTACGATCAGTTGGGGCTAGTTAGTTAATCATCACCTATGCATCGATGATCGAGTCTAGCATGTTATGTGTTATGTTATGATTATTTTTTTTATGTGATGAGATGATATGTTTATATGTGATGTGTGATAACATGCTTGAATGTTTATGTGAAATGTGATATGAATGGTTGTGGAATTATATGTGAATGTGGATATGTATGTGTGCTTTGAAATGTGAGGAAGGGTATAGACTGTCCTTTGGGGACGGGATATTAGATACTTATATATATTGGGACAGTGCGATTTGTATACTCTTACTGAGCGTGTGGCTCATTGTTGTTATATCTACATTTTTTTCAGCTACTCAGACTCGGCCTGACCAAGGCAAGGACGTTGGACCCAACACCTGAATTTGAGATCATATCAGGTGGGCTGTTATGGGATGCTACCGCCTAGGATGTTTTGTGTGGTTTTAAACAGTTGTGTTTTGTTAAACAGAGTTTTATGACGTATGTTAGTATGTATATATGTTGTGAAAATGGTTGTAAGATAAAGTTTTAAAAATTTACGTTTTCCGCTTTTCCGCTTATTGCTTTAAACAGGGTTAATTAACTAGTAATAAACTAGAAATGAAATAGGTGTCACAATATGTGAGCTTGTTATGATCTTGAGGTTTAGATTGAGGTTGTAGGTTGGTTCTGGTTATGGAGACGAGTCTCCTAACCCTTTTCAGTATATGATGTTGTGTGCCTTGCTATTGCAGGCGTTGGTTTCTTCCCTAAGGGGAAGCTGTGACGTGGTATTGGATACGAGTGTGACAAGTAAGTCCATAGGACTTACTTAGCGTTCAGTTATGGATTTGTGTGCTTGTGATGGTTGTGTGTGTTCATATGATTATGCATTTATAACTTAAACCGGACTAGGACGACCATATATTACATTTAAATGGCCCAAGTGTATTATAACGGGCGGTAACCACTTGACAAAAGCTCGCCGAGAGTGGAAGGAGGTGCTCGGAAGTCAGTAGCTCAGGGGGGAAGTAGATCCCCATGCAACACCTGTGTTAAAGGGGGAAGAGGCGGGGTTCTTTAGGCTCCTCGGGTTACAAAAGAAGTTGAATTAGTAATGGAATAACGTAATAAAAGATAATAAATGAATGTGTGTGACATTGCATGTATGAGATGTTGGTGTGTGTTTGTGCTATTACCTTCATGCTTATCTATTGATGTAGCTAACGGTGTATACCGTGTTGTAGATGATCTGCAAGTTAGGAAGACTGCAAGTGAGCCAGATGGTGTGATCAGCCGAGAACTTCTGTACATTAGGATGCGTGGGTTGGGATCTTTTGTATCAGATGTTATGTTTGATGGTTTGTACTCGGCTTTGAGTTTGTAAACTCTTTTGATGTATTATACAGCTTTTATGTATTTGGTTTACTCTACTTGTGCCTTGTTGTAAAATCCAATGAACTTGTTGTCAGGTTAGGGTCAGGATCCATTGTGAGATCCTAACCCAATGTAGCATCCCGAGTCCCGCGGAATCGGGGTGTTACAAAATTTCCCACATCGACAATATAATAATATATGAACCTTACATATAAGTCTTAGGACTACTCCTCCTATTGTCAATTGGTTTTATGATAAAACCCCGAAAGTTTGTGTGAAGGTTCACCTTAAGGTACTTCCCTGGGCAACATTTATGCTGTAGACTCTACATGACTACATGGCATAAGGGTGATTAATGATACATGTTAAGTGCAATGATAAAATATGAGGAATTTGAAAGGATGAAAATGCTCATTTTGATTTTGAGTTTGGAATAAGGAATCCACTTTGAGGTTTTTAAGACATTTATTTGACTGATAAAATAATTCAATGAAAAGATAATTTTGGTGACGATTCTAATTGGTGAGAGTAGGTTTTGTACAATATGCTACTAACAATATAGTTGGTCACAATTATCTGTTGGCAATACAACTTATCACAACACATTTAATGAAATTTGATGAAAGCAAGTCGATGACTATGATTTACTCTTAATTGAATAGGGGGGAAATTACGGGGAAAAGTAATAAATAAGTGATTAACTAATTTTTCCTATTTTTTTGGCAAAATTGTGGTAAATAACCCAAACTTTATACAGGTTGTATTTAATAACACAAACTTTCAAAAAACCAAAGAATAACACCAAGTTTACAAAGAGTTGCATTTGTTAGTCCCCATTCCTTTTCTTTTGAATGTTGTTATCTATTTGTATATCCCTTTGGATTCCTGGCTTGGATTTCTCTTTCAAATCTGGGTTCATCTGATGCAAGATCAAGCACCACCAACCTTTCCTGATCATTATGGACCACCAACATCCCTTCACCATCCCTAACCCAACCATTAATTCTTGACAATGATGCAGTTTCCTTTTGAGTCACGACCCAAATTGTTGTACTAATGGGTGATCTTGAGCATGATGCAAAGAAATTCTGCTCAAGCCCCTGGGAGAACCTAAAAGTTGTTAGAAATACTATATCAATCAGAAGTCATCCACTTAACCGAAACACAAAAAACTAGCGAATTTCAAAGATAGGGCTCAGATTTATCAATGACAGGATGAACGAACATCGTAGACGAAAATTAGAAAGAACAAATGAGGTTAAGAAAATATAGAAAAATGAAACGGAACGGTAGTTTGGAATTACCAGGACCAAGTAGGGCATTTAGAGACGAGATTATCACCGGCGAGAACGAACCCGGTAACACTGAGTACGCCTTTCTTCTTGAAGGCGGAGACAGTCCGAGGGCCCGTGATCCTCTCAACGGTGCCCTTGAATGCTTCGTGCAACTTCTGTGATAGCACCATTGGCAATTGTGGCAAGGATTTTTTTCCAGAATTAGGAGCAGTAGGACGAGAAAGAGGAGGAGGAGGACAAAGCTATGGAGCTCGGCGGTGGGCTTCGCGAGCTTCCTTGTCGCCAACGGAAGAGACAGAGAGAGAGGTATTCGCTTCTGGAAGTTGCGTTCTCAGATCTATTGGATTCCTGGCTTGGATTTCTATTTGATTCTCAGATCGATTTTCTTAGATCTGTTCGGCGGTGGGCTTCCAGCTTCTGTGATAGCACCATTGGATTCCTGGCTTGGATTTCTCTTTCGAATCTGGGTTAATTGGATTTCTGAAAGTTGCGTTCTCAAATCTAGGTTTGGGGATTTCGTTCGAACACAGTCGAAATCTTTGGGATGGGTTTCTCGCTTCAAGCTCTTGCCATTAGATGGATTTTCGAGGGGTATTCGCTTGGTTTAAAGGTTTTCCAGATCTGATTTTTGATTTGTCTCAGTGATTTCTCTCCTCCTTCGATCTCACATAGGCTAATAGAAACAACAGTGGATAAGGGTTTCTATGGAGGCGCAATTACTTCCATGGTAACTTCTTGTTCGTCATGTCAATAGAGGTTAACGAAGATACTAATGGAGTTTGCAGCTCAAGATTTTGCCAAAAAAAAATCTTGGGTTGAAAAGTCAAAAGGAAAGGAATGGGACTAACAAATGCAACCCTTTGTAAACTTGGTGTTATTCTTTGATTTTTTGAAAGTATGTGTTATTAAATACAACCTGTGTAAAGTTTGGGTTATTTACCACAATTTTGCCTCTTTTTTTTTATCTGAACAGGGTCCAAATACTCCAAACCCTGTCAAAGGAAACACTGAAAAACACGGCATGAATGCTCCAGAGCCAGTCGAAGGAAACACCTTACAACTAGAAGTTTACAACTAACTGAAGGAACTCAAAGCAAACACCCAACCTTAGAAGGATAAACGTAAACAAAAATACATTAAGCTGAAATACAGAGGGAAAACCCGAGACTAATTTCCTCTTCACCACTTGTATAATGAAAACCCGAAAGCAAGCAAAGGTAATATATTGATGTATAGACAAACAATTTCACTCCTCTTATGACTTGGCCTAACTTGTGCAATCTGCATGCAATATCTGTACGCGCTAATGAACTGTAAATATCACAAGACCAATCCAATCACACGGGGAACAAGAGGGGAGGCTACAAGAAAACCTTTAATGAGGCACAACGGGAAAACTGTGCAGTAAAACAATCCCTAAGTAACCTTACTATATCCGGTGATGATCTTTATCAAGCATGTAACATTTTCAATCACCTTTGAATTCCGCCAGCCCTCTTTTTTGTTATCCCCGTGTTTCTCAGTTCTTTGGTCACCATGATGAAATGGTGGGCCTTTTAAGGGTGGGGGTGAGGAGGAGTTCAGTTCTGTATAAATGAATCGAACAAATATCAACACAGATCAGTCATGTTCAGATTAATCACAGTAAACCAGCAAGTATAGCCCCAGGATCTGTCAATGCTGATGGTGTTTGTGGAGCTGGGGGGCTTGTAGGCAAAACTGGAGGTAGCGCTGCTACTGCTGTGGGAGGTTGGGGAGCCATTGGTATGGGTACAAGTAGTTCCTTCACAAACTCCTTCAGCCTGTAGATTAATAAAATGTAGAATAATTTGTCAAATTTGAACTTCTGTTGTAGATTATTAGTAACTCATAGATGGGGATCCATACTCTAATGTTAATGTAGGATCTCCAGAGGCTACTGTCATCCGCAACTGCGTTCTGTCAGCTGGATCTGTTTCCATTCTTAGCTGCAACCATAACACGATACCAATGGCGTGAGAATATTTAAACGCACAAAATATAAAGTACTAGTAGAAGATGAGTGAAGGAAAAAATTATGTACCAAGCAAAGCATTGCACGTGTACTCTCTGAATAAAATGTGGTGGCTGCTACAATATTATTTGGATTTGGATCCTGAAAGAGAAATATTTAGCAATTAGCACTTTTGGCTATTCTATAAATAAGCAAGAAAAAAATTATATAAATAAGACAGAAAGAGCAAGCAATTAGATACTTACTAGCCCTGGACAAACCAGTAATCTGTAGCTGTTGAGTAAATTTGACATTTCTGAGAGGGGCATTGGCCTGACTCCTCTAATCTGCACCATTTCACAATAAAATTGGGTAAAACAGAAGGCCATACAAATTACAAGGAACATATGCATATTGCTAGGCATTTATTTACTGAAACCATGCTGCATAAAGGAGCAGAAATTGGGATAGCCATGGTCAAACCAGAGACAATTTGCTTTGAAATTTTGTCAAGTAAAGAAAACAGTGTTCCCTCAAGCAGAAGAGGCAGTTTATGCATACCACTTCTTGGAGTTTCAGGGGTGGCCCTGAAAGGGATCTCCATTGTGGGAAAAACTCCTCTGCAGAAACAGATATGGGATGCATAAATTTATTTAGTACAGCAGGGAGTCGAAGTTTGACATTGACCTGTGACACGTGAGACAACAAATGAGTCATTTTGTAAATGTTAGGAACTTAGGATACATGACTCAAGTCCGTAGCAGGAGAGTACCAAGTTGGCTGCAAACTTGTAGGAGAAGTCAAGAACTGCAATATCCCTACTGGGTCGGAGATTTACAACTTCAAGAGGGCATTGCACCTGTATAACCACAGAGAAATGGTGATTAAGATCAACCAATTAAACTGTCAAAGCATTGGAGGGGAATGGAAATATCTTCACCTGAGCACGTGGGGGAATGACATCTGGTACTTGTGATAGAACTGTGTTCAGATGAGCAGGAGGCAATAAAAGAGCTTGAACTGAAACCAATGGCGAAGTATTCTTATTCCCCAGAAAAAGAACAAGACGACCATGTTGTGCTCTCCAGTCTGCTTTTGTTCCAATCTGATGGATCAAGAAAATACTACTATTAATGGCTACAAACTAAACTGCCCACACTTACTTAACCACTAAAAATATATTCCAGCTAAGCTAGAGATCTGTTTGGCACGCATCAAAAGCTCCATTGGTTATCCACGGTGTGTCTTACCTAACAATTGGTCTAATAAAGCCTTACAAAACTAACATGTGGCCTGGTGTATGAGCCGATCGGTTTAAGCTCGCTCACTTTCTTATCACACCGAATATGAACACATTTTCAAGATCTGTAAAAACTTAGGCTCGGCTTGTTTATAGACGAGCAAAACACAGGCTCGAGCTACTCAGGCTCAAGTTCGTTCACTTGCTAAATGGGCCGAATATGAAGACACTTTAAAACTTGGTTAAAATTTAGGCTCGAACTAGCCGAGCCCCAGCATGGCAAAGCTTGGCTCGTTCGGCTCAGATAACAAAGTTCTGGGAAAAGTTACAAACTACTGCAAACCTGAATGTAAGGGTCCTCATACAAAATGCCACTATCTTTGAGGCACAAGGTCTGAAATCTTTCAGCAATGCTACCGATTGGCTGCAAGGACAACAAAGAACATATATCAACAGGCAACTAGAAATCAAGAGTTCCATGATAAATCTCGTGTTAATTAAAAAATCTCACTCTTCAACACCCTCAAACTTAAAGAAGAAATCATGATACTATGCCACATGAACACAATAAGAATGACCCTTGGCAAACCCACATTCTCAAACAAAGAGTAGGAGGGTAGAGGGTAAACAGTAACCAACTTGGCATCAAGCAAATTTAATTATCTTACCACATCCTCAAACAAAGATTAGGGTGCAAGTTACTTTACCCTCAAGAGTGGCACGCTAATTGCATGACCGTCAAATAATTTCTTACATCACTGTATTCTGTCACTGAACTCGTAAGATTTGGACAGTGTGCTATAATTACCTTTCTAGTGATCCCATTCAATCTTTAAAAATGGCAAATCATTATTACTTAAAGGCTTACAGATCTAAGTTTCGTATAAACCCTAAACAGAAGGAATTTATATATCTAATGCTGAAAAGAATACACCAGACCACTCAGGATACATATGTATCAAAGATTCAAAGCAAAACAGAGTATAAAGAGATCAACTGAAGCATGAGAGATATTATAATACTGTAGAATATATGGAGGCTCTATTATAAAACCTACTGCACCTGGACTGTATTTGCCTGATCTTCTACAGGTGCAAGTGCCAGAGCATTAACTGGATCTTCAGCATTATCCGCCATAGAATGTGAAGTTTCCGCTGATTGCTCAGGTGGACCCTCAATGGCAAGTGTTCCCAGAAGATCTCCCAGGAGCTCTGGCGAGTGAGTGGCTTTCCCTGAATTTACTTCATGTGTGAGCCCATTTGGTTGAATCAACCCATTGTCAGCATGGCCCTGCAACAATCAAAATGTCCATGTACAATTCACAAGAGGAAGCACTAGGGTATAGATTGATAGGCAGATATAGAGAAGAAGCCCATGAAGGAGTGAACTGGGCCTAAGACAGAGCCCAAAAGCCAATATCTCACCCCATTGCTGCTCATGCTAGGCATCTTCACTAGACCAAGTTGGGAAGGAGCTGCCAAAGAAGGTCCATTGGCAGGCTGTGGATCAGCAAGAACTAAAGCATTGGACGGCTGCTGTTGAGCCCGCAATTTGATTGCACTTTGTTCCGCAGTATCAACTTCAGCATCTTCAGCTTTCTTGATCAATGAAGACTAAATTCAAAGAAATAGAGGGAAAGATGACTTCAGTTTTTGAGGGAAAGATGACTTCAGTTTTTAAGGGAAAGATACAATTTTCTGTATGACAATCATATACCAAACTGGAAAACAGACAATCATATCTACCTGGCGCTCAGGAAACTTTGGCATTTCAGCCAGTATATCCAGCAAAGTAGGACCTTTGCTACTCAAGGCAAGATATTCAGTTGCTCGTTGTTGTATCTCTGCATCGATGCAACTCTGGTACCTAAAAAAAGAGGAACTCTTCTAACGCAGAGGAATAAAAGGAATAATGCTTTTGATGTATTTCCAGAGCATATCAGCTAGAAATGAATACAAAGTAATAAACTCACTTGTGAAATACTGCCCATATTTGGTTCTGTAGTTCCTGGTCAGCTGGCTGAGAATGCATCAATATCTTGGCATATGAGGAGAGCAGAAGTGGAATGGTAGAAGTCCTGAGAGTGTATGGTCCATCAGGATTCTTATAAGATGACCAGACATTCAATATAATAGGTACTATAGTAATCTGGTTTATATGATCTTACGAAACTGTAGGAAGCTTCTCATGTATGAGACTAAAGAGCTGCCTTGGACTGCATCCAGGACGGCTGCCCAAAAGATGTCCAAATTCTCCGAGTATATAAGCACTAACCTGTGCAAGAAGGAAAATGTGTTCAGAATTCAGCAAACACAATCAAAAAGCAAAAGTATTCTTTTTTATTTATTTAGGTTTCAAGTGAGCAGTATAATTCTAAACAAAATCAAGATCCAATCAGTTTCAAGAGAATCCCACAAGCGGTGCCCACTATCCAAATTTGTGTGGCAACCACAAAAGGTAGAAAGCATGCCAGGTGACAATGAGCCAGAAGCAGAAGATGTCACAGAAACTTTAGTATAGATCAGGGCATCAGGCTCATCCATTTCCAATAACAAAAACTTGGAAAACAAATTCCTTCAAAACACTTTAGCATGTAATGTTTGTCACGTAACGTAAGAAATCCATTATCACCTTATCAGTCAATTATCTTCTCATACTTTATCAGCTGCTCTTTGAGAACCGTATGCAGTATAAACATGTTTACTTACTATACACACCACACTTGATGTTTTGATCATATTGTAATGCTTCGCTGTGGTCTATTAAATACCACCGCTTGTTTAATTTTTTTTGCATTGATTCGTATATCTAGGTGGGTCCACTAGATGAAATTAGTGTTAATTTATATGTATGAATTATCCAGATAGTGTCTGAGATAGCAATGACTAGAAGCAGCTATTTCAATAGAAGAAAAACATCGATAAACAGAAGTATGGTATACTTACTTTGATCATTGTCTCATGTACAGCAGATTTCTCCAGATATTCCTTGGCCTTCACTGCCGCATAAGGCTGAAACAAGTGGGTTTAAGTGAATGATATATGTTATGTTAAAGGGTGTGAAATGAACCTTCAGTAGAGATGTTTGAAAATCTGGATCACCTGCAAGTCTTCATTATTGGTAACAAATTGTACCACTCTGAACCATATGTCATCGCTGACAAAGTCCCCTGCTTTATCAATCAGCTGGAGGATCACATCAACGTACCTGCAACGATGCAAGACAAGCCGAAATGGATAATATAGTTAAATTTTATAATAGTGACTAACAGGAAGCTTCAAAAGGTACGGGAGTTCACATCTCTTCTTCAAACTAAAACACTATATAAGTAAAAAAAAGAGGTTATCTTCATCATCCTGGTCTCCTAGACAGATTATCAAATGCCTAACAAAAGTGGGAAAGAAGAAAGCAATCCTACCATGACAAATCAGGGGCAAACTTCTCGGCAAGAATGGCTGCTTTCAGAGCCAACTCTTCCCGCATAGCAAACTCTGCAGTACTAAGATACTGAAAACAGAGAAGCATCAGCATTGTACCTCATTCGTGATTAGTTTAGCATCAGGCTTTTGACCTACCATCTGAAATTTTGTAATTGGCAGTTCTAAAGAGAGTTACCTGCAACAACTCCTCAACTATGTCCTTCGCATTGGAAACATCACACATGCCATACAGCAAATCAAGAGCACGTCTCCTTATACTGGAAAAGCAAAACAAACAATATGAAGCAACGAATGCATACCAACTAATCAGAAAGTCCTCTCAATCCTAGAGACAAAAGAGATGTATAGTTGGAAAAAAAAAAACTTAAGGGAGCATGGAAGTAAAGTATATCAGCAACCAAGCAGTTTAGATATCTAAAAACCTTCAGAAAATACACTATGTTCTAAGGAAGACATGTGCTTTTAAGGTTACTGCATTTCCAACGGCTAGTGATATGAACACACATAGAATTTTCTATAGATCACCAGCCATTACTAGGATATACCAAACTGTCCAGGCATGCGCAGCTTATTGAATTAACAATATGAAAGAGAACATTGTCAGGACTAAGGAAAATTTTGGATGGAAAAGCCAGCTTATGTCTTCTGCTGTACGCAATCCAGACTAGTTGTGTTGCGGTTTGACTAGAACCGGAAGGTTCGAAGATCGCTGGTTCCGGTTTAGCCAAACTGACAGTTTCTTAAAAATTATATGGGTTCACCCTTAGGGCGAACCTACGGTTGGCTGGTTTAGGGTTATAAACAACTGGTTCACTCTTGCAGCATAGTATAAGCATTCAAATAGTCATCCAGCACCATATACTCATATAGATCACAAACACAGCTGTGACACAAGGCCCACCAATTGATGATTCATATTTGTTACCACAAAAAAAAAAAAAGGAAATATAGGAGCTCAACCTGATATCAGGATCCTTTAGAGAAGTAATGATCTGAGCTTGATGTCTTTTAATGATATCATGCACATCAGTCACCATCAACATTCTGGACATGTTCTCCTAGATTAGAGCATAAAAGGTAGGTAAACAGTGTAAGATCTTGTGTCCAGCTAGAGCTAAACATAGCCAGTCGAATTATAAGAAACTCCAACTTTTAACTTTCAAGAACTAAGTAGCTTACCAGACCAAGGTATCGAATATTTGGTTCACGGACAGCAATGAATTTTCCAAGCAAAGCAACGCACTGAGACATCATCTCCTTCTCAGCATCAAGGTGCATCACCTGTGAAACGGAGAACTCAATGAGACATTTTCTTATTGAAAATGTCACTTGTCCCTTAAGAGGTCAAATCTCTTCACATCGTTCTGCTTCGTGTTTCTAAACAAAGCTTTGTTCCCACAGCTTATCGTATATGGTTTAATTATATCATGAAAAGGATACCGAAAATACCCAGCCCGGGTTCGGAAATGCAATACAGAGATAAAAGATTGTAGAACCATCTATCATACCCACATCAGTTCCTAGCGCTCACCACTCTCCCAGTTCTTGCAATTAAAATTCTCAACAGCATACACTCTGCTAATCACTCTAATACTTCAGTGCTTCCAATGAACTTTATTTAATGTGTACATGTGTTCATCACTATATCATTCCAACGCTTCTAATTAAGGTTCAACAGTATACACCCGCCTCCATTTACATGAAAAATTAAAGAGAAAAATTTTGCTAACACTAAATAAAAAATATACACCACAATCCTCAAAGCATATCCAAAGTCAGAGAAAGAAGCAACAGACCCAAAATTGTAGACTCTCTCAAAGATAAGCCTGGAACCAACGTTAAGAGCCATTTCATCTGGAAAAGTTACAGGTGAATATTCGAAAATAAATTTGACCCCAAATGGTCTTTTCATAGGAGCTAATAACAAAACATGATATGCTAAAAAATACCTATAGTCATGTTCTCACTCACTCTGTCATTTGGAACAGCATACTTCCCTAAAACTCCTACTTTCTTGAACAGTACACTTTTATAAGTCAAGGGAACTATCAGAATCACTAGGGCTTCTCTCCAAATTGCTCGATACAGGGGGAAAAAAAAAAGAAAACGAAGCAATAATCATAAAACAGATTTCAAGTCATTACAGTAACTAGGCAGCAAAAATTGACTATGAATAAAAAAATTAGAAGTATATAATGCAGAACAGAGTAACTAGTCAACAAACATAACCATGAAATACTTGCACTACAAACTTACAAGAGCTAGGGCCTCAAAAAGCACAGCATGTGAAGCATTGTTCTTGTTTACATTTTTCACAACATCTGTTCCCATCAATATCCGTTGTAAAACCTAAAAAGCAAAGTATAAAGTCAGGGAACACAAACATTATTCAAAAGGATATATGAGCAAAATATCAGGATAATGTGAACCTCAAATAGTGATCGTCTCGTATTTGGATCTTCTATAGTAGGAAAATATTGAAGGACTCTCATTGTTTTAACCTGTAAAATGATCAAATATCAAGCAACCAAAGCCATCACATCAAGAGTATCCAAACGGATGCCTTCGATGCAAATCAGAACATCCAAAGTCCACATCTAGGTGTCTTATAAACGAAAAATATAGAATAAGATAACGACACAAACCTGCAGCCAAGGGGATGGGATACCGTAGTAAGTGTATTCTTGTGGAATATCTTGGTTTCTAGCAAGTCTCTCTAGTGTCTTCACACATTTTGGAACACAACTCCAATAAGATTCATGATTGTTTGACACTAAAGCAACTAGCAAACTCATTGAAGCTGTCAGAACACCAAAGTCACGTTCATCCAGAAGTTGTGACATACGATCAGGCCTGGTAATTATTGAAAAGTGGTAGAATGCATTAGAAAGCAAGTGCAAGTGAATCAAGGAAAATTCAATGGTTAAAGATCAATATTCAAGCATACCAGCCATCTATATGTAGAACATCTGGATTTTTTCTATATAGCCGAAGAAGACACAATGCTGCTTTTTTCCTTACCAGTGGTCTACAGCTACTCGACATCTGTGTCAGAATATATTTAACACTCAGGTTCATCAACAAACTTTTACAATAGTAAAATTGAGCTAATCAATACCAGCAGCTTCTGAACATCAGGGGATAAAGATTCAGCAAAGTCCCTCCCACCAATATTACCAACCTGCAGACCAATAGTTCACAAGACTAACAATTATAAATCAATCAAAAAGTATACGCTTCATTATTTCAGGTGTATGCTCTACAAGGTACAACAAAATTTAAACAAAAGCCTCTCATGAAGATAAAGTTTATCATGATCAACCATATATTACCATCTTCTTTTGGTTTAATCATAAGAGTTTAAAATGCATTAAAAAAGAGTTCATTTTTTACAAATGTAATGCAATGTAATTCATTCTAGTCCATTGCCCGCCAATATAATAAGTGACTTATTTTTTCATTTTTATCGGATCTAGCTTATTAATATACAAACTAGTGCCCAAGCAGGCATAAAACATATTTAACAATAATAAAGGACAGGAACGGATGCAGATTTAGCAATCCAAATATTTTAACTGATACTGAATTTGACATACCATAGTCAATGCAAGGCACTGGAATGTTTCATTGCGACCAATGATATCATTGCGTACAGTATTTATCGCTAATCTAAGGAAGTCGTGATTCTCATTGAGTAAGCATGATGTTGCTATGTATCCAACCTGGAGTAAAAGCAGATTAACATGGAGAGTCAGCAAACAAGGACACAAGGTTGATGAAATTGACAAAAAATAAATCCACATACTTTTGACAGTTTAGAAGATAATAACAAAGGGTTAAACAACAAAATTACATGCAGAGTTCCTAACCAAAGGAACGATAAGCAGTTAAAAGAACTACTGTGCTTCACACGTGAAACTAATGCTAAGATGATGCACGAAATTAGTGTTCACCAATGCACTGATCATAGATTACCTATCTTATATCAGAAAGGACTTCCAAGATGAGTCGTCAACAAAAAGCAAGAAATATTAAACAAGTCCAAAAATTACTTAGAATACAAACTGAAACCAATATTGACAGAGATACTGATACAATTAAGAAAAATACAAAATAGACAGACTGGATACACTCTTCACCTGTTTTTCTGGATACTTGGGTGCAGATATTAGAGAGACAGCTTCCATATGACCAAAGTCTACATCATAGCCCAGCATAAATATGTACAGCATTTTCCAAACGTATTTCTTCTTTTCGTATGGAGATATACCCTGTCATATAATTTGCATATTTGTCAAAAGAGAATGTAGTGACAATGATTATTATTCAATGGAACTTAGAAAGTACCAGGTTCCAGTAAAGGCATAGTTTACTATATGATACAAATTGTGCAGTAGCGCAATGCTTGAGAAAGAGATGGAAAAACACATACAACTTAAGATCCTTCCAGTGTCTACATATAAACCCTACGGGTATAAAAACAAAATACTTCCCTTCCTTCCCAAATTCCATCTGCCCATACCAAAACATGCTTCCAGTTTGGGGCTCTCTACTTCGTCATGCTTTAAACAAAGTTTCTGATGAGCATTACAGGCATCTTTTAGTTTTCATCAGTAACCCAATGTATAGTACCGGGGAAACATCCAATTAATGAAAGCGAATTATGCAACATCCTGGCTAAGTATCCAACTCCAGATCCATAAATCAACAAAAAAACAAACAGCCAAAGACAGAAAATGTATTGGAAGTAAAGTGGGAATGAGGATTGATGGCAACAACAAAAACCCTAACCTTCTCGTTTTTGAATTTGTTACGAATGTTGCCAAGCTCCTTGTCTACCCTAAGACGCTCCTGCTCTTTGTTCTGACAATTACGAACATCGCTGATGAAGACGGAGAGCCCTCTCATGCCTGAAAGCGCCATCGGCGGTCAGATCCGGAGAGTGGGAAAAAGGCTAGTGAGAAGAATCCCTCCAACCCCACCGCCACCACCAGAAACAAATCTTAGTTGTCTCTTTTCTTCAGATCTTCCTACTGAAGTCGAGAAGGAGAGAAACACAGAGGAGCTGAAGATCTTGGTAGAGAGGAAAGCTGAGAAAAGAAGGCCAATGGCTTCCAGAGAAGGGGAGGAAAGAGAAAATGAAGGTGGACTATGATCTGGAGACAGAGAAAGAGAGGAACGTTTAGGAAATGGAAGAAGAAAAAAGGGTGAATTTTCTACCGTATGATATAACATTATACGTTCGTTTATTTCGTTAGTCACTATAGTATATAGTCTATATTGTACAATTTTCCCTATTTTGAAAATTTGGAATATTAATTGATCAGATTGGTCTATCTATCACCAACAAAAATAATAGATTGGTCATTAATTTTGTATACTCCGTTTGGGGTCATTTTATGATATGAATTGACTGTTTCATAAATAAAAATGGTTATATTTATGGAGATCCATCCGAATATATAATTTTTTTTTATGTATGAAGATGCAGGAAATTATACGTTGATAAAATATAAACAACTAGTTTATATCCCGCACCTTGTGCGGGTAATTATATGTTGAATATACGTGAGCCCCTATATTATTATTGGTATAATTATAACCCCTATAATAATCATTCATCTTTAACTATTCTCACAATGATAAATTATTCACCAATAAAAAATTGTACCATTATTTTTTACTTTAAATTAATCATTATATAATGGGCAACTTTGATTTAGCTTAAAAATAAATTACCCAAGTTATGTTTATATATATAGATAGATGGATTATGTTGTCCTAAAATTTGCCAAACAATAAGAAATTAAGTTAATTTAAATAAAAAGTAAGGTTCAGATTTAGCTATGTTGACGTTCTAGGAAGAAGAAAAAAAACTTCAGCTACTATTAAATTAATCTCGACCATTATATATTAATTTAGCAAACAATAAGTCAGTTTTCAAATCAATGTTTAGTATCCCTTGTTAAAATCCTTGTAAAAAAGTAATAGATGCTTTTCGAAACTTACATTTTATGAAAAAATCAGATTTATTAAACAAATTTAAAAGAAAAAAAAAACAGGTCTAAAAACAACATCAAAGTTATCGAATAAAAAATAAATTTTTTTTGGTTATTTATGAAAATTAACTTTTTATATTTTAAAAATAATTAATTATTGAATTTTCAAAAAATAAAAAATATTTGCTGATAAAATACTTTTCATAAACAGATTTTTTAACAATATAATAAAAATCATTTTTTAAAAAACAAAAAACATCCAAAAGTAAAAAGGAT